>VCMS01000017.1:239640-591232 GCA_022539475.1 Gracilaria domingensis
TTACTTGGAAGGGTCGACCCGGTTCTTACACCCGCATTTGCCGTGTCGTACCTGTGGGAGCGCTCTACTGCTGTGCTCGCCTCTGAGAGAGGCGTCTGAACCGCCTTTGCCTGTCTTTCCCCATCGCTGGGTTTGCACAACAATTTGGTCTCCCGACTTGAAGGTGGCACGGTTGATCCCAGGTGCCAGGTGGGTTTTCTGGATTTCAATTTTCCGTTTGCCGGTTTCGGTATCTGGTCGTGTAGCGAATAACTACACAGTTTTCTATGGAAGGTTTTGCCGACAGGACGTCGTGTTGGTACTGGCTTCTCATTTGGGTTGTTGTTTGGACTGACGGACTACGTGCACTACGCTAGTGTTCCAGGCTCAGTTGTGGTGATTCCCGCGGTACGGTTGTTGTCCACCCGTTTGGTGGTCGTACTGTTCCCATCAATCTGGGTCGAATCAGCCTAAATTCCGTATACGGCAGATGTTTCCGTTGCGTACGGTTGGTTCGTGCTCGATTTGCGTCTTGTCGTCACCGTGTGAGGACGCTACACTCATTCTGAAGGTGATCTGTTTGGCTTTTCCTGTTCTGTTTTTGGTTTGTATCTCGTCGTGGTGACGATGGGGCGTCGGCAAGCGCTCGAGCCCTACGAAGTTCGCTCCGTTGCTCGGGCTTGCCCCACGTCTCTTCTGTATGTGTTCCTGAACCCCTGACAGGTGTGGATGGAAGGAAACCGGAAACCTCGGAAACAGCCTGACAAGTCGTCTGAGCGCTTGGGAGGGTCTTATACCCTTTTGCGAAGGATGCTCGCTCGTAAAACGAGTTGGAAGACTCAAGTTGTGTGCTTGAGGCTCAGTACTGCTGTCATTGAGGAGTTCTCATGAAGCACTCGTTTCCGAGGTCGACACACTTCGTTTGAAGGTTGACGCAGCCCTCAACGGAGTGTATCAGATGATCTACGTATTTTACGGAAGGATGTTAATGCCCTCTTGGAGGTTCTTCAAGATATCCCGGTTTCACCGAGGAGGTTAACACGAAGTTCATTCGGATCCTTGCCGTCTTGAGACGTTAGAGGCCACCATCCGTGAGGATGACGGCCCTGCTGCCGCCTCTGCGGGAGTGTCTCGTGGTACACGTGACCGGAAGTCCGGGAAGAGTCGCTCTAAGAAGAGGAATGTCGACGAGAATGACTCGGATTCGTCACAGTCTTCTGGTATTTCAAACCGCTCGGCGGGTTCCTTATCATCGAGCTCGTCAGTGACGGTGAACGTCGCGCTCGTTCTACGCGTTCGCGGAGTTCTACGTCCACCTATGGTGTTGTTGGTACCCGGAAACGGGGGCGAAAGCACTCAGGTTTGAGGGAACTGGAGCCGACGAATCCCTTGTTCAAAAGGTTGTTATCTTACCGGTATTACCGTTTGGAAGATTCAAGTCTGAACCGGACGCCCCGTGGCACGGGTAAGGTGAAGGACTGCATCAAACGCATGTCCTTAACCTTTCGCAACCAGTTGTTCACTGGGGAGGATCCCATTCTGGTGCTTGACTTTCTTTCACGCTTTGTAGCGGAAGCTGACATCCTCGGCATGAGTGAGGGGCAAGCTTATGTTGCCTTACCGTATTTTCTACGTGGACTCGCTGAAGATCAGTATAACTCTGTAAGAGGTTCATCTCGCGCCTCTGAAGGAGGGGTCACCTGCTGGCCCGAAGCAGTGCAGTATTTGTTGCGCTCGTATGCGACAAATACCTCTATCGAGGAAGCAATCACCGCGTTGCGGGAGACGAAACAACGCCCGAAGGAGTCGGAAACCGAGTACTCGGTACGCCTGAATAAGGCATTCCACCGTTGTGGCAATGTTTACTCCTCAAACGAGCGCTGCACGCTGTTTATCAACGGATTGAATCCGGCTATTCGCACTCTGGTTGCCCAGCGACGGGAAGACCGGAAGAAGACTACCTATCTGGAGTTAGTGCAGTACGCGAAGGCGGAGGGAGACGCCTTGCGCGCACGCACCGGATACCGGGTTTCAACCAAGGCGTTGCACCTCGAAGGAGGGTCGTCATCGGCTTCACTGCTACCGCAGGACTTTTCTGGCCACGATGTGGATAACTTACATCTCGCACAGGTGGACCTGGATTCTATTCCGACTACGGAGTTGCCTTCTACTTCAGAAGCCTCGTCGAAGACGGAAGATGCGCTGCTTTACGCAGACCGTCCACGCGTTCGCGGTCCTCAAGTACCCTATTCAGGGAGTCGTTACCAGCGACCTGGTTGGGTAGACCCGCGAACGGTGAAGTTCCAAGACCCACGGAGTTCCGGAAGACCACCCCTGATCTGTTTCACGTGTTACAACCACGGGCATGCAGCTCCGAACTGCAACCTCTCGATGAGGGAAATGCCCACGGTTGTGGCGAATTTTGAAGCGCTGACCCCCGCCGAACAGGCGTCAGTGCCGGTAACCGCATATCTGCGTGCGAAGGCTGAGTACCCCCGTAGGGTGTCTGCTGCAGAATTGGCTGCGTTACTGCACTCTGGTTCGACCCAGGTCAATGTTTCACCGGCTCAAGCCGTGGCGGCAACCGCTGTTGCGGGTAGTTCTGTCGCTGTTCCACAGGAATCTGTGAAGATGCCTGCTGCACAGGACGCCGTTCCCGTTAGAACGGATGGAACTCAGTTAAACTGAGTACGGGAGTCTCCAATGGAGAGGCGCCCGAGTCGAGGTCTACGGCGCCCGAGGCGTCACCGCCTCGCTCCCAGGTCAAAATCCTTTCGAGGAAACAGACCGTCTTAGACGTGGACTCTACCACCATCGGTGTGTTACGTCGCCCGTGGATACGGTTCAGGAACAACCGGATCCCGGATCGAGTCATGGTGCTGGCCAAGCGAAACTACAAGATATTTGCTGACCTTGGCCTATCCACCCAGTATATGGTGCGTCATCTCTCTGTCTTGGATACAGGTGCTGGCCCCAACTTCATTGTTGAGTCGTTACTACCGCCGGAAGTCCGTTGTCGAATCCGCTCTGGACCCGTCATGGACGTGGCAGATGCCAACAATAACCCGTTACAAACGGCTGGAATGGTTTCACTGATTGTCAGGATTGGTAACTGCATCGAGCAGGTAGAATTCATCGTCTGCAAGACGCTCGCTGCCCCTGTCATTCTAGGGTGTGACTTCTGCGACAGATATGTCGAAGCCATACGACCGCGTGCGCGTGAAGTGGAAATGGAAGATGGTTCGGTTGTACCGATTGTTCGTCGCTCATTACGCCGAGCGTCAGCTAAGCTGGTACCACTACCCGCTCCTCTACAGGATTCCTCACCTCCGAAGGAGTCGCCGAAGCTCCGCGTAGCGCGTGCAATTTCTATTCCGCCAGAATCCCAGGTTTGGGTTGATGTTACTGCCGCACCGCGTGGTTTGCGGGTTGTTCAACCATTGAACTCGTTATACGAGAAGTATCAGGTCGCGTTGGCGAACGGAGTTGTTCAAATCAACAGCGAACACCCCTTTCGGGTTATGTTGGCCAACTTTGGCAAGAAGCCCCAGTATCTGGTGAAGAACCAAGTAATTGGTACTGTCTTACCGCACCCTACGGCGCTTATCCCTACAAAGGTGACTGCCGCCGAGATGCTCGGGCTTGCTGAAGAACGCACTGGGGTGCTTCACCCTAAGGAGGGGGAGGGAGAATCGTCGCGCTCGTCTGCGTCGGACCCGTCCCAGACGGTTGAACACACGAATGACTCGGAAGCTAGGACCGTTCCTACGAGTTATGACAAGATTGACCCTATCAAGGAGTTAGAAGAATTGAATCTCGGTCATGTACCGGTTTCACACCGTGAGAAGTTGCGCAACATGTTGCGAGAGTTTACACCAATGTGGGATGGTTCCCTCGGAGAGGTTTCAACTACGGAACACCGGATTGACCTCCTGCCGGAGACCAAGCCGATTGCTCAGCACCCTTACAGGGCAGGCCCGAAAGCACGGGAAGAGGAAGAGTTTCAGATCAACAAAATGCTCCGCGCTGGCGTGATAGAACCGGCTCAGTCGCCGTGGGCATCTCCAGTTGTACTGGCTCCGAAACCCGACGGGTCCTGGCGCTTTTGTATCGACTATCGTCGCTTGAACGATGTCACCGTCAAAGACGTGTACCCCATACCTCGTATGGACGAGTATATCGACTCGCTTGGCGATGCTACTGTTTTCTCCACTTTGGATGCAAACTGGGGTTACTGGCAAGTACCAGTTAGACCGGAAGACCGTGACAAGACCGCGTTTACCTGTCATTCAGGACTATACCGCTTTAAGCGTATGCCGTTCGGGTTAACGAACGCCCCCGCTACGTTTCAGCGTGCTCTGGACATTTTGTTAGCTCGCTTCAAATGGCGGAGTTGCTTGGTATACCTCGATGACATCATCGTGTTTTCCAACAGTTTGGACGATCACCTCGAACATGTTCGGGAGATAATGACCGCTTTGCGGGATGCTGGAATTACTCTCAAATTGAGGAAGTGTGAGTTTTTCACTCACTCAGTGAAGTATCTGGGCCATGTCATACGTCCAGGACGGTTACTGATCGAGGAAGCTCGCGTGAAGTCCCTCAAAGAGGCGAAGCACCCCACTACACAGACAGAGCTACGCTCCTTTCTAGGGCTATGCAACGTTTATAGACGGTTCATTTCTCGCTTCGCGAAGATCGCGGGACCGCTCAACGAACTCCTGAAGAAGGGACAACCGCCCAAATTGGGACCACTTACCCCCACGCAAGTGGAGGCCTTCAACTCTCTTAAAGAGGCTGTTACCACGGCACCCGTGTTAGCGTTACCAAAGAACGGGTTGCCGTACACCGTGGATACGGATTCGAGCGATTACCAAATTGGCTGCGCTCTCTTTCAGACTACACCCGAAGGGGAACGCAAACCAATTGGCTATTGGTCTCGTACACTCAACGTGCACGAGCGCAATTACTCGGTATCCGAGAAGGAGTGTCTCGCCATGGTATGGGCTTTGCAGACTCTACGACCATATCTTATGGGTGTGCACTTTACCGTCAATACGGATCATTCCGCCTTGCGTTGGTTAATGTCAGTCACGGAGCCTTCCGGACGCTTAATGCGTTGGCGTCTTCGGCTTGCCGAGTTTGACTACGAGGTCACCTATAAGAAGGGTTGTTTAAACGCGCAAGCGGATGCTCTTTCACGTCTAGGAACTGAAGGTGAAGCTTTACCCCTCGATGACGAGGATGAAGATATCCCCTGTTTCCTCATGGAGGAGGGTGATGAAGACTACGACATCGTGTCGGACGACATCTGTGATGATTTGCTCGTCGCAGACGGTGAAGACCCGGAATCCGGTACATTCGTCCCCATTACTCCAGAAGAGCTGGTGCGGGAACAGCAATCTGACCCGTTCTGTACGAGGATACGCTCCCAAATTAATGGTGGTGCTAACATCCCGTTCGGGGTCAACACACAAGGTTACCTCGTCAGAGTGGTTCGTTCTGCCCCACAGATTGTGGTTCCTCACTCCTTACAAACAAGGGTATTGCATCTCTCGCATCACTCGCGGATGGCTTCCCATCCGGGTGCTAAGCGGTTATACACGACACTGCGTCGGGATTTCTACTGGCCCGCGTTAGCGTTGGACTGCTACACCACCGTGAAGGCGTGTACACATTGTGCTCGCGAGCGAGTTAAACAGCGTCGCCATGCGAAGAAACTAACACTTTTCCCCGCAAGGGCGCCGTTGGAGTTTATTGCCATCGATATACTCGGTGAGTTCTTGCGTACTTCCCGAGGAAATCGGTTCTTACTCGTTATTACGGATAGATTCAGTAAGCTAGTCCGGACAGTTCCGTTGAAGTCGATTACAGCACGCAGTGTTGCGGAGGCATTCGTTCGCCATTGGTTATGGTCTACGGTCCCCGGTCAATCTCCTCTCAGATAATGGTCCGCAGTTTACTGCACGTTTCTTCCAGGATGTCTGTCGGATACTCGACGTGAAGAATCTCTTCACGACGACGTATCATCCCCAATGCAATGGGCAAGTCGAACGGTTTAACCGGACAATGCTCTCCGCGTTGCGGGCTTATACAGTTGAACACCCGAAAACTTGGGATCTCTACACGGATACCGTGACGTATGCGTATAATACGCAAGTTCACAGAGTAACTGGTTTATCGCCCTTTGAGCTCGTGCTCTCACGGACACCACCGCCAGTTGCGGTTGAACCATCAGCAAAGCTGGATACGTCACCGTCAATACGGGATCACTACTTGCAATGGAAGCAGTGGTTATCCGCAATGGTACCTGTCGCCAGGTCGTCAATGGCGAAAGCACAACACGCTTACAAGCGGAACTTTGATGCCCGGGTACGGAGACCACTACCGCCACTGAAAGTGGGAAACCTCGCCTTTGTCAGGAAGGAGTACTACAACCCTGAAAAGGAGCGGCGCCACAAGCTTTCACCCATCGCTGATGGTCCGTACCGCGTTGTCAGCGTGAACAAGGACACAGCCGTACTGGAAGTTGGTGACGCTCATGAGCGTTTCTCCCGCGATCGCGTGGTAAGAGGTCCAACCGTTCACACGGAAGTACTTTCGGACACACAGCAGGAAGCTGGACAGACAGAGAACCGAGGAACCTCGTCGCAGAACACTACACCCACTGTGGGGCTCCGTCACCCAACACGGGGTCTCGCAGATGTACCGATTATATCGTCGCAAGCCGAGGTATCGGAACATACACCGCTGGTGAAATCGCGTTTCACAGCGTCTGTTACACCGTCAACTGACGTGATGACTGCTCCCCGTAACGCTCCACCTAAGGAGGGGGAGGGGAATTCACGCGTTGTCGCGGAGAGTGAGTCACCGGTGTCGCTACCGTCGCAGCACCGTGATTCACGGGAAAGTAATGAAGCAGAGGCAGAGTCGCCTCAGGACACCGTCGAAGACGTAGTTGCTACGGACACCACTGTCAGTGGGAAGGATCACCCGCTGTCGCGTGTTGAAGTCGCGAAGGACGCGCCGCAGTCGGCCGCTGTCGCGCAGAACTCTGCGGAGGATACACAACCTTCCACGAAGGATCGCGACCTTCAGGAAGGACACCGCACGCAACGAACGGACTCAAGGTTGTCCCAGGATACTGGTATTGCTCACCCATCTGGGGAATTGTCACAGGAACACGCGCCCATCGTCGCACGGACGCAGGACGCGGAGCATGCTCTCGTTCGCGAAGTTTCCACGGCAAGGCCGGAAGTTGATCAAGAACACCCGACTTCTCGGCAGAGCAAGGCTACAGCGAAGCTGGATACTGTATCACGGAGTATTCCGGACGCGCAGTCGCCGCACTCCGCCGCTGACGACCGCCGCAAACCGCCTTCGCAGGCGCGCTGTAGGGTAGTCACGGCAGATCCCGGTATCGTTGACACTGCAGAGCAGGAAGAAGAGAAGACGCTCGCTGAAGCGAAGATCAAGCACCCCGGTTCGGGTAATGGTAGTGTACCGTTGCACCCAGCTTTGGGGAAGTCGCAAGTCGCACGTCATGACGTTTCGATAAGTCATGACGGCGCACCGCTCGCTGGAGATACGGATTACAGCCCTGATTTAGGGAAAACGCACACTGCATCTGCAGGAGCGCTTGCGCACCACAAATCTTGGGGTGCGCAGCGCGCGCCACACAATGGGCCAATCACAACTCGTGGCAGTGCCACCACCGCGAAACGTCGCGTGTCGTCACGTGAACCGGCACGTGCCGTGGTGAACAATCCGCCTCCGCGTTCGCCTTCACCGTCAAGACGGGAACTGCCGCATGAACTAGCCGTTCGCGGACCCGCCGAAGCGGCGAAGCTGCTTGAGAAGACCCGGATTCCGGAAGCGACCACTCAGCGGAGGACACACTTACCGCCGAAGGCGTCAGGAGAAACTCACAGCACCGCTGGTGACTATGTAACGGCACCGCCGCGACACGCTGACGACCCTTCGCAGGAAGAGCTCGAGCGGGGAGTTTACTCGAAAGAGTTCGTTGTCGACCACATAGTGGGGCACAGTTGGAACCCGAAGGGGTATGTTCAGTACCAGGTACGCTGGTATGGCTATCCGCCGTCGCGGGACTCGGACGAACCCGTGGAGCACCTACCCCGATCGAAGATCGTGCAGTACCACCGTCGTACTAACACGGCGTTGCCGGCTAATCTACATCAAGCGATGGTCGGTTAACACACGTCGCTGGAGACGGAAGCTTATCGCGTACCGCGCACGAACGGTTCTACGAACCACAACACTCAATCGAGGAACGCTGCGACAACCTCCAGAGGAGTACTGTACCGCTACTCGCGTGGTGAGGAGACACTCTATTGAGAGGACAGTTGAAGTTCGAATAGTAACGCCCTCAGGAAGAGGAGAAGTTAAGAAGCACTCGCAAGAGGAAGAAGACTCTATGAAGAGGAAAAGGAAGCTCAGAAGAGGAAGAAGCACTCGCAAGAGGAAGAAGACTCTATGAAGAGGAAAAGGAAGCTCAGAAGAGAAGAAGCACTCGTAAGAGGAAGAAGCACTCGTAAGAGGAAGATCACCCCGGAAGGGAGAAGTTAAGAAGTATACACCTTTGAAGAAGGGAAGAAGTCTTGAGATCAAGAGAAGTTCACAGTTTACTGGTCAATGTTACTATGTTGTGGCTCGCTAGTCGAGCACACAACGGCCAAGTTATTGGGTATCAGCTAGGAAGGACTCCCTAGAGGAGAAGCTGCACGAGTTACTCGGATTCCTGCTGGTCTCCAGCGTTCGCAAGCTGCGCAATTAGCGCGTCGCGCATCTGCGAGACGTCGCCAGATGTCGAGTCGGAGATACCAGCCTCGCTGAGGAATTGAGCTATCACGGCAGCCCGTGCTTCGTCGGTAAGTCCCGCGTTCGCGGCTTCGTTCGGCGTAGCCGACGCCGCCATCGCAGGCGAAGCAACATTCTCCGCTGGAGTCGGAACCGCCACAGGCGTAGGAACAGGAGCCACTACGGGCCCAGGAGCCGCTAGAGGCGCAGAGGGAACATTCACCGGAGTCGAGAAGATCGCGTCGACACCCGCTTGGGGACCTGGCACTGCTGAAGCAGATACTGCCCCCTCCACCGGAGCTGCTGCGAAGTTGTCATCGCCATAGTCGTCACCGTCATCGGGAGCGTCATCAACCATGACGTTTTGATCCCCGACAGGGTGAAAGAACTCATCAGTCATGATGAAACCCGTTGGGTGCCCCGGAGGGATGACTCGCTCGGCATTCCGAAGAAGTTCCGCCTCGGCGTTGGTAATCGGCACCCGTGTCCAGGGGTCGTAGTAGATGTAATCACCCGACAGTGGGGACCTGCGACCCGGAGACCGGTCAATGGCAAGATCGCCTTCGTCGCGCGCGCTCTGCGAACGAGGAACCTGGTTCCAGTCGACTCCATCAATCACTCGCAAGAGGCACATGACTTCCGAGAAGTTTCCATTACCGCCAAGCGGGATAGTGAGATCCAAGGCTCGGATGAGTTGCCGCAAGCGCGGGGGAATGAACCACAGTCGATACTGGTCATATACCTCGTTGAGGAGATACACCGCTGTTCGCGCCGCCCACTCCGTGAGGACAACGCTCCACCATCCCGTAAACGGGTTTGTCACGAGCCTACTACCCACATACGTGAGACAGGGGGGGAGTTCCACGTAACAGCCACGGCAGACCTCCACGGACGCCCACACAAAGGGGAGAGGAACATATCTCCCACGCATGTGGCGCGGACGAATCCGGTTTGACTCCGTGTTTTGATACGGGATAAGGTAACCCCATCGGGAGCGGGCACGTCGTTCGGGACGGATCATTGTTTGAAGGTAGTTGGACCGCGGTACGCGTGGGAGATATCGAAATTCTGCACGCAGAAGCGGACGGGTCCAGCACAGGAGATCCTGGTGAACGGGGACGTTCTGGTAACGCTCCACCACACCGGCGAGCCGGGCAAGATTCTCTCCATATTGGATTTCGCCGAGTGTTCGGAAGAAGGCCACGTCGAAACGGAAGTTCGCCGGAATCGGGCGCTCTGAGTACGTGCGAAACATGCGCATGTGCGCTACGCGAACCATGGCCGCTCGGGCGGAGTTGTGCGACTGACCACGATGGTGGACGAGCGCGTTGGTAGGCACGGTAATCCGGTAATGCCAGTCGAACGTCACCGTCATCCAGACGTGCACGCCTCCTGGGAGGTGACCACTGCCATCGGCATACGCCTCGACGAGGGAACGATTGGTCACGCCTTGCGGATGAAACTACGGAGCCCGTAAGAACGGTGTGGGATTGCTGCGAGGGTCGACGTTGTCGAGTTCGTCATACGACGCCCACGCGCCCGCATACGGGTTGACTACCGGTTGGACCGGAACAGCAGGAGCGATCCAGTTCCACTGCGGTACAGACGCCGGGGGCGGAAGTTGACCACCCGTCTGGGGAAGAGGAGCCGTGTGAAATCTCGGATTGACCGGTTGCGGAAACGGAATGCCAGCGGAAGACGGCTGTGAGAGAGGCACTCCAGAGGAGGAAGGGTGTGAAGGCCCAGCGAAACCACCAACGTATTGGTTCTGAGACCCGCCAGGCGGTTGGTTGCTACCCTGATTCGGGTTCGGCATCGCGGGAAGCGCGCGAGGAAGAGACGAAAGCGCTGGAAGCGAGAGAGAAGGGAGAGCGCGCCGAGGTATCGGAGGAGACACTACCGCAGTACGCGTGGAGAGGGGTGGACCGGAGTCGCCGTTAGAAGAGACCGGGGAGGCCGGATTGGAGACCGTCATGCCGACGTGCTTAAATACACTCCAGAGGAGGAAAACGAAATCGCTCGCGTGGTCGTCTCGCACCCTAAGGAGGGGGAAATGTAGTGCAACGCGATTGCGGGACTCCTTCGCCGATGCGATTCATAACATGCACGGCGATGCCGGGAGGTGGTGGCACACAGTATGAGTAACTGGTGAGATCAGCCCATTCTTGGGTATACTTAATATTAGAATTAGTGTTATGAGGCGCACGGCTTAGCCGGTGGGTCACACACGTGTGGGAAGTTTGCACCCATTAGTTGGGGTATTTTAGATGTTTATTCTAGATATTTTCGCTACACCGCTTGACAGTGGGTTGGCACTCTACACTACTTAGTAGGTTGAGCTGCACCCATTGTCGGGGAAGTAAACGAACCAACCGAGTGTTCGGCTCTGATGTTTCACCCTTGGTGACCGATATCCTCCTCCCGGAGAGTCGGCACCTTGTGCAGGGCTCATCATCCGCCTCGCGGCATCATTAACACCACTACCGCTTTCGCGTGTTTACTTTGTGTGTGTTTTCTTTATTTCTGTCCCTGTTATACAGGTAGCACTACTTGGTGTACCGGTGCATACCGTTCGTGGCTCGACACACTCGCGTGGGCTATTACCGCTCTCGCGTGTCATCGCCACACTCGTGGGTACCGCGTGCTACGCACGTGACGCTACTGCCGACTTGTGTCGTGTGTTCTCTACCGCTGGACGCGTCTTCTTCGCCGCTTCGCTCCCTCCATTACTTGGGAAGGGTCGACCCCGGTCTTACACCCGGCATTGCCGTGTCGTACCTGTGGGAGCGCTCTACTGCTGTGCTCGCCTCTTGAGAGAGGGTCTGAACCGCCTTTGCGTGTCTTTCCCCATCGCTGGGTTTTGCACAACAGCAAGTGCCGCCACTTATATACGGCACTTGAAAATATCAATTAAAATATCTAAATATCCGGCGCTGCCGGCCAATACACTACAGGTGTGCCCCCGTGGCATGCTTGCCACGGGGCCCGCGCGATCGGGCCAACTTGGCACACGTGTGCAGAAATAATACCCTTCCTAGGCATACCCCAAAATAGGGGCACTACCCCAGTAGCCTCTCATAACCTGAGGTGTCGAAGCCGGTAACGGATCAACAAACTATGAAAAGCACCTCGGTGCATCCCCACAAAGGGCGTTTTGCTCTACAATCTGCATCAGCAAAGGCTTTGAATGACAGCTTCAGGGTACACAAATGGGTGCTGCGGCTATAAGATATTCCGTGCGATGTAGTGCCTTTGAGATATCGCAAAACCTCTTTCAAGTTATTCCAATGACTTTCAGTGGTGTTGTTGAGTGCCTGTCCTAGTCTAGAGACGGCGAAGGCGATGTCGGGTCTCGTGCAATCAGTGACCCATCTCAGTATGCCAATGAGCTGGCGGTAAAGCTCTTGATATGAAGGAAGTGGTACGTCGTCGTCATTGGGCGGGTGAAATTTGGCCTTGCAAGTATGAGGCGATTGTCTGGGGTTGCAATCTGACAGTTGTGCAATTGATAGTGCGTGGGAGATGTAGGAGGGTTGACTGAGGTGGATTGAATTCTCTGTGTATGTTATCTTCCAGCCGAGGTACGTGCTTGGCTTACCAATGCGGCGAATATTGTATTTATGCGAAAGCTCGGTAAAGAGGGTGTCGATGTGCTTCTCGTGGGTAGATGCTACCAAGCAGTCGTCGCTGTTGAGACACACGATTGTGAACGAATTGGCCTCATGCTTCACGAAAAGGCATGGGTCGTCAGGTGACTGTGAGTAGCCATGTGATTTTAGGCACTGAACGGCACCCTCAAGGTAATAATAAAAACCGGAGGGGTTTCCGTAAAGGTTCCGTATGAGTTGACCGCCAGGTGTGTCGTGTTTCAGCTCTCCGTTGAACAAAGGGTGCTGTTTCACAAACACTGGTTTGTCGAACTTGTATAGTTCGTGTGGGTAGGCCGTTGTGACGTCGAAGTGCTCGAGGTGTAGGTTGCGCGCTGCGGTTATAGCAAACACGAGTCTGACGGTATCTTTTTGGGCGAGATGGGCGGAGGTGTGCTCAGGGTCGAAGTGCAGGTGTGGGCGCATGAGATCACCACGAACGGCAAGACGGGCTTTTCGTTCTGTAATTTGGTTGCTTGCGTCGCGTTTGTACCTGTATTTCATTGTGAGAGGTATGAGTTTTTCCGGTAGTTCTTCTTTTGGGAGCCATTTGACGACACCGAGTTTGTCGAGCTTGTCGATTTCGGCGTCATGAGCATTGGCCCATTCCTCAGCGTCAGGGTATTTTAGGGCCTGTGTGTGGGAGAGGGGAGGGTTGGTTTTTGGTGTGATGTCGGTGGGAACCGCATGAGGTGTGAAGCTCTTGAATGCGAGCGAGTGTGTTTTCGTGGGGTCCGATTGCGCATTGTATGGTCTGAAGTCCAGGGCACGGATTTGTCGATACGCCTTTGTTGCGACATCTTGGACCATAATGAGTCGGTCGTCAATACCGAACATGTAGCGAGTAATTTTTCCCCGTGCGTCTAGTTTCCTCTGGCTGGCAGGGTCGGTGATTATTGGGATGCTCCCGAGTTGGCCGAACACAAACATGCGGGTTATTTTTGGTGCCTTGTTATGCCATTTGGTGAAAGGTATGGCACGGGTTGTTTTGTGAAGTGTTCGGTTGTATTTGTATACTGCATCGCGTAATGCGTCTTCCCAGTGTGCTTCAGAGAGTCCGGAGTGCGATAAGTTGGCCCTGACTATGCGGACGATGGTGCCAATCACTCGTTCTGCTAACGAGTTCTCTTGGGGGCTGTACGGGGTGGAATTGATGAGGTCGGTACCGTGGGAGTTGAGCAGGTTGGCAAAGGAGTAGGACTTATATTCGCCGGCGTTGTCGGCGGTTAGCAGAATTGGCGAGTAGCCGAACTTGTTCTTCATGGTTGTGAGGACTTGATTCGTTGCGCTCAGTACTTCGGCCCGTGTTTTCAAGCAAAACACAATAAGGAAACGGGTTCTGGTTTCCAGGAAGACGGCAAAGAAATTGTGTCCATGTGTGGAAGTCGGATTAATGGGTCCAGCTATGTCGGATGACAGTGAGCGCCCCACATGGTGGTCATGGTGAGCACTAGAGTGTGGTGCCTTTTTTCGTTTTCCTTCAATGCATCCGGTGCAATGGATGCGGGGTGGAGTGTGTTTCAATATTGGTGGGAGGTTTAGGAGGTTGAGCTTCGCCATGCGCTGAAGTGTTCTGACGTCAAGATGGTTATAAAGGAGGTGAAAATGGTGGAACGCTGTAGATATATCGTTCGAGGGTTGGACGCGCAAGGTGTGTTGGCGTTGCGTGGCATTAGTATATGGGGGTTTTTCGCTTCTGCGTTGGGCAGGGATAGTTTTGCGGCGTCTCGCAGGGCGATGTATGGGAATGATCTGGTTGTGTTGGACGCCTGGCTGGGCGGGTTTGGGGGGAGAGTCTGACGTGTGCGCAGTGTGCGTTCGAGTGGCCATGGCGTTGCTAATCTCGTGGAGGGATGTTGCGTTTATGTAGTAACCATTGTCGCGGAAGGGTGCCGTAGCGATGATCTTTGTTGGGTCATTGAGGTCCAAGATAAAGGCGGATGAGGGTGTAAAGAGTACGAGCCCATAAGTTTTGGCCAGCGCGTGCACTGAGAGCAGGGCTCCGTGTATGCGTTTTGAGGCGAGCGCGGGAAGTGTGATGGTGTGGCCTGTGTCAGTTTGGAGTTTGAGGGTCCCCGTCTGTGTGATGGGTATTGTAGACGAGTCGGCGATGATAGTTTGGATTGCGTTGGTTAGATTCCTTGCGTCTGGCAGTGTAATGGATGTATGACTTGGGTGTGAGCCGGAGTCAAGCAAAAACTTACTAACATCGCTGGTGTTTGGGTTGGGGTCCTGTGACTCTTTGAGAGTCTGCACTGCCTGAAGCAATTGCGCTTGGAGGTCAGCGACGGTGTCTTCAGATGGCGTGGCCTGTTTCGCGCTGCCCTTACTGGGTTTGCGTGCTTGTGCCGGTGTGCCGGATCGATTGTGTCGACGGTATCGTTCGGTTGAGGAAAGCTTTCCCTCAATACGCTTGAGTGAGGAGAACATGTCTGACATATTGGAAAGCAGCTTAGAGAGAACTTCGGTCGAGCTTTCTCCCCGTATAGCGCCTGCTGGTGGCGGACCTTGCGCATCCATTTGACCGAGAGTATTGCTTCTAAAGCTAGGTGCGGCTGTGGCAGATTCATATATTTCCAATGCCTTTTTGGCTTCTCCGATGTTTGGAGGCGTTGCAGTGGCTAGTAGTGTTGCCGCAATCCCAGAAAATGTGTTTTGATCTTCACAAAGCCCGCGTAACAATGTACGAACAGTATTGACCTCCGTGGAGAGTTCAGTTGCTCCTGCTTCGATTGAGAGGGCTTGATAGCGGCGATGGGCTTCGATGTACTGGTTGAGACCAGTTTCTTGGGAGTAGCGAAGTTTCTGTTGTTCGGAAAACAGCTGATCAATATCCCTTTTGGCGGACAGATCCAAGAGAGTCTCGAGATATTTAACAATCTTTGATGGAGATTGTGTAAAGAGAGAGTCGGGAATGACGAAGTTGACTTCGTCGGATATGCTGTTCGTCACCAATGCTCGGAAGGAAGCGAAAGCTTTTTTGTTAGTGTCCGAATCGGCTTCAAATTCGTCCGAGAGTAAATTTGAGTAGCCATGAGTTGCGAGAATATCCGTGAGAGAGGCATGCCACTGTTTGGAGTTGCGTTTGGTGAGGTCCTTAATGGTTTCGTTGCTAAAATCCCAATGGCTTGTTGATGCGCTTTGCAGAGATGTAAAGATCTGGTGCACAGCAGAGATCTGCGCTGGACCTAGCGAAGGAGCTGGTCCGGTTGTTTTGCTTTGATCAGCCATCGCTACGTTGTTTGCGTTGACTGGCGGGGTTCTGTTGTTGCGAGCTTGGTAGCGTTGCGCACGTGATTGCTTTTGTTGCTCCCGCGCGTGAGCGGGGAACTTGGCGTAAAGCGGTATGACGCTGGAGTGTGTTCGACAGCGGATCGGTACTTTGTTCACTTTGTTAGATGTGGCCCATAACCTGTGGGAACAGAGTGAACGCCGATAGAGCCGATGCTCCCGGAGTTTACTGGAGGGAGGAAGAGCTCGTGGCTATGTGCTACGCCGGCGGTGCGGCTGCCTGCTGGCTACGTGTGACAACAGATTCCACTCATAGCATTTACGTTGATATGTCTCTCCTCCAACGTGAGTGAGATGCATGTCTGCTCTAAGCGCGTGGTTGATTCAACCCTTCCGATCATCACCATGCTCATGCCGGATGCTGAACTGGAGCTGAATGAAATTCAGCAAAAGTTGGGGAAGACGAGCACCGGTAAAAGCACGCTTTTGTGACACATTACATTTGCTCTTGGTACGCATATATTCGACTTCCCAGCACAACTGCAATTCCTCTCTCATCGATCCCTGTGATCTCCTTTTACGCAAAATGATGCGTAGAATATATCGAAGACGCTACCTTTTTCCAACATCTTCGACTTTCTCTAAACGAATCGACGTACCAAAACACCGAAATACTATATTTATACGTTTCTTTACTAATACAGTTTTAGAGACCCCGCAAAATGCAAACCATGAAGTTGATCGCATTACTCAATCTATTCGTCCAGGTTTGCCTTCTATTGCTCAGAAGATGTTGGACGACCGAATACTATACAAGCTTCGAAGTGATGGCACTTCTTTGAATCGCACTACTATTCTCCGAAGTTATTTGGAGCTATGCGAAACTGCAGAAGAAAAACACGAAACTGTTGTCTCTTTCAGCCTCTTACAGAATCATCAAAGGCTGTTTGAAAATGCCTGTGAGAACTGCTTGTACAGTAAGAACAAGTGTGTATGTTCTCACATAAGCAGAACATCACCCTATCACAAGCTCTGGGTCTTTCAGCATCATTGTGAATACGGGCGTGCCAACAATACGGGTAGCCTATTATGTATGGTTGCAGGGGCAGCACGCACTATCCGAGGATTGCGAGACCAGGAACGGCAACTTCTGAAACATGTAGCCGAACGAGAACACTCTGTGGCTGTTCTGTTCCCGACAGACGGTTCGTTAACCATTGACGAATATCTGTTGCAACGAACAGCTAAAATTGGAGAGAGGGCGGAAAATGAAGCTTTAACTTTGATTCTTTTAGATGGAACTTCACGTCAAGCTAAGAATCTTGATCATTTTATGCCGAGTTCAATTCCGAGGGTTTGCATTGGCCATACTTCGATTAAGTCTTGGTTGGATCCAATTCGAAAGCAAACGCAGAAACATCGTGTTTGTACAGCCCAAGGTAAGCTTTCAAGCCTCTTTGAGTCCATACCAAATTTTCCTGTTAGATATTGACCAAAGTTATCATTCGTTACGTTCTCTTAACAGCCGCAGCGATGATTCTCAGAGAACTGGGAGATGTGAAGACGAGCGAATCAATTGAGGACGCTGTTCGAGAAGTCGTTCGTATTTCCTGCTCAAGTAGAGTACAATACCCGAAGGACAGCACAGGGGCAGTCCTTGGTAGAAACCAGTGAAGTTCGTTCTATGCAACAAATGCAAGCTGTGCCTTCGAGAAGCATTCTTTATCATGGACATGAATTTGGTATTACGTCGGTCCGGAACACAACTTTTCTTTTGCCACCGTTGTCCATTTAGTTTTTCTGTGTATAACTTATATGACAAAGAAAGATTCCTCTTCTCCTTCTTTTTCATGGATATCCTCGGTCTATTCCTCTACGTGCTATCATAACAGCGCATCATGATCACGATCCTATGACTGTCTATTATGAACGTTCAAAAGATCTCTAGGGGAAACTCAAATAAGCTGCCTAGCCTTGTCTTCCAGGCACGTAGTCCGGCATTCGATGTCAGATCAAATTGCATGTCCACTGGCACACTAAACAGTGGCGGTAGCCCTCCTATCCTTCAACGGATAAGCACAGTGACACATTTGAAATTATGCGAAGGTAGAAGTTGTGGCTGCGTTGTTTCCCTATCGGGAATGGTTGGAATTCGCGGCGATATGACATTCATAGTAGTTTCCCTATCGGGAATGGTCAGAATTCGCGGCGATATGACATTCATAAAGCACATTGTTGCCGTTCTTGGAGTGGTGCAAGGATAGAGATGGTTTACCTCACACAACCTGAAGGATAGAGTTATATCACGACTTTCACCGTCTAACATCTTTCTCTCTCTCTAATACGGGCTCTCCTTCGGAGTCCTTAGTTTAGATCCGTTTCGCTTCCTAAAGGGAAGTCAGACACACCACGTGAAGGCGGATCTCACGTGTCCTATCATCTTTCTGTTTCCACAGGCAGCCCTGTCATCCTTGGTAAACAAGCGGCCAGATAGATTGTAAACGGCTGCTTGTTCGGCATCCTCTCCTGGTTCAAGAGCTGGGTGTACCGGACAATCCCCTTCTCTGACAATCCGTTGCATCTTCACCCTGCGAAATCAGTTACACTTCATCCACTTCCATTCACACGTTAAGATTCGCTCCATTGCGTCTCGAGCGCCATTCATACTTTAAGATTCGCTCCATTGCATCTCGAGCGCCACTGCAACTATCGACTCAAAAGCTTCTTTCTCAGGCCTTCTCGCTTGAAGGAGAAACATGGGTTATTACATTATCTTCTTGATAATTATCTCCGTTGTTTCCTTCCTTTTCTTTCCGACGTCCCTCTTCATCCCCACATTTATCGTTCTGATACTCGCAGAGGTCACCGAACGTGTTGCCTACCGTCATCTACTAAATCAACCTGTCGTTTTACGTCGACTCAGGAAGTGGAAGCTTGTATCCATGGTGGTTGGGAGTTCCACTCAGTTGGTCCTGATTTCAGTATCTAGTGTTGTCTTCTCGATCGCACTTTTCATCGTCGCAATAGGTACCAGAATTGTTTCTATTCCATCGACACTGGACCGGACCGGTGCTCTTCAATCTTTTGAGTTTGGATACAACATGCGGGAAAGGATTTTGGAAAAGTACCCCTCACACGAATGGGGATGGGGGACAATCTTGCTAGTAAGTGAGCAAGTCCCTCTCCTTGCGACCGAGATATTAAAACCATGGATTATAGCAGTTTCAACGAGATCTGCTACCAAGGTTACTGGAATGGATATTTCTAGAGCAGAGAGGAAGGTAAAAGAGATGCTAGCCTTCTCGATTGCCTGCAGCATGGGAATTGTGATTGTTTCGGCCCTTTTTTGGTGGTGCCTTGCTTGCATCGGCCACATACTTTATGATACAAGTTCTCTTCCCCTAACAACAATTGAGGTTGTATTACGGCTGGTCGCGATTGAGTTCAGAGCATTAGTTCGAACCATACTATGCCAGTTGATCTTCTGCATTGCCGTGGCGGAGCGAGATGTGCTCGCGAAAAACGATAAGCTATGGTTGGCGATCGCTCTAAACACGTTAATCAGCGGGTTGTTTCGTTACCGTGGGTCTTGGCTACGTGGTTTAGATCAAATTAACTCAACTGCATTGGAAATATGCAAAACTGTGCTCGTCGTTGGTGCTCTCGTATTGTGTTGGGGCAGATACCAGCAACTGCTACAAGACGCTCGTCAGCTTCGCCAAAGACAAGCATCCTAACACGCACTCTTTCATGCTTCTTTTTCCTCTTTCATCCTTTCAATCCATGCAGCTTTCGTCAGACATTCACTTTGTACTTCTGAGGCTCTTGAGAAGACACGATTCCTGCACTGGCACATTATCACGAATTGGACTTGCTTGTGTTGATAAGAGAACATCCTCATCAATTCTTATCCTTCTTAGCGGGACAAAATTATTTGTGGTAGTTCTACCTTGGCTGTAATGGGGGGGGGAGGGGGGGGGGGGGATTGTATTTTTCGCATTAAAGAAGAAAAAACATTATGTCCCACAAGAAAGACAGGACGAAACAGTGTAGAGAGTTTTACTACAACCTAAGATTTAGAGGCTGTTGTCCACATTAAAGAAGAAGAAAGCTATTGAAACCTAGGAAGTCTATTGTCCCGTAGAGACGGTTTCACCTCGCAGATATTAACCTTATTTGTTGCTGGTCATCATGAGTGTGTATCTACTTATCTTGTTCTTCGTATATCTTGAGATGGACTAAGGATACCAGGGGCGATAGACAAAGAAAGAAGAAGAAACCCGAAAAGCCGAGGTCACCGTGGCACAGTTCTTTTTACCAGACACGTACCATCACTTCATCCTGTAGCCTCATATATGGAAAACAGAACTCTGCGATGCACCGGACGAAGGTCTAAGAAAGAATACAAACATCTAGTCCTAAGATGTCCGTTATTAAACGCATCTCGACGAGCGAACTGGACAGCCACATGAAGAAAAATCGTCAGTATTTGATTAGGCATAACTCACAGACCTTCTTGGCCTTTCTAAGGAGAGAGAGCTTCTTTCGAAGCTCGACTGAAGCTTCGTATTCAGAAACAATAAAGAAGAAATTCGTAGCTTCGTTTTCACCTGAAGCGTGGCAAAATCGGTGGACGTCACCGCGACGACTTGTCCGAGTCCGCTAAAAAAAATCAGAAGAAACCGCCAATCGTCTGCTCGACTCAACTCTCTCAGCGCATTCTTTCCCTTCTGAACCAGGACTACAGAGATGTATGTCCTGTACCATTTGATTTGAGAACGCAAAGATGGGCAGTTGTTTTTCAAAAATGTATAAAGATCGAACTGGATTCATACCAGATTCATACCATGTTGGTGGGTAAGCAGATATAACGTAAGAGTACCAAAAAGACTTGTATTGTTTATGTCTACACGCACCCATTTTATCCGGAATATGTCCGCTCCGCGCAATGCTTATGAAGTCTTTTCTTTAACGTAGAACACGTCTGACCCAGAATCTGAAACATGTCACATGCTTCCAATTCTAAGCAGAGTCAAACTTTCGTAAAGTTCTCTCTCTGGGAAAGCAAACAAGCTGTGAGACACTTCTATTGCTAATTGGCGTAGACTCGTCGAGTCAATTTGATGCAATGAAAGGCGCAGGCTCGGTTATTTTCGGGAGGGTACTGTTGAGCCCTTTTCACACCAAATATTAGTAGACTTGTCTCTATGAGCAGACCGTTTCTCTTGAAGCCCGAAGGTCGCGTCAGAAATCTCCTCGATAAAAAGAAAACGATAGACCCCACGTTGGGATGCAGTTGTGTACTTTATATCAGGTTTGTATATGAATAAGGTGATACAGTTTACAAAGCCACCACTTCAGCGTCAACTTGGCAGACTTTGACGCCTGGTACTTGCTGAATAATATCGCAGGTATTTATTTGGCCTTCGACGATGATGACTCCAATGAACTCATGAACGAACTGAACGCTACCGAACCAGTCATTGAAGCTTGCTGAAGCACGGAGATCAATGTTAGCGGCCACAGCCGAGGCATTATAGCCAGCTTTGACAGATGCAATGAAGGTGAAGTAGGGCTCCGACGGAGATTCACTAGGTGCAAAATGAGCCGCAGTGGAGAGGAAGACAGGAAGGAGGGCGGTGAGGAGAAGCATTGTTGTGAAGCGAGAGCGTGGTGGGAGACTTGGAACTGCCTGGAGGACAAAGTTGGCACGCATGGGAAGCGGGTTGGAGTGCGGGACAAGGTGCTGGAGAGCGCGGTGGCGCCGTGGCTGACAAAACAGAGATCAATCGTATTGAGATTGAGCGCTCAGGTTTATCACTGTGGTGAGGATTTGCAGTTAGAATGCGATCTACGTGATGTCAGGTATACGTATTGGACTCGTGGGATGCTGTACGGCGGAAGCGCTTGGCGTGGAAGAAGAGACTCGAGTGAGGCTAACGTTCATTGCTTGATCCGGCGCAGGGAAAGAGCAGCGCCTCCGCAGTCAGCGGATGCGTTACTGTATAATGCTACAATTGCATCCAAGCGAGCGTTGCTGAAGAGTCATGACGTGTCCGCCACACGGCACACGTGGCGAGCAGAAATACAAATTGCGGCGATTAGGGCGCAGCTATCATACCGAACACGAAGGCGCAACGGTACAACGGCACCTTTGGTACCGACGGTACAAGTTAGCGTTGCGCTCCATCGACCGACGCGCGCATCGCCAACGGCTGCTTGCGGCGCGCATCGCGCAACAAGATGCAGAACTCGCCGCCTTCAACCGACGCCGAGGCGCAGCGAGAGCGTCAACTCGCGTCGGACCTGCAGCTTCTCCGGCGCGAACGCGAGGAAATCAAGGACGCGTTCAACTCGGCGTCCTCGCCGCTGTTCCACAAGCTGCAGACGTTGTGTCTCAAACGACTGCAAATCGCGGCTGATCACCGCGATTTGCAGCTGGCAAGTCTACGCGCCAACTTCCACCTGCAGCTGCAGCAGGCGTACAACGAATTTGAATGCAGTAAACGCAGGTTGCGCACCAAGATGCTGACGGTGAACGTGGACAAGAGAAAACGGTTGGACGGGATGAGGAGCGGACACAAGAAGAGGAAACGGTCGCGAAGCTTCTACGAGCAACGGGTGGCGAAGAAGGGCACGGTGGCGCCGTTTCTGAGTGCTCTGGAGAAGCAAGGAGTGCTGCGGGTGAGCGTGACGCCGGATGAGCTGATGGCGGACATGAACGACCTGCTGAGCGCGATTGACGTGCCCACGCACAAGTCTTGCACGCAAGTGGACCGTGTGGGCGACGGCGTGGTGGTGCTGGACAAGATCCAGTCGTCAAAGGGCACGCTGCACTACCACGACCTGCGGTTCGAAAAGGGCGATGCGGTTCAGGTTTATTCGACGTCGAAGGGCGGCGGCGTGGCGTCGGAGCCCAAGGGCGTCCTCAAGTACAGGGGGGTGCTGATGTCGGTGAACTCGAAGGAGGTTCACATCCGCGCCGACGACGGTAAGTGCCGCGCGCCACGTGAGCGCGCGCGCGCGCGCGTGCGTGCGTGCGTGCGACGCGAAAGCGCGAGCTGACTGTGATGTGTGTGTGCGTTGACGCGTGTTTGGACGGCGCAGGCACAGACCACCGCATGTACGTGAGCCACCTGCGGTCCGGGCGCTTCTCGCTGGGCGCGGGCGCGGGCGCGGGCGCGGGCGCGAGCTGCAGCGCGGCGATGGGCAGCGGCAAGTGACGGCGCGGCGCGGCGCGGCGGAGAAGGTACAGCGCGCGCGGGCGGCCCGCGCCACGCGTACACGCCGTCCAACGCGCGCGGGCCGCGCGCGCGCGCGCGCGCGCGCAGCGCGCAGCGCGCGCTTCGCGGCGCCAATCAGCTTGCAGCCGCGCCGCGCGCGCGCGCTGTGTGGCGCGCGGCGCCCCCCAGAAACGCCGCCGTGCGCGCTGTATGATTTTGCGCGCGCGTTGGCGCGCGCGCGGCGCGGCGCGTGCTCACGCGCGCAGCGCCCGCTTCGGGCGCGCCGTCTCGCGCGGCGCGGCGTGCGCGCCGCACGCGCGGCGCGCAACAAACGGCGACGCGCTTGGCGCGCGCGCGCTCAGCCAGCGCCGCAACGGCGCGCCTTGTGCCTTGTCCCGCGCGCACGGCGCGCGTATGAAAGCGTCGCCTGCGCGCGCTGCACTCGGTTGGCGATGCGCTCGCGCACGCCTCTCACGTGCGCCGCGCCACTGTGTTCACCCAACAAACGCCTAAAGCCTTGTCACCCAGCCCGACTCCCCGCACCACCCCTCCTCGCCCCCGCCTCCTTCCGCTTCGTTCTCCCCAACGCCCCCGCCCCAACTAACCCCCCCCTCCCCCCGAATCTCCCGCCCCGTCCTCAACCCACCGCCCCCGCCCCCTTCTTCTTTTTCCCCGCGCCTCCCCCACCCCCCCTAGCCTTACATGGAAGACGTTCCCTTTCACGACCTTCATCACGCCGCCATCGCCGGCGCCGAGGGCACCGCGTGGACCATACCCGAGTTCTCCGAGTGCCCCCCCGTGCCCGCCATGTACTCCGACTTTCATCCCTCCTCCCCCGCGCTGGACTCCTTTTCCATCCCGTTCACCCCGTCCGCACCCATCCCCATCCCCATCAAGGAGGAGCCCACGCGCCAGCAGCCCATCCCTTGTTCGCCGCCGCAACCCTCATCGTGCTCGCTCTCCTCGCAAGACTCGTTTGCGCGCTGCGCCTCTGCGCAGCCATGTACCCCGCCTAATCAACTCACCATCCGGCCGCTGCCCACCTCGCCAGTGTCCATTCTGGACAAGCCTGCTGCGTCTTCCTCCTCCTCGCCTTCGCTTGCGCACAATGAGCTCTCCGACTTGAAGGGCACCACCGCCGCCCGCTCCAGAAAAATGACAGAGCATGAACGTCGAATTATGCTGCACAAGCGTCGTTTACGTAACCGCGCGTCGGCCGCACGCTCCAGGGAGAAGAGGAGCAGAACTCTTATTGGACTTTCTGCAGAGGTGGAGCAACTCATGAAACAAACCGCTATGCTCGCCGAGAAGGCCACCCAGGCTGTGGAGGAGGCCCGCAGACTCAAGGCGCACAACGTCATGCTTGTCAAGGAGAACGAACTTCTCAAGGCTGAGCTCAACATGTAACTGCAAATTGCGCCCTGCTTTATTTCTGTACCATTTCTTCCTGCTGTGTCGCATCAACATTTCATTAACTTCACACCATCACATTATGTGTCATTGCCTCATGTATCATTTCTGTATCATCAAAATGTATAACCCCCGTCTCGTCTGTACTCTTGCTGTGTATACGCCAAAACGCCTTTGTGCTTACTCGCCGACTGCTGTTTCGCTCGAGCTACTTTTTTGTACTGCCTTATCAACGCTGTCTTCACTTCGGGCCGCACGAGATTGGACGCCGCCTTTTGGCCTTGTAAACATAACTGGTTCCGCGAACTCACACTCAATTGTACATTCTTCGCGCTTTGTAACGTTATGTCTGTTGTGCTTTCATGTTTGTCCACGAACCCCTTTTGCTAGTTGTCATCATAAAAAGGCGAAAAGTAGCGATTTCGATCGTTGGAATACCCAACGCCACAACTGTTAAGGTTACTTGCAGCAGATGAGTGTTGTTTCTGTGTGTAGGACGGTTTTTTTACTGTCGCTTGCATTCTGTGAGGTATGCACATTCGTGCGTGCGTGAAGGAAAGGAATGTCGATATCTGGTCGATGTAGCATGCTAGCTTTGGAGTAAATCGATATGTTGTCACTAGGCCTGATTGTCATTTTTAGTCAGCGCTTGCGTATCACCGCACAATACTACAGAGCCATTGATTAGTGCTGCCCCTCTCACGTAGCACAATGTATTCACAGAATATGCTCAAGTGCATAGCAAAAATGAGTTTGATGCTTTCTACCCGTACATCACTAACGCCACTTGGTACAATTGTGCGTCATAGCCCGGCCGTAATGAGTGACCTTACGATCATGTCACATCCGCCTTGTATGATATCCATGCTCGTACTCGCATGTAGTGCAGTGTTAAAGGACGGCACGTCGAGTGGCATCCCGGTTCCAGACGCACCTTGATGACGAGGAAGTGCATTCTCAAAATCGCACAGCAAACGAATCTTTCGTTCCCATTGATAAAGGTGGCCACCTGATTTATGCGCATGTGTCTCGGCGATCACCATTAACTTGTCTCGCACGTTGCGGTCAGCCACTACAATGTAGTCATAGTAATCCACTGTGGAGGGAATTACAAAGGGGAAAAAACAAGTCAGTTAGAATCTGGGATAGACGATTATTGAGACTTCAAGGCTGTGGAATGGAAACTTACAATCTGATAAACTGAACGCAGCGCACGGACGTTCATCAGAAAGGTCAATGTCGCGGTCTCGAGCTGCTGCAATCAGTTTTGGAGGAAGCATTTCACCTGGTTCAGAGAATAAGCCAGCACTGAGAACCAACAATTTTCGCGACACGGAATAACGCTCAGCTGTTTTGAGAAGCTGTTTCTCTGCGAACGCTGCGCGTCGACATCTGTTGGAAAGCAACAGAATGCTGACGAAATTGCGCGATAAGTCCAGCGTGGAGGATATTGAACGGCTCTCAGCCCATGCTTGCACGAGAACACTTGGAGAATTGGGAAAACTGCCGCTTGCACATGCTCTCGGTCGCGGATGCAATCGACGAGGACTCAGCGGGGTTACAATTGGCGACGATCTCGAGGTGGTTGGCAATGGTGAAGGGGCGTGCGCAAACGCTGGCTTCGAACCATCTTTGTCTGCGGTAGGCGGGGGGTTCGGCGAGGACATTAGTGGAAAGGTGGATTCAGTCGTTGGGAAGCGTGGCGAAGCAGCATAAAGCCATTATGAAGGCTCCTGTGCCCAATGGGGCCGGAATCAAAGCGGGGATTGCGAGGGAGATGCAGCAAGTGCAAATTTTGTTGCATGCTGCACGGCGCGCGTCTACACTACCAGGGGTACTGGGCGAGCCTCAGAGGTGATGGCGGCGCTCATGTGATTGGAGGCTGCGCATTAAGATTTTCTTTCGAGCTGTGTGTGGCTGTGCGCTCGCAGCTGGCCAATGGCGGTCCAACCGATTCTGTTATTGTGCAGTAGCCGGGGCCGGCACAACCGCTGTCGCCATGTCGCGCGCGATCATTGAGGTCGTACGATCTGCAATCTATCGCTTCATCGCCTTGCTGTGCTCTTCATTCGATTCCGCGGCATGACCGGTCTTGGATTCGCAAGCTCCTTCGTCGCAAACCGGTTGGGCTCACGACTTCAAAATGCGTGCTCGGGCGCTGAGAGGGTCACACCCTTTCGCACGCCGCGAATGACAGCGTCTAAGTCCAAACGCGAGCTCCGTCTTGATATCATCCAATCCGACCAGTTCAATCGAAAAGGTTTTAAGGAGACGAGGAAGGCCGCAGAAGGTGTCATTACACAGGAGTTCACCTCCGATTTAGTGAAGGAGCTTCTCGATAATGCAAACACTATTGTGCGCGGCGACGTCACACTTAAGCTCGCCAAAGCATATGGCTTCTGCTGGGGTGTCGAACGCGCGGTTGCGATGGCGTACGAGACCAGAAGGCAGTATCCTAACGAGCGCATCTGGATTACCAATGAGATTATTCACAATCCCATCGTGAACCAGCGCATGAAAGAGATGGACATTTTTTTTGTTGAGCAAGACGGTATGAAGAAGGACCTGTCGGGAATCAGACAAGGGGATGTTGTAATATTGCCTGCCTTCGGTGCGTCTCTGGAAGAGATGCAGTATTTACATAACTTGGGAACTCGTATTGTCGACACTACATGTCCATGGGTCTCCAAGGTATGGAGCACGTTGCACAAGCATTGGAAAGCGAATTGCACCTCTATCATTCATGGAAAATGGAAACACGAGGAGACAATTGCTACAGCCTCTTTTGCAGAAAAGTACGTGGTCGTACTTAACATGGATGAGGCGAAGTATGTTTCAAACTACATTCTCATGGGCGGAGACAAGGCTGAGTTTCAAGAGAAATTCAAGAACGCTATGAGCGAAGGATTTGACCCTGATACTGATCTCGAAGCCGTTGGAATTGCCAATCAAACGACCATGCTGAAGTCAGAAACAACGGCAATTGGCAAGCTCTTCGAACGTACGATGATGGAAAAGTTTGGTCCGGCTGAGCTTAATACTCGTTTTGTAGCATATGACACCATTTGCGATGCTACTCAAGAGCGTCAAGACGCCATGTACGAGCTTCTGGCAGAAAAGGATAGTCTGGACCTTATGATCGTGGTTGGTGGTTTTAATTCATCCAACACCAGCCATTTGCAAGAAATAGCGGAGCATGCTGGTGTTCCGTCTTACTGGGTCAATAGACCGGAATGCATTGGTCCAGATAACAGAATTCTCTGTCGCTCTGCTTTGGGTGAAGAGAGAGTAATCGAGAATTGGCTTCCTTCCGGGCCTATTACAATTGGGCTAACATCTGGAGCCTCAACTCCAGATAAGGTCGTTGAGGACGTCGTCGAACGGGTGTTCATGATTTCAAAGCTTGGAAAGCTTTCTACAGTATGAAATTCAATACATGGCCTTTCGGAATGGTGAAGGAGAAACCATTAAATTCGGTACAGAGTAGCAGCAAAACCCATCGTACTTTGCTAGTGCAGTAAAGGACATGGATGGCCCGATAGAGTGCTGGGTTTTCTAGTGAAAGAGCGTTTCTTTCAACAGAAACGCTCTGCAGTATGTAGGAATTAGACTACTGCGCCCGTATTAGAGAGAGAGAGAGAGAGAGAGAGAGAAAGGACATGGACTGCTGAACTACAGAATCGCTCCATTGGAGATGTGGCCATCAATCTGAATCAAAACGAATGGCACCGGAAGCGCCGGAAGAACACAGCAGTTTTGCCGCAAGTACGTCATAGTGTATTGTAAAAATAAGCCGTCGCTCCAACCAGCGGATTAGCGTGGAATCGGAACTGGTTATGCCGTGTTTTGTTCATTAGCAGGGAGCAACATGCTGGCAGCAGGAGAAGAAATCTTGTTTTCATCCAGAGGTATATAGCTTTTCGTCCTAGACGTCAAACAAGATAAACATTTTTTACATAGAAACTTGATAGAGGCCGTTCATAACGCCAAACAACAATCTCGCCCCGTTGACACAAAAAGAAAACCATTTCTTCAAGCGAGAACGAGTGTATTGTATCTACTGGATACCAATCCTAAAAGTTATCCTCGACTGTTTGAGCTTTCAATAAATGCTGAGTGAATAAATTATCGAAAACACGTCTTACGTTTCGGAGCAGGGAAGCCGGACATCCACATCAGGAATCCGAACCAGAATTCGAAAACGGACGCCGCTTCGGAAGCAGCTTCTTGTCTTTGCTTGCAAGCCGTTTTCGACGCTTCTGAATGTATTTCTTAATGCCACCCTTCTTCTTCAGTTCTTCGAACCTGGCCTTCATCTCCAAGTTTCGGACATCCTTTTCCTTTAAAAAGTATGGTTGTTTCCCTCTCTTGACGGCTTCCTTCTCATCTTTCTTATACGCATCAAGGATGTCTCGTCTTCTCAGTAGCGCATTTCTGCGTACTTCATCTTGTTCCATACTTTTCAGTTCATGAGAAGCTTCATAGTCCTCAGGGTTTTTCTTTAATCTTTCTTGGACGGTTTTCTTCTCAGATTTTCTTAATGAACGGACAAATGCGTAGTTTCTTTCCACATGATGTTCAAGAAGGTCACCACAATGTTCTTCAAATCTCGGATCAAATTTTCGCACGGTTCGGGACTCTTGTGTGCCCTTGTCTATCCCAAGACACCTTTCTCGACCCACTGGAACTGGCATTCGAGAAGATATTTCTCGCGGCCTGGATTTCTTCCCACGCCCCCCGATGCTTTTCGGTGCCAATTCCGGTCTGCTTCGGGAAAACTTTTTCAGCGCAAAATGAGATGCCGAAGTAGTCCTCGCTCCCATCTGGAGGACCTCTCCTAATGTTGGCTCTTCCATGAGCGAGTCGCCACGATTGCGTTCTGGAGAATCGATTGCCAAGCAGGCTCTTCACCGAGAGAGAGAGCAGAAAGAGAAACACTTGCGCTGACTTCCCTATCGCTTCAGAACGTCTGCGACAGTCAACAAACCTAGGGGCCGGTAGAAGGCTACTGTCACAGACTGTGACTCACAGTAGCCGCGATGCATTCTTTACAAAAAAAATGGATTTTCCTGATTTGGGCAAGAACGCGTGGTAAACCTCTTGTACGTGTAGACTCCGAGGTTCTGAGCCTTGATTGAAACTTGGTTTCGCCTATCCCACCCGGACCAACTACTTTTCACATCCAAGTTGCAGTCCAACATGAGCGACAACGATTGCTAGTTCAAAGGGATAGTCGTGATTAACGGTTGAGCACGTGCGTAATCAACATCCGTAATCCAAAAACTCACGGGCAGCATCAAGACTTGGCGCCGCAATCGAGTAACACCCGCGCACTTCCTGTTCATCTAGAAAGGCAAAATACAAATGGTGTTTATTTCTCAGTGGGAAGAGTTCGCAGTCTCGTCTGAAAGACTATGCTTGGCCTCGCCGTTAAAGGTAAGTTCCGTGATCAGTTGCATTAGCACTTGAAAGGCCGTCGTCATACTCTGTGTGCAATACTGTTAACTAACGCTTGGATATTTTTAAAAACAGACAAGGTTCAGTTTCAAGTATCGTGCGAAAGAAGGAGTATTCGTTGTGAAAGTTACAGATGACAGAACGGTAAGTCATTCCCGCCGTGCGAATCTTCTTTTACCGAGTTGCGGTTTGTAGCTAATACTCATGACTTTGCACGCGAGAAACCAGTGTTTGCAATACAAAAGTAATCAGAAGAGTGACCTTCGCAAAATGGAAACGCTCAATATGCGTCTCCTCGATTTGATGACTGCGACCGAAACAAATGTCGATGCCGAAAGTTCTGCCCCTTCTTAACAAAAATCTTAGCGGACAGACACGGTAAATGAGGTTACCGCAAACTACCGAAATGCGCTCCGTTCCAACTGCCTTTGAAAGAACTTGCATATTAGATCATTCACTTCTTCTGGGTTTTCGTCATGCGCACAATGACCAACACCTTCCATCCCGACAAACTCCTGAACTGTGGAGTAATGACGTAATGCTTGCCCCAGTTCATAGGGTTCGAACTGATCCTGTACACCCCAGATTACCATTGAAGGCTGTGAAAGAGCGGGCAGGAAGTCTTCCGGTATGGGTCCTTCGTCGTAGCTGATGAAGGCCAAAAATACATCTAATGCACCTTCCGTAAGAGCCGGCTTCGCGATAATGTTAACAAGTTCATCGTCCACAGCTTCGTGGACCCCATACGCTTCCCGAAGCACATTTGAAAGCTGTTTCGGTTTCGCTATTGAGTTTAGAAAATACGATCCGAGCGGCCTATACGCAAGCACTTGCATAATCAGAGGTGCAGTAATGTCTTGCAACCAGCTTCTCTTCCGCACGTTCAACTGCCTCAGACTGGGTGAAATGAAAACGTTTGCAGCGCAAAGATTCGGGTACTGTGCAGAAAACTGCATTGTAACCATAGCACCGATTGAATTAGCCACCAAATACACAGCACCGGTAGGTTGCACGACAGTGGTGATGAAGCTTCGAAGCTGCTCGGTCCAGTAGTCAAAAGTGTACTCCACTTGATTATCATGACTGTCTGGCTTTCCTGGTTGAGGCTTTTCACCCATACCAAAACCAATAAGGTCCAAGGCGAACACACGGAAGTTTTTGCTCGCAAGCGGTGCTAGATTGCGTCGCCAATGCTGGCAATTTGCTCCGAAGCCATGAACTAGAACAAGGGCTGGCAACTCTGCTGTTTGCGAAGAAACGCCAGCCGTTGCGTACTGAAGTTTGAAACCACGAAAATCCCAGGTATGTAGATGGTAATCGGTTTGACTGCTTTCCGTTGTTGCGACCCGTATTGCTTCTTGGACACATCGAGGGGGGTTTCGGTTGGGATTTTGTGCCCATTGTGTTCTTGAATTCACCGTAAATGAGTTACGAGAGTGACAGAGTGAAGGAAACACATGACCTCGAGAATAAGGGTTTCGAAATAGAGATAAATTGCAGAATGCTGGTGATAACATGCTGAACGATGCTATCGAAAATCACTCCCAACAAGTCTATGGAGCACAGCAGGATTGATGAATGAAGTACAATGGAAGTAGTAGGAACTAAAATACAAGAGTGGCTGCCTTCGTAGCTTACGAAGCGATACGCCTGTGAGCGGCTGCCGCTCTTCTTGTGTGTTCCGTCTTGCGCACCGCTACAATTGGATACACAGGAGGCAGATGGCGGAGCGAGTGAATAAATATGAGCCATTGGTCAGAATTTGCAGGAGATTCGCGGTCAACCTCCACGTTGTGGCCATTTTCCTGGCACACGACGGGTGGGGGAGCGCCTTCCTGCCTTCATAGCCTATCATTATTATACTACCGACAGGATCTTGCTGTTATAGTTCACATAGCAGGGGTGGCTGTTTGAACTTACGAAGTTCGTTACACCTTGATGAACGTCACATGTAATGTGAGGAGGACACGCGTTTGCGGAAGAAGATAACTGACCCGTTGGGTACGCCGCGTACTGGAACTGGTCTCAACTTGATTCCAGCTAGCGTAGTCACAATCTCGCCTGCATCAAGGACGCAATCGACACCCTCTTCAAGTAAAATCCCAAGAGGCATGAGATACATACTAAGGTAGAAATGCCCATGGGGCTCTGCAAGAGGAAAGCCAAGCCGTAGACTTTTTTTTGCTCAAAAAACGTCCTCAAATGATGCGTCGAAGCGAGGGTCTGCCTCTTTCGTAGCGAGGAATCTTCTATAGTTGCCAACTTGGCGTAGCCTACGCCTGTCCCTCGGCGCCATGGATGACGTCTTACCCCCCGCCAAACGTGCTCGAAAGTCATCCCCTTCTCTACCGGTGGCTACCCGAAATGAATTGTTACCCGACTGTCCACATCTTTCCACGGTTAATCGCCAGATTCTAGACCTTGATCTTAAACTGCATTGTAGTGTAACTCTTTCCGTCCACAACATTTACATTTGTCTGGTTTGTTCTCGCTATCTACAAGGAAGATCTGAATCCACCCCTGCGTACGTTCACTCGTTACAAGAGCGCCACCATCTCTTTCTATGTGCCAAAACTCTGAAGACGTATTGTCTCCCAGACAACTATCAAGTTGAGCATGCTTCTCTGCGCGAAATTGCTTTGGCATTTCGCTCGACTTTTACCGCAGACGATGTGCGTCAACTTGATAAGCAGCCATTTCACGTACGGCTTCCAAACGGCTCTCGTCTACGAGGGGCTGTTCCCCTTGCTTATCTACACGCAGCGGACTATATTTCCGTAACGACTCAACTACTTCTCCGTTCTCGTCAACTGCGCGATTGTCTTTTGCTATCAGCTCAACGCGATGAAGAAACGCCTGCTAGCGATCTAAGAAACGCTTTGACACATATATGCTCTAGGATATGGTCCAAAAATGCATTGCGAGACTTTGTTGCTCCTCATAACTTGCTGGATATTGTCGAATCACGGTCACAAGGCTTATTCAGCTCTCTGAAACAAAATGACCCAGTACTTCTGCTTGCGTGGTTTCTGCGTACCCTTACCGTCGACACAGACGATGAAGTGGCCAAAACCGTCAAGCAATGTTTCCGGGGTGAGATGACGGTCGTCGAAACAGGATTGGACGTCTTCGATGCTGAAAAAGTTAAGGTCCGAGGGACTCTATCAGATGGTAACAGTGACGAAGTTCATACTAATTCTGCCGAGCGAAACTCGAAGTCCTCGTTTCGCAAAGAAAAGCGTTCTCAATTCTGGTTCCTGCCGCTTGATCTACCACCTGAGCCGCTTTTCAAAGACGCCGATGATCGTGCATTAGTAAGTCAGATATCATTAGAGAAGCTGATGCGAAAGTACGATGGAGTAACGAAACAGCATGTTGTTAAAACGGCACATCAGCGCTCGTTTGTCCTGGTGAAAGTGCCCGAGTGTTTGACGTTGGTTGTGAAGCGCTTTGTGAGGAGCAAGTTTGGATTGAGCAAGAATCCTTGTATTGTTCACCTGCCTCAAACCCTGCATATGTCAGAGTGGTGTGCTGGGGCAGGCGAATATGAACTCAAAGCAGCAATTTTGCATGAGGGGAAACCAAAGGACGGCCGCTACCGTGTTGCGATAAGACATGACGCTTCTGACTCTTGGTACGAACTAAATGGCAACCAGACAAAACTAACACACTTTCAACTCGTTTCTTTAGCAGACACGTATATTTTGCTTTATCAAAGAATCATTCACGATGAGGATAGAGATGCAACATAGAAGAAACGAGGACAACATACCAAGCATATCATGAGACGCAAACGATCCCGATTTGTTACCAAAGAGAAAATATGTGCTTCTAATCACAAAGTTGCTTCATGTGCGATGTTCCCTACAGGAGCTTCTGATAGAAGTTTTGTCTGGTGGGTACATTTGTTAAGAGCAAATCATTACTCCACATTACAACTCAAAGCTAATTAGAGAGCTCACGGCACCAAGGACCGTCACGAAAAACAACACAATCAGCCCTGTGCTGGAAGCAATGATTGACAAAATGAAGAAAGTGGACAAGTCGCTCTTGAGAGACGTTAAACACGTCACGGAGGATACACCACTTCCTTCGTTTGCTTTGCATCTTTGCAATCTCTGGGGCGTTTGAAATGCCTTGTAGCAAGCTTCGCATCCTTTGAGTTTCAGTCCAGGGTTGCTAGACCCAGCACGACATGTGTCACTGCAGAAATGCCCAGGACACGCCCGATTCGTCCGTGCTGACGGGTCTGCACACGACATGTTTCTATATCCTGCGCAGTCGTTCTCAATTTCATAACGGCATATCTTGCCGGGATTACGGACAGATATCTCAATCCATAACGTTTTGGTGACTCCATAGGTTTTGACATGACGCAAAGGATCGACGGTTGACAGCAACACGATAGTCATCATCACCATTACGCCAAGTGCAAGAACTTGGTAACCCAGGAAAGCTCTTTTCTTTTCTGGCCCCAGACCTTCATTTATCGAGGGAGAAAGCTGTCGAACTCCAAAGAAGAAAGAGAAAATGAATAGGAATCCGGCTCCAAAGATTAGCAGCAATCCTAAGAACAATGGAGACCTCACAAGATGGCCAGCTCGCGCTGTGTACGCGGTTATTCCTCCATTTCGTTGCTCGAGCGCAACCCAAATTCCGATTCCCAAGATTGGAAACGAGAGAACACTTGAGATGCAGTTCGCAATGAGCACTGCAATGCTTAGTCTGTTATTCCTCGCAACTTTCTGATGAACACCTTTTGCGGGGTCTTAAGGTGTTAGGTGTAGGTATCCGCGGCAACTGGTCAGCATCTTCTGAAAAGATGTAATCTTAAACCGCCTAGTGCGGCCCTTTCGCAGATGAAAACGGGATCGACTTACCTTCCTCATACCTTCCAGAGCCAGACTGTACAGATTCCATACTGAGTTGTTTTTCTCTACGTGCTTGGGTTTCCTGAGCAGCTCGTTTGAGATTGTCTTCAAATACCTTTTGTTTAATGGCTTTGGCCGCGGGAGTGTGACCTCCAAATCTCTTGGGGCTCACGAACACATCTACGTCTTCTTGATCACTATGTTCCTCCATCGAGGTTTGTAAGGATGAAATGAAGCAGGGTTAACACAAGCTGGATATGGAGGTCTTCAACAAAAAAGGGGGATTGTGTCGAATCTCAACTTGGGGATATATCGGATCCAAGAGAAAGGACGGAGAAATGGCATAGCAACCTATTCTTCTACAAGAGCAGGTTAACATTGACTGCTGTCTCGATGCATTTAGCGTCTCATACTCGGAGCAGCACGGTAGAGACTGCTCTCTCAGTTCATCATTGAAATATTTAACAGTCAATGAAAGATTGTAGTTAAATGCATCGAACACGGAATGGCACCTTGCATTTCACCCTCGTCACGCTTTCATTTTATATGAACAAATTATCTAGATATGAGAGAGGCGGTCGCCGTGTTCTGCATTGGTTCTGAGAGCAGCATTCCAGCGAAAATAAATGTGCTGCGAAGAGCGGCGTTAAAGTTGGTGACTCAGCGGCAAAGGGAAATACATTATGTTCTTATGAATTTGGTCTCGTTCCAGGACAACACGAATTGCGGTTTCCTCAGTCCATTCATCCTCGCATCCTATTTGAGCCAAGTGCACTACAAGGCGAGGAATGTGAAAAATGTCACATAGTGCCGCTCATCTCACATGTTCATATCCCAATTGCTCACCAGAAATGGCCTCTGTGTTGGGCTGTGAGCAAATTCATGATGGCCGTGCATCTTGCTCTCTGTGATTTCCCGGAAGACTATGCGTTCAGTTGCCTTTGGCAGAAGAAAATTCACAGTAACTTCCTTTCGAACAACCATACTTCGGGGTTGAGATTGCAGCTCCTGAATCCCGTCGGGGGAACAGGTAGGTATGTTAACTCTTCGATTAAGAGATGTCAAAGGGATAAAGCTCCTCTGGGTTGATCATAGTTATTCATAGTTTCATACAGTTAACAAAGTTAGAGCAGATCCAGTTGGTTTTGGTTCCTGTGATGAGTTTTGAAATGCTGGGAATTTATCTAAGTTGATTCCCGTGTCTGGAACAGCCGAACGAGATCGCTTGTGAAGAACGACCAGTGATTCTGCGAGTGCTGCATCCACACGAGTTATTTGAATAGTGCATTGCGATGCCGGTATGTCCAAGAGCCCGAAAACAGAACGAGCGCGAGACAGAATTTCTTCATCGTCACCGTCATATTTGGAGGATACTTCAATCTTAACGCTAGAAACGACATGATTCGGGGTAAGATTCCACATTCGAAGCGCTGAGATATTGATAACTCCAGCAATCTGAGCAAGGCGTTCTCGCGTGGCAGTTACTTCTTGCTCTTTTTCAGTTGGAACCATTAGTAACAACAGTCTGGCACTTCTCACAAGCAGCGGAACGGCGAGGGCTATAACTCCGAGTGCTACCAAAGCTGACGTTATCAAGTCCACAGTTCCCCAGGAAGGAATGGATGCAGTGATCGCCGTGCTTATTGCCATACTAGCAAATGCAAGCGTATTTGCCCAGATGTGAAGGTATATCCCTTGGACATTATGGTTTTCCCGTCTAGTCTCTGGGGGAAAGAAGAACAATCCAAGAACGTTTCCAAGGACGCCGAAGAGGCATACAGAAAAGGCCCTTGCAAACGCTATTTCCTCTTGAACATTCTGTCGTTCATATGCTTCCAATACGATCAGAACGGCAACATATGTTAGCATTACACCGTTCGTAAACCCGCATAAGCTTTCAGCTCGAGAATACCCATATGTAAAGGTAAACGTCGACTGTTTCGCAGATAACCGCGTGGCGTGTAAACCAATGGCCAGAGCAATGCTACAGAAGAAGTTGTCTGCAGAGATAGAAAAGAGTCCAGTCGATTGCGTAATGGAGGCGTATACAAGTTCTACTAATGCCATACCCATCTGGAGAATCAAGAAGTTCAAAACTTGCCAGGAGGCCTTATTCGATCTGGCATGGCTTGCAAGCTCCTTAAAGCTCCGCAGCGATGTAGGAAACACCTGTCTGACAAGCATCCATAACTGTCTGCTTCCAATAGCCGTACTTCTGCCGAGGTACAGAGAAAGGTCACTTCCACTGAGATTTAATGTTCGACCGCGATGGTGACCAGGCTCAATCGTGTTTCTTAGTGCCTTTACAGATTGAATCAACAGCAGCACAGCAGCAGTAAAAGATGAAAAAGTGAGAGAATCAGAGTAACCAAATATAATCTGGCTGATGTTATGAACAAAGAGAATGGATAAGAGAACATACGAGTAAAAGGAAGCAGCCCTCTCTAAAGTGAAGTCGATTGAGCGGGACGGATTGACAGATGAAGAAAGCAGGGTTAAACTCTGAGCGAGGTTTAGCTTGGAAGATCTGGATTGAAGGGTTGAAGCCGTTTTTGAAAACCCATTGTAGTGCGCAATGAAGATCAATGGAGCGATAACTAGACAGAGTCCAATAGTGAGACTTATTGGCACTATATTCGAAAAGAAGAAAAGCATATGGAGTTCGTCTCGAAAAACAGCGCTAAAGAAGTAAACAAGGAACACGGGGGATAACAGTGCGGCACTAGAAAGATTGATAAGAGATGCCACCAATTGCCATTGACCAACTTCAAGCACAATTCGATGTGTCATGTCGATGGCGAGGCGAAACAGAAGCGGGGAAAGAACAGCCAGACAAACCCCAAGAACAGCCGATAGAGCAGATATTGGGGACTCTGATGAGGACGGAAATGGTTCTTGCGCACTGAAGGTTTCGTTCGTTGAATTAGTGTTCGTTTCCAGCAGACTGGTTCGATCTAATGATTCATTGTCGGAGAAGCGATCTTGGGCTTGTTGAGCGTCGCGTTTGCTCAATTTCACGTGTTCCGCATCGATTTGGCCTTTTTCTGTAGCGTCTTGTTGATGCTGAGGCGCATGGGGCAGTTGAGCGAGCTGTTGATCTTGGGCACTATTGCCGCGCACAAGAGATGGATCTTCAACTATAGCCAGAACTCTGCGCATATTGGTATGAAGAAAGGTTCCCGTGCGGCCCCTAACAGAGCCCTCGGCTACGGTGCGGGTGTGTCCCTGAGAAGGTTGGTATTGTCGAAGAGAGCCTAGCCTTCCCTTCAATGAAGCGACATATCCGTGTCCGACGCTCTGTAGTTTAGAATGGACGACCTTTGCGGTTGGATTTCTCATGACAGAGTCACGCATTATAACGGCAGCAGTTGTCCTTCCCATGGCGTCATAGACAAAGAGGTAAAGCGCAACAACGGTGAAGAAGAGACGGAACACAGAGAACCTCTTGGCTCGAAGCGCAGAGAACACAGTTGCATGAGCACCCGAGGCCAGCAAACTGCGAAGCGGACCGAGCAAGCGCGCGGCCAGCATGGCAGAAAGCAGAGCTGCCGCCTGCATAAAGGCCAGAAGCGGCAAAACATGTCGCACACGAGCAAAAGTCCTCGGCAGAGCCGAAAAGGAAGAAGCGGACAGAAAGGAAAGCGCGGCAAGCAGAAAAGCGGGAAACGAAAGCAGTACAACAGAAAGGGAGGAGTGAGAGGCGGCGGCGTGATAGCCCAAAGTGTGCAGAAACGACACGACGAACAGAATGAAGGACGGAGGCGGCGTGTGAGCGCGGGGCTCGACGCTCTGCGAGCGCCGAGTGAAGCGAGACTCCCCGCGCGCCACCGGGTGCATGGCGGCGGGGAAGCTGGGCGGAGGGGGGTGCGGGGGGAGGAGAGGAAGCGGGGAAGACGGAACGCGCGTTTGCTGGCGGACTGGGACGGCGCAGAGACGTGCCCGAGGGGGTGGGATGAGCGCACGCCCAATTTGGATCGCGCACACGTGGTGGGGGTGATGCGTCGCGAGTCGCGACTCGCGACTCGCGGGACAGCGTCTGTAAGCACACGGCGCGCGTTGTTGCTGGCGACACGGCTGCCGTTGAGGACAGCCGTGAGAGCATCGACGCTTGAGCTCGGCGATGGAGCGCTGGATTCGGCGCGCAATGGCAAGCGGCCGGCAACCGAGCGCCGCGCAGGTGCTGCAGCGCGTCAGCTTTCCGCAGCAGTGGCCCTTTTCGGCGCGCGATTTCTCGCGCATCGACGAGAGCAGCGATAGCTATTTCTACCAGCAGCCGCGTATTGGTGTGTACCACATAGACGATCAGGCTGTTCGCGCGCTCACGAGGTTCTATGCGGCAAACCTGGCGCGCGATGCGGACGTGCTCGATTTGTGCTCCAGCTGGGTGTCGCATTTGCCCGAAGACTACCAGCCGCGCTCGCTGACGATCGTGGGCATGAACCAGGACGAGCTGGACGCGAACCCGCGCGCGACGCGTCGCGTGGTGCAGGACCTCAACGTGCATCCGCAGCTGCCGTTTGGCGACAACTCGTTCGACGTGATTACCAACGTGGTGTCGGTGGATTACCTCACGAAACCGCTGGAGGTGTTCAAGGAGATGGGGCGAGTGCTACGACCGGGCGGCGAGGCGTTCATGTCGTTTTCGAACCGATGCTTCCCCACGAAGGCCATCGACATCTGGTGCAGAACGTCCGACATGGAGCACGTGTTCATCGTCGGGTGCTACTTTCACTACAGCGGCATGTTCGAACGGCCGCAGGCGCACGACCTCAAGCCGGGGCTGTTCGGGCTAAGCGACCCCCTGTACGTGGTGCGCGCCAGGGCAAACGCATGACGGGCATTGAAGAGCATTGCGCGGGCAACGCGGCAAAACCTCATTCGGGCCCCCAATTTGGCGCGAGCGACTCACCGCGCTGGCCCAGCGCTGACGAAAGCGCCGCCATAGCGCCGCCATAGCGCCTTACCTCTGCAGAGAAATGCGCGTCGGCGAATAGAAGTATTCGTAGTTTCTGCGCCGCGGCGGCACCGCCGAGACCGCGGCTGTCGTCGCGAGCCTCGCGCCAGACGCATGCGTGGGCAGCGGCGCGTTTCTCCCGCTCGGCGCCCAGCGCCGCTGCGAGCAGCCCAAAAAAAATCGCCGGGCAATAAAAAAAACTATGGCCACAGCGGCCATCGCTCGCTCGACTGTCTAGATACAGTGCGCGGGTACGCCGCCTCCGTATCTATCTGCCTCGCTATCTGCCTACCAAGGGTAGATACTGCGCGTGCCATTCGCCTTCCTCCACCACTTCCTTCGTCGTCCACAGCGCCCCCCCCCCGCATCTCCGCTGCGCCCTTGCCCTCGCGTCGCCGTCGCTTCCCTCGTCGCGGCCCTCGTTACTGTCCTCTTCGCTGCCCTCCCCTCGTCACTGCCTTCCCCTCGCCGCTGTCGCTTCCCTCTTCACCCCCCCTTCTCTGCTCACGCGCCCCGGTTCCCGCATTCGCCCCCGCTCCCTTCCCCCTGTCGCACGCGCGCTTTCGCCTTACTATGGTTGGCGATTCCGGCGGCCAGAACGGCGTCGACCACGGCCATTTCGGATGGCAGCCCTGCGGGTCCGTTACTCACCCACGCCTCTCCTCGTTGCTTCACGTTTGCGATTCTGCTTGGAGCTGACTGTACCGTTCGTGTTTTCCCGATTCTCCGTCTTTAGCCTTACCATTGTGTTGAAGGATGGCACACAGGTGTTACAGTGCGTTGCAGATTCTGAAAATGTTTACAACCTTCAAGTCAGCCTTAGTCGCGAGCTTGCATGGGATGCCGCAAAGGTACGCGTACCGACTCCGCCGTCCACCCCTCGCCGTTCCGTATTGTGCGCACGTTTTCAGGTCGCGTGTGACACAGCCCACTGTACGCATATATACTAACTAACTCGTGTTTTTTTTTCTTTCCGCTACTTTGCACACAGAATTCGTGGAGGTGGCATAAGACGTGGAGAGTTCCAGACTGTTTGGTCACGGCTGATACCACCGCTCTCTATGGCGTCGGTGATCTCGAGGCTCACCTCTCTGTAGTCTGTCAAGGTGAGAAGCCCCATCAGCTTCAAGACGCCGGCGTTCAATCTCTTGATCGCTCGCAGCCTTACGCATCTCTCCAACTCGTTGACGGTCGCTGTCGCTTTTCCCGTTTGCGTCTTGTTGGTACTACCAGCACATTTGGCGGACGTCTGTTTCATTTTGTCGTCAGCATTGTTCGTCGTGATGGCGAAAACATCACAGCGATTGCGAGCGTCATTTCGACAGCTTTCGCTGTCTACTCGCGAAAGAACGCCGACAAGAAGCGAAAGATTGTCGATCGTGAAGCCATGATGTCTGGGCGTTGGTCCGAGGGATACTCATTCATTCCTTTTGACCCCAAGGAATTGGATCGCAAGTTCATCAAAAAGGCTGTCAATTCCGAGGGTGTCATGGTTGAGAAAGAGATCACTAATTCTTGGGAAGGTTTGTTGGCCTACTTTCAAGCCCCCAATATTCGTTTCAAGATTCGGCATCCTCTCTTTCTCGCTATTCGCTTCAGCAATGTGCTTGTGATTCTCCGTGATTCGCTGCGCTTTCCGCAAGAAAGCGAGGAGGCCTTAAGGTCATTTATCTGCAGCTGCGGATTCCCTTTAAACTGCAAGAGAGATCCGGCTGTAAAGATTGGTCATGGCGAGTTTCTGCCTCCTTGGCTCATCGCGTTTAGGAATTCGGCTATGAAGGACTGCAGCCATGAGATTCTTCAAAAACTTTCAGACCTTATGAAAGTTGTCAAGGTCCTGCTCTCGGCTTTGTTCCGGACGATTCTTTACTGCCACAACGCTATTCCCCAACTTTCGATGTGGCCAGTCTCGGACAGCTGTATTCAAAGCTTTATGCGATTGAATTTGCCTCTAGTCTGGAAGAGAAGTCGAATGGAAACACACATAGCAGTATCATGACGAAGAAGCCAAAGACAAAGATGGAGCCCGTAGAATCAGATACAGTTCTTGGGTATCATCCTTGTGGAACGCCAATCTATGCCCCAGAGAGCGGTAGGGTCAGATCTACTGTTTCTCACGCTGGGGAAAGCTCCAGCTCATCGCGCGGACCATCGCAACAGATGCGGACGTCATTTGAGAGCTACTTCATTTCGCTTCATGGAGAGCTGCGAATGTTGTTACAGAAAGTCGTTGAACTTGTTTCACAGTGTGTCACAGATCCCCTGAAGGCGGACAAGGAAACTTTGCGAAAGGCATATGAAGACTTTACGGAAGCCCTGTCGGTTCATGCTTACGTGGAGGAACAAGTGATGTTCAAGAAACTGTCTGATCGAGTTCCAAGGGTAACTGAATCATATTCGGTAGATCACTGGTTGGAGAAAGGGAAAATGGATGAGATTGCGAACATTATGCGGGACATGGATCCCCAGAAGATAGCAGATCTTTTCCTGAAGATATCAGAATTGGCCGCAGTACACAAAGTCCACATGGATAAGGAAGAATTTCATCTACTTCCTTACTTTTTGGATCACTTCAGTGACGAAGAGATAATCGATCTAATCAGACAGTCGCAAGAGACCTTCCACCAATACTTCGCTAACTCAAGGAAAGGCGGCGACAGGAGAATAAGTTTAATGAATCCGAGACATAAGAGGGCTATACAGAGAGCCATGGAAGCTGCTGGAATTGATTTCCAGCCAGACGAGAATACCGTTGACCCGCCAGAGCAAATCAACGACCGCTGTTTCAATGAAAACTCGGATGAAGTACTAGCGCTTATAGATGAAATGTACCGGTGATTCACAGCCATGTGGGAGAATGGAAACATGTTATGCTTGTTGTAAATCTTTCAATCCTGAGAAGCCAAGACGAGGTCAACGTCATACTCTTGTCGTGTTTTCTGAGATACTCGGAGCTTACCTCTGCACACTTGCCTTTGCGCTCATTCTGATTTTCTTGCCTGCTGTACGATTCTGAAAATCTGCGAGCACCGTGTGATTTTCTTGTAAACGAATGCAGCTACTCCCTCGTACATTTGAAGGAAGCACGCAAGTGCTATCTAAGCAACATGAATCATGATATACAGTGGTCCATTTGATTCTCTCTTTTTGTTGCTCTCACCCTCTCTCTCCCCCTCCGAATGAACCTGGGCGTAATTTCCTCGTGACAAGAGGATGCGCCAGGGAGTCTTCTGACCTCCACAACCCTCGATGTATGCTGCATATGCTGTGGCAGCCAGCTTTGAACCTGTAGAATAAATTGCGTTCATCATCATAGAACTAAGGATACCCTCTTACCAGAAAGGCCAGTATTGTACCGTTTCGACTGCAAATTATTGGACATGCTACACTCCCCACCAGAAACAACTCAGGTAGCTGCAGTACATTCAATGGGCCGAAACAAGAAAACCTCCTTTGTTTTGGACCGAAGAAGCATTCGGTGTTGCAGACTAAGGCGTCCTGTCTCCTACAAGCCTCTTCATTCGACATGGAGGGATCGTCAGGAGAGCCTCTGCTACAGCACTACTGGTTTATAAGAATAAGGAGAGTTATAACGAAATAGAATAGCGAGAAGCACACTCACCTCTACCGGCAATGAGGTTGCGTGGATTTTCTCATGGTGATCCGGGGTATCTGGTTATCCGATAACTTATTCCTCAGTATAATACTCATCCTCGAAAAACTCACTAAACTAACACAGCTCTCCCTTTATCTTGTTCTCTGGCCAGTTTTGGTTCACGCTTAATCAAACTTCTAACGACATCGTTTTTGATCGGACGTAGCGCTCAACTTATGACGCGCTTGTTAAGGGGCATAGTAAAATGATATGCTCCGTGTCTGTACCCGTTGGTGCCGCACTTACCCACCACACCACCTAGTTCTTGTTTTAACTACGTAATAGAAGACATGTGTACATCGATACTGGGCTTTTGTAACAATACGAAAAGGAGAGAGGATATGAGAACTTACTGCATTAGGAGGAAGAAGAACGCAGCGACGACAGCATCATCGTTGTAATTACTGAAGGAACAAAGACTATATATATTCAGAAGGAACAGGATATGAACAGGTAGAATCACCGGTGACGAAATGCTCTGGCAGAAGAGATTCTCTTCAAGAGAACACCTTAGAGATCTAAAGCTTTCTTAGAATAACTAACAGCTGCTCAACGCGCGCTCAACGCGCATACTATCGAAAAGAGTGGGACAGATTTATAGGGTTCGTTCAACGAACCCTATAAATCTGTCTACACTCTCTTAATAAATCCAGCCCGCCAACAAACTTTGTTGGCGGGCTGGATTTATTGTGCGACGTTGGTCGCGATGGTTGTCGATTGTCAGAGTTTGAGAACGTTGTTCAATATCGCTGTGCTCTCGTCTTGCAGCTAAAACTTTGAAAAAAACGCTTGGACGCTCCGCTCGGTGTTTAACGCCGCAAAATATACCCCCTCGACATGGTTGCTGAACACTGACCAAACCGCCAGGAACGTCGGCTCCCAATTCCCGCAAAGGTTTAAGCTGCTACTCCATGCAATATGCAAAATATTCTTTTCATCACTACAACGAACTTGTGCAGCCGTCCAGTCAGCTTCCAGGCACATCGGCTGCCTTCTGAAAAGCTACAGGGTCTATGGGCGAGAGTGGTTTTTCGAGGAGCGAGAAGAGCTTTCATCGCGAAGGGAGGTGCTGCGTTTGACACATATGACGGTGACGCTGGCGGTGGTCTGGGCTACTGCATTACCGTCAACATTGTCCATCGTCAGAGCGCCACGTTCGGGCACATCACCGCCATCTTCGCAGCACGTCTGTTTGAGCGTTTGCAACCTGCCATTGGGCCAATGGCAGGTTGCAAACCCAGGGGTTGGTTCCAATCGATTGCTTGCGCAATCGATTGCAATCACCAATCGCAATCGGCGATTGCTTCAAGAGCTAGTGATTGCAATCTGATTGCAAATGTCAAGCCCAATGTGCACTCAGATTGCAATCGACTATACTGTTGACATCCGGAAAAGCGCCGTTCTGTAGTTATTCGTACGTAAACAAAACTTTCTCTACACTCTCATATTGTGTTTGAGATTAGCGTAGAGTTAGACATGCAATATAGAACATAACGAGAGCAGCCAGATCTACGTTGTATTGCAATTGCGATTGCGATTGCACAAAGACTCCCAATCGCAATCGTGATTGCGAAAAAGAGAGATGATTGCAATGGCGATTGCAAACGGTGAGAGTGATTGCAATTGCGATTGCAAAGGGGAAGGGTGATTGCTATTTCTCGCAATCGGATTGGACCAACCTCTGAATGGCCATTGGCATCTCTTGTCTTACCCTCCCTTTGATCCCAACCCGGTTACGTTCTTACGTACTGGAGCTGTTTAGCACAGACAGGAGCTTTCGGCCTGTAATCTTTATCACAGTGCCTAACTGAATGTTGGCTATTGCCAACACCCGAATCGCCCAATAAAGAAGATCGCTCAAAGGAGCAAACCGAAGGACAGGCGATAATGTGGCTTAACCCTTGTCGGGTGGACATGGATAAAGCTGGTCTCGTTGCGAGAATCCGAGGTAGCGTTGTCTCAATTATATGTGGGACACTCTAACGTTGCATCTACTTGCAACATACCTTACTGGCAAGAAAGCAGTTTGCAAATGTCGTCCGGGGGTACTGAATGACGTGGAACACTACGTGTTAAGATGTCCGCTGAGGAAAGCGTCTAGAGTTATGTGCTTACCACCCCGTCACGATCGTCGAGGAATGAGTGTAGCGGATATTATAAGGAAATGGCCCGATAGAGTACCGGGTTTTCTAGTGAAAGAGCGTTTCTTTCAACAGAAACGCTCTGCAGTATGTAGGAATTAGACTACTGCGCCCGTATTAGAGAGAGAGAGAGAGAGAGGACATGGAAGAGGCAAAATTTGGCGCTTTTGGCGCGCGCGCAGCTTTCCAAGTCTTCCATCTCTCCATTTCATTTTCTGTGCGCGTCCGCGGACAGATGGCAATCTTTGCTTTAATATGCACTAAGTTTGATAGCATAGAACCATATACTTAAGAAGATATGGTTTACCAAAGTGAAAACATAAACCCGTTTGAAATCAGTACATGGAAGAGATTTCTAACCTCTTCCATGTGTTTTTGTTACATAAAAACAATAAAAAAATCAGTCACGTTGCATTGCTGGTACTAGGAGAGCAACAGCAATGCTATCTGTGATCACCCAAAAACCTCTAGGCTACATATCCGGTGTAGATGTGATGGCAGTAGCCGCTGTCAGGCGTATATGAGACTATCGGCAAGAATGCTGCGCAAAGTTTTCCATTGGAGATGTGAGTCTCCATGAACTCTGCAAATAAAATATGAGACTAGACTTACCCAATGCGGAAGGGTAAGTCTTTTCTTATTCTTATTCGTACCTCGAAAGCACATCTAGAGTAATATTCATGTCCAATCGGAATACACTCGTCTCTGCTATAAACGACCGCACTCTTGATATTTGCCTTCGAAGGTACTAGCTCGAGCAGTGATAGGCTAAGCCTCGAGCTCTTAAGATATCAATCTGGGACGCTGTAAAGGCGTCATTACGATAACTTTGTTTCTTCTTCTTCTTTAGTGTGATCTGCAAAACTTCGTTTGATAACATTTATATATTCTTTCTGGGGGGGTATGTGAGGGAACACTTAGTTGCTGCTGCACGTATTAATATGATGCAGCATACCCTTTCAGGATTGTAATACAAATTGTATCTGTTTGTGTGAATAATTCTGATATGCCTTACAGGGAACGCCACGGATTCGTGTCTTCAGGACGACAATTCTCTCCCTCTCACATTTATGGGACCCCCTAGTTTAACGACAACTCATGGAAAGCCATCGGATCATATCTTCTCCCTTTCGCGAATTATGCGACGAAGAGTTTTTAACATTCAGCAAACCATTCTGTACCACTCTAATGAATGAGCACTAACCAGTAACTACTACGTCATCAATACAAAACGAATCTCTTGTGCTTTGTGGATGGCACAAAAGAATGCATGGAAAGTGGTAAAGCGTCCTAGGAAGGATTCAGTAGTACGTCTAACCCGCATATAAGTTACCCGTTTTAGAAACTGGGCCTCGTCACCAGCGTAGGGCGTGGCCACGAAACCTTTTCAAGTTTGTACCCAAAGGCTTTCCGTGCGCAATGGAGGTAGATGGGCCAACGGAGGCATTCTGAGCTTCAGGGTGCATGCCTGATGTGGGCATGGTGAGATAACCTAAAGACCAAATTGGGAGGCTTTCGTCAAGCCTCTTTCGTTGCAATGTTCGGCGTAGGACGACAAACGAGTGTGTAATGAGTCATCATCATCGATTTCTATACCGTCTAGAATGCGGTCGTATTCCGATTCATGTACGTTGCGACTGGAAAGTTCTGATGAACAACCCAATGCGGTAACCAGGGCCGAAAGATCTTCCATCAAGTGCGACTTGCGAATGATGTAGTCCGGTGACACGGGTTCAACGTCGGTAGCAAACAGTGGCAAGCTTTCATTTTCTATATACGGATATCTGTTTAGCACAGGGATCTGTATCTTCTCCGTCCTGAGATCTTCAATGCCATTCTGCACCTGCTCACTTGTCAAAGACGCATTGCCATGACCTTGAGTCTGTCTGTACTTGACAAGCGACCATAATCGCTGCTTCATGGGAGCGGTGGATGTTATGTACATCAAAGGCTTGCATGCGCTCCGCAGGTGCAAAAGTGCGGTTGCATTCATATAAAAGTGACGCGAAACAACTGCTACCCGTTTATATGGCAATTTCACCATATCTGGTATTACGTCCAATCTAGCTTCAAACCCTCTCCATAGCGGCGTTTCATATCCAAGTGGTAGCAAGCACTTCTCGAGAGCCTCGCCTATGGTAGTGGAACCTGTTCGTGGTGGACGGTCATATACGATGCACATTTTGGGCCCACTAAGCGAGGCAAAACGTTCGAGATCCTCCTTCGGTGTGGTGTGAAGCTCAGAATCTGAGCATGATGTTGATGTTATGGTAACGGGAATGAAATCCCTCGTTAGCGGATGCAATTCTTGGTTGATGAGAAGAACAATAAGCAGTACGACGAAAAATGCGACGGAAAGAGGTTTGCCTTTGGCCATTCTGATGATGAGAGTAGTGCGACGCATCGGGGACGGTGTGAGGGACCGGCGTCGGGACGGAGAGTGTCAGAAGTTAAAAAGCATGAGCAAAATTAAGAGTTGTAAGTAGGTGAAAAGGTACCGTTGGTAGTCTTCTCTCATGATAAGCGGCGCACGGAAGGTAGGTATGCTCCCGAATGGTGGGCGTTTAATGCTGCCATCGCGAGATGTTTTTGATACCCCTGTACACTGGATTTCTCCAGTCGATAGAGGGCATTAGGAGTGACGAATTGTTTCATATCATCCCGACAAACAATGCAGCCAGAGGCGACGCTACAGTCTGTGTATAATGCCGCTGTGTGGCGCCGAGCTGTTCGTCATGCAAGTCGCATAGGAGTCCTATGATAGGACTGCGTGCCACTTTTTGCACACTGTAAAGGGCGCGGTAGGAGGTACGCTCAAGACAGCGAGTTCCCCCTGCTTCTGATGCGGCGGACCTGTCGATTCTCAGCCACTATATCAGCTGCCTAATCTCAAGAGAATGGTGAGACCGTGGCCGCCCATTCCACCCTAGATCTCAGGCTCAACTTCAGCCGCCCAAGCTGATTTGTATACCTGTAACGGTTTACTGACCGTGGTCGTACGGAAAACAACATCTGCGATGAAGAATGTACCCGGAAAGCATGAAGCAAAAGAGTACTAAAGGTAGAAGGCTACCCTTGGTAGCCCTGGCCTGTTATTCCCTGCTTGGGACCAACTGCCCTCTGGCAGAACATCTCTCTGCTTGTTGTTGCATGTAGTGCAGAAATTGTAAGGATGTTCTTAGATACCCTACTGTAACGCAATAACACAGGATTATTTCTGGGTCCCACGGTGTGCATATTGTACCCCATTGGTACAATATGCACACCCTAAATCAAAACTCATTTAGGGTCCTTTTCTCAAAATAATATTTTGTAATATTATTATCGAGGGATCCAAAAATACTTCCTGGAAGTACTTTTGACAGCAGTCGAAATTCGAGTAGACATGATGAAACTACTTGCCTCTGTACATCATGTGCGAAGACCAAACTTCGGAATGTTTCTGCATCAATGGATGAAACTATGCCGGCTTGTACAAGCCTTGAACCCTTTCTATATAGCGCACATCCGTGTATGGGAGCAGACGAAGTAGGCAAGGTTGCCGCAAAACAGCAAAATTTGACTCGTGATTGTTTGTGCGAGCTTCTGTTGTGGTTATCCTGATAGCCCCAGTGTGTATTGCCTGATATCATACAGGCCCTGTAGCAGGCAATACATACTGGGGCCAACAGCTGTAGTACAGAATGTATGCAGGACAGCAAAGGTACACTTGGCGACAAACTGTTGGAGGAACACAATACTGCTTATATCAAATGCAGAAACGCTACTAGGGGCGCATTATAACGGGATACTCTACAAAACAAGAAAAGGTTAGCCTTCTCATTCATTCATTACCTTCGTCAAACGTACGCGCCAAGCGTTTGGGCTGTCGACCGCCTAGATACCTGGCGTCATGATGATGAGGCTTGTTGCTCTACCTCGACAAATCGCGAATCCGCTGCCGAGCAAAGAGTGAACCGGTGCAACATAGGTAAGTTGACACTGTTTTTCCGTTGCCGAGTTTTCAACGGGAGTGATACTTCAACATGACAGGATTGCAACAAAGGATTCAGGGTCTGCTCGACGTCAGAAAGCGCAAAGGCGCTTTTCGTCAACTCCGTCATCCTCTGGCCACCGCCAGTGACTTTTCCTCAAATGATTACTTGGGCTTCTCTCGCAATCGTTCTTGCCAAAACTATGTCAACGAATTCATTGCTAATCATCCGCAACGTGTGCCCACGGGTTCGACAGGCTCACGCTTGTTATCTGGCCACTCCAAGGATATAGAAGCACTCGAGAACACAGCAGCCCAATTTCATCACTCTGAGGATGCGCTGTTATTCAATTCTGGATACGATGCGAACATATCGCTTCTTGCTACTGTTGCTTCGCATGACGACGCTATTGTTTACGATCAATTTATCCATGCTTCTGTACATGACGGCATGCGCATGAGTCGAGCTCGAAGAAATTTGTTCTCCTTTCAACATAACGATGTGGAAGCCTTGAGTGCTGAGATTCGAGTGGCCGCGTCTGCTGTTAAAGGTAGCATAATTGTTTGCATAGAGTCTGTTTACTCGATGGACGGCGATATCGCTCCAATTTCGGGCATGCTTTGCGTTTTGAAGTCGCTGCAACAAGAACTGTCGAGGGAACTCTATCTGATCGTAGATGAAGCACATTCCGGTGGTCTGTACGGACCCGAGGGAGAAGGTCTATGTGTTCATCTAAGCTTAGAAAGTCATCCTAATCTTTTTGCTAGAGTTGTAACGTACGGGAAAGCGTTTGCTGCGCACGGTGCTGTTGTCTTGGGATCTTCTACTCTAAAGATATACCTGATAAACTACGCACGTCCGCTCATTTATTCCACCGTTCTATCTCCACATAGCGTTGTTACTCTCCGGGCTCTCTACGCATTCATGAAATCAACTGAAGCTGACAAAGCTAGGAAGCGCCTGTGGAACCTGGTTGATCACTTCTATCGGTGTTCGCGTGAATACCTTTGTTCCAAAGTTGTTCTTCATCATGAACTCAGATCTCCCATCGGAGGAATCATGATTGCTGGCAATATCAAATGCGTTCGAATCGCTAAGAAATTGATCGACAGAGGATTCGATGTATATCCTATCAGATCCCCAACAGTTCCAAGTGGTTTAGAAAGAATACGAATAATCATTCATGCCCACAATAACTATGAGGAAATCACAAGGCTTGTAAGAGCCATCGCCCAAGCCCTAGAAGATGAGCTGGCTCGCCCTAAACTCTAACCCTTGGTCAAGTGTTTGTGATTGCAGGGACTGCACAGATGCTAAGGTCATATGGGGATGATCCCATGTTCTTTGCTTCTTCCGGAAAAAAGACATTCATGGTGTTGTTAAAAGCAGCTCTCGCTAGTTCTTCCTCCTCAATTCCTTTCTCGGCAGCCACCACCTCACATACTTGTCTTACCATACACGGTTCTGACCGTCCCTTGACCAGAGCATCTGGAGAGAATTTTTTTTTGTCCTTTGCCGGCCATTTGCTTTTGACATGGGACACCCCAGCATGAGTGGAACGGATCTGGCAGTATGGGCAATCCGTTTCAAGCATGATTCTATCGAGAGGAACAGCAGAGGCAACTTTCAAGTTTTCACTGGTCTTCAAGGAACACCCATTTATTCCTATGTACAAGTCTAGACCGACGTATGACTGCATTTCTTGAATCGTTCCAGTAAAGGAATGAACAACACCCGCAGAAAACCTGGAGCGATGTTCTTCAATAACACGCAGGAAATCCCCTCGGGTGTTGCGATCGTGAAGGAACATCGGTAAGCCGGTTGCCTCAGCCAAGGAAAACTGGGCTACAAATCCCGGCAGTTGACGTTCTTCTGAACAGAATCGTGTACGGTCATAATCCAATCCACATTCTCCAATCGCGACTACTTTCTTTCCACCGTTCCTTACCACTTCCAAGAGCTGATCGCAGTACTGTTGGGGGTCTGTCCCCATCTCTCCAACTCGAGTTGGATGCACTCCGACGGTTGAGAACAAGCATGGGTTATTTTGGCAAATCTCTAGGGCTTCAGCAGATTGAGACAAAGTCCCGGCAGTGACCATGGTTCGCACGACTCCAGCAGAAGTTGCTCGGGTAAGTACTTTACTCAAATCTGGTGGGTGTCGATTTGACCCATTGTAGTTTCCGGCAAACATACCGTCGGTTAGATTGGCGGCGATATCAATGAAATGCATACTGCCTCTCGCGTACGACGTAGACCTCTGGGTTTTAATCGTTCGATGTAACAGAGCACAAGATATTGGTAATGTCATAGAGACACACGCGAGCGTGTGCCAGCGAAGCCTTCGTTTGCAAGCAGGGAATGCGGTTAAGAGTGCCATATTCAGGTTTTTTTTCCGCGCTGCCGGCCGGATCAATACACATAATCAACATGTTTCCGGCATGCAACATGAGTCAGTGAACCACCATCAGAGCCATGATGGCTCTCTATCTAAGTTTACAACGGATGGTACTACCACGATTACAGTAAGAAGATCTTAATGATGGGGTGTTTCTGAAACCAAAGCCTGTTCCCTTCTTGTACCAAATGAAGGATAATTGCTATGCTGGTGCAAAAGAAAATTAACACATCCATGGCCCTGCAGAGCATTAGAAAGTATGCTAGACCCGAACCCCTCATCTTAGGCGCAGAACGTAAGAGTTGGAGGGTGTGTGCAGAAGATATGAACAAAACCTTACCTGTACCTCCCAATACAATGATTCTAGTCACCGGTTGGTTCATGGGGATCTCGTCTAGGAGTATCCTCCCAATAAGGAGTATCCAGTACCGGTGTCTCGCTTTTGGAACTACTAACATGGCTATTAAGCTCCAGTCTATCGCACTCTTCGTAAGTTTTCAGTCGACCGAGGCGTCCACGAATGGTAATCAACTTCGTTTTTGTCCTTCCCAAACATTGTCGAGTCTGCTCCATCAGTTCACTCGCATGCGGATCTAAAGTGACCGTTTCCAATACATTCGTTATCCGCTGCATTTCCGTGTCCAACTTACGCAGTTCAGTCTCCAGTGATAACTGTGAAACTTTAAGGCTATTAACAGACGCTTGCGTGTGTTTCGATACTGATTCCGAAGCCGATCGAATGAGTTGGAGCACGGAATTCTGCAACGCTGAGCTCTCAGTCTGAGCCATTTAGCAAATAGGCTTCAGTTCCCTACACAGGGCGCCTGAAATCCTCCTCTTGGACAAAGTGGGGAGCAAGTCGAAGTGCGGAAACGAAAGATCTGGTCGAGCTGCAACGTCCTTAAGTTTATAAGTTTGCGAAAGCACGAGCGATAGTATTAAACAGTTAATGGAAGTATGAACAAGGGGATAGGAGTGGGATTCCCAGTGCTTTATTCGTTTGCCTTCAATAAGCGACACGATTGAAATCCAAATACACTTCAACGCCACGGCTTCGACGGTCTCATACCTTTCGTAGATATCTACGCCGTGAAGGACTGTCCTGGCAAAATCTATGAAAACAATCTTTTTTAGGCCTTTTTTGCGGCGTCATTGACCTGTGCAAAGAAGAAAGTCTTGCCACCGATGCCGCTTTTGTTTCCACATGGAAAGCTGGGGCAAGACTTCTCTGCGAGGTAGGAGGGCTCGTTTTTACTCGTACATGTTCTGAAGGCGCACGCCCTCGTATTCTTCACGTTTCAAGAGCGACAGTTCTTGAAGCAAAGGCGGATATATTGCGTGTGCTCATGGTGAGCGTCTATAAGTTGTTGAGGTGAAGGCCCTCGCTCAGGCACCAGCACAAAAACGTCAATACGAAGTAATATACAAGGAACACGAGGAACGGAAACAGCGGAAATCATCACAGCGACTCTGAATTCTATATCAAGCTGCTATCAGGCATTCGAAACAAGATGCAACAAAGCTCAAATTGTCCCTGGACCACTCTTGGGGTCAAGAAGACAGCTTCCACCGAGCAGATACAGGATGCGTATCGGAAAATGGCGCTCAAGTACGTTTCAACCGCGTGCATTACGTATCTTTGCAAACAGTAACGACCATAAGGGCATTGATGAAGCTGTGTACTAACAAATTTAGACAGATACCATCCTGACTTGAACAAAGGATGCGAAGTATCCAGTCGAAGATTTTTAGAAGCTAAAGAGGCATTTGAACATCTGAAAGAGATAAAAGACTCCGCACGTATAGGAAACTCGCATCCAACTTACCGAAGTAATTCAGAATACCGACGGAATCGTTATTCTGGCACCAGGTATCAGAGACCAACAGGAGATCAATTCTACGGATTCAGACGTGATGGGGCTGGGAGGAACCGGTTTAATGGAAGCTACGAAACCGGATATCAGGCAAACGAATGGATCCGGCGCAACGCAGATAGTGAAGGGTTTGCCTCCGTGCAAAGACGTCTGCGGCTTTTAGAACGCACCGGCGCTGGTGTAGCTGTGTTGTTCTTTGGCATCACCTTAACGTTTGCTGCGGTGGGTACCGAAGTAGTATGGAAACTCAGCAATAAGGGAAAGTCTTTTGATGATCTTATGAAAGATCTAGACCAGCGAGAGCTGAACAAAGACAGAAGGGAGCGGAGAAGAAGAATGACGAAAGTTCCGGACGACGCTGAGGACAAGCCCTCATGACTTACATGACTTACATGCTAATCGTTTCGGTGACAGGTATGTGCAGAGGAGCAAATGGTCAACTATATTATAAGAGTTACGTGGGATAACCGTTAATCAAAAGTAGGACAACTTGTGTAGAAAGAATCTTTGTGCAGAGCTCATCTGATGCAGCTCTGTATGAAGACGGTAATGCTCTGGTCTCGGCGGCCAAAGTTTGGTGTTACTGCTCAGTCAAAAGTCCGAAACGAAGCAGACTTCGTAGAGTACCAGAGACTGGCTCAAACGTTATATCCCAGCAATTTCGGAGTCCTCTTCACAAGATTTCACTCCGGCCAAGGTTTTGATGACATCACATGTATGACTTTCGCCCTTGATAATAAGTACTTGAAGATTATGATGCGTTCTCTCAACATTACCAGTCCAGTCAGTGAAAGCGCTTGAACCACGATGGTCTATCTGTCTTGCCACTTGATGAAGATCGTAACTTTTGTGAACAGAGGCGATGTAGGTTGAGTAGTACTCTGAAAGCTCTTTAACAGTCTGAGACATAGCGGCGGGGGATAACAGGGTGGCAAGCAAAAGCATGGCAATAGATTTCATGGCTTACGAAGTGCTCTGCAACAGAAATATATGGCAACGAAGAATACTCGAAGAACAAGTTTATAAAGGCGGACACATCAGGAAGAACTTTTGGCAATAGTGAATGGGATGTGTAAGCTATGGGAGTCGTTTGTTAAATCTTTCTGAAGACACAAGGACTAAAGCTGACAATTATTCTTATGACCTCAAATTCCACCTCAGGAAATCAAAATGTTGAGAAAGGTGTGAGCGACGTGTAGCTCACAAATAGTCCTCGAAGCATAGAACTGTGCGTTCTGTTTAACTTCGTTGTCCTGTTCAATTTCACAGTTTCCTTGAATTAGCACTGCCTTTGAATTCATTACTGGCAAAGGAAGTGCTCCGAGAGCGCCTTTGGACAAACGGTTTCCATATGTTTCTTTGGCTGAACTACGCCATGTACCATACCGACCTAAGCCTTTCATAGAAGTGAAGTGCTAAGTGCAAAGTCACCCAATGAAGGTAGGAGACATGCTAAGCAAATGGCCGGAAAGAGCGCTGAGAATTCTGGTGATAGAGTGTTTATTTCAACAGAAACGCTCTGAAGTAAGTAGGGGTCAGACTTATGTCCCCGTATTAGAGAGGGATGGAGAGAAGTCGCTCATACGACGAAAAAGACGGCCTGGACCGGTCTCCCCTCTTCTTCTCATTGGGGACAACCGTTCCCAATTAGGATTCCAGTCCCAAGCATGCATGCTGGGTTTAATCCAGGCGCGCAGAAGATATCCTTTCCCACGGAAATGAGAAGGAGCTTCTTCATCTAGTGAACCCCTGAAACGCATTGAAGTACGTGTAACCATTTTGGTGTGTACTCATGAACCAGATATCGAGCAATTGGAAGTTTGTGGTAGGACACAGGTGAATTTTATCTCATCTACTCCGCTCAGTAAGGCTAGAACGAACGGGTGGATGAACGCTTCAACGCCTGCGTGAAAATAGTCGCACGAATCGTGCACGACCGAAACGACGTTCTCCAGATACAGCCTAATGGGTCCTACTCGTAAACAAGGCGGACGAATAATTTGGCAGCTTATGGTTCCAAACGGATATGTACGGTACATAGGCTGACAAAGGCAGTACGTGATATACTGCCTTTGACAGCCATTAGACCTAGTGAAAGAGAAAATCTCAGGACCCACTACATCACAGGTTCCTTCTTTCTGTGGAGCTCAATATTCTATTTGCGAACTGAAGCAAAACTATCTCGAGAGAGGTTTATTTCCGCAGAACGGTAAAGAATATTATTCTGTGGCTTGCTCATTACGCTTTGAAGACCATCGGACGGCAAATCAGCGCATTGGTGTAGTGCAGGTGCACAGAGCCGCATATCTTCGCTTCTCAGGAGGGAGCGGCTTTCGAGACAGGCATTCTATACAGCTCCAGAAGTCGTGGACCGAAGGCATTTATCTGTGGACGAACACCGGTCAACGTCAGCCTCAAGCGAACGTAGGATACGCTCGGACATCTCTACATGACTTTCGGAGTACACGTACAGCATGCACGCTAGCCTAGTTCCTTCGTACAATTTCTGCAGACATGTTTCTGCTAAAACATTCTGTCACCAGGATAGTTTAACTTCTCTTCCTAAAGCCAACACTCTTCAAAGGCTATCCAACCTAACATTTCTTTTTATTGTCTCCAATTAAAAGCAGCAATGCCCTTCAGAAGGAATTTCCACTAGTGGAAAGATATTCTTAGCATCATAACACTGATGGGTGTCAAAACCATTACATACGAATCTCTCGAAAGCCTTTGAAGCCTCAAACGAAACATCTAGTCCCAAGAATAACAGCAGGTTTGTAGCAAGCTTCGAATGACAACGCAGGTCACCTTACTACCTTTCTCGACTTCTTCCCCATATCGTGGGAGGATATGATACACGACTAGTCTCGAAGGAACTCTCGCGACTGCAGAATGGCTCCTGTTCTCGCCACGGACACATCCCGGAAAGAGAACTCACCGGCTTCGAGGGAACAAACGCTTCTGTTTTAGCGCACGGGGCCTTCGTGCGTCGTTCATTGGACCAAACAAGACATCTCGGAGCGGAACGTCATGTTTTTCTCTCACATCCAGAGCAGTTCCCAGAGACTGATATTCATATGTTGCCCTTATCCACAAAAAAAAGAAGTTCTCTTAAGTGGGAAGAACCAGAATGCTCTTGATTATACACGATGGAACCTTTGACTGTGACATAGACTGCAACTGTTCCTCGCAACATCCCACACAGCGAATTCTTGGGGATTTGCAGTCTTTTGCTTTACACAAGATAGATACTTACCAGCCACACGTTGCGGATCGTCGCCCGTAGGGCATCGGGTTCGGAGTTTGCTTGATACCCGTTACCCTTGTAGCAATAGAAAAGGAGTGGCAACCACCACTGCGAGCCTTGGCTCGTATCTTTTAACCTTTGAGCCTGTGACAGAGGCATAAATACAGAATGAAGCAAATTGCACAAACACATTTCGCGCTGGAGGGAATTGAAGTGACAAACACAACGAAGCTCCGGTTTCAACGCTCAAACATTGTCTCGTGGCGTCTCGTGGCGTCTTGCTCCCAAATTTCCTTTCCAAAACGCATGCAGAAGTGGAGACCACAAGGTTCTATCTTGGGCCTGTTACTGAGTACCAGTGCTTAGACTGTGATGGTGAGAAACTGGCATGATCAACGGCGAAACAACAAGAATGACAAGAAGAATAGCTGCCTCACAAGAGCGCATTATGTTTCCTGCATGGAATATCGCCGGGTCACCTGAAGAAGACGAAGAACAATCACGACGCCCGTACCGCCGCCGACGCATGTCAACGTCGCGCTGTGTATCGCAAGTGACCTTGCTTCTGGTAGTCATGACTGGGGCGGGAATAGTATACCATCGGTTTCAAATCGGCAGCGATGCGGCGCTGGGGGCTGACTTATCTCAGGCTGATCTGCACGCACTTAATATGAGCAAGTTGCAGCCTGTTCCCATGTCCCAAGATAATCCCTGGCGCGGAGCCGGCAGAAGATTACGCCACGATGTAATCCGATCTGTCCCAGGATGTGGTGGCACGTTTCGCAGAGCTGTTGCACATGGTGATCAAGTGCAAGTCCGATATGCCATGTGGCGGGATGACAGAATCATCGATTCTTCGTCGAGTAGTGTGAATGTCATAGCAGGAAGCAGCCAGATACCGCGGAAGCTGGACTCAGCGCTAACAGGTCTCTGTGCGGGGGAAGCAGTTCGTGTACGTGTGGCAGAAACAGAAACTCTGCTCTTGGTGGAAAAGGTAGGGAAGCTCACAGAGAATGAGCGCGAGGAAGAATTGGACTCGCTTGCGCGCAGCATAACAGCATTACCTGCGCGCCGCGGACATGACTGTCGCTCGGAATGTGCTCGCCAGGGAATGCAATGTGCTCAGCATGCCTTAGCGTTGGTGAACAACTGCCCGCGACTCCGTGAGGCTTTTGGATGCGAGCAGTGCGAAACAGCTGCAGTGGGCTCGGCAGGCGCCGACATGCCAGCATTTGTGGTGCGTTCAGCACCGCGTGGACATGCGAGAGGGGCGTGTCTGGTGTCGCCGCGCGTGGACATGTCGCGATGTGAAGCGCGCTACGCACACACCCGACGTCTGTGCTCGTGCGTTCCAGCGTGAAACGTGACTGTGTTTTAGATTTGCGTTCAAGAGCGTCCCAAGAATCGCTTAAGCGTTCGAACTATGGAACTCACACATGCTTGGACAGCTCCGAAGGTCGAGAAGAGCATCGGAAGTGTCGAGGCATGTGGGAGACCACCAGCTTGAATGCTGTTGGCACATATTGTTGACCTCCTGATCGCACTACCACACAGCTGAGGTAATAGGGCTAACCCCGTGCTATATCCCCCAGGACCAAGGAGATTACATCATCCGTAGGGGTTTGATCAATGCAATTTTTGTGGAGTATGTCCTCCTGCTTAACAAGAAGCCAGCTTTATCTCAATACATAAAATTGCTCTCTCTGCTTCGTGATGGGTCGTGTTTGCTTGGATTAAAACGTAAGTACTGGCAGCGCGAAGGAGAAGAACTATTCATTCCTCTCTTTGCCTATCTCTAAACGATTGTGAAGCAAGGCTTGCTGCCGGAGGCTTAACATCTGCAATGAAAGAGGGCCTCAACCTATTACGATGCGAGGTCCAACACAGCTCATGCAAGAACCCTTTATCAGGCGAAGTACACATTTACGCACGGAATGACTGCCGTCGAGTTGCGAACTCGCTCGCATGGGGTGCAAGGTAGCTAGGGAAACTTTTGCGAAGCAGACTTTGCTTTTTGTGTTGTTAATATATCTGTATTCGAGGTGAATGAATAGGATGTTCTGCGACATCATAGTAACGTCATAAATACTGGAGCTTGAATGTTTCTATCCACAAGGCGTCGCCAAACGTCGTGGTCTTCCACATTACGACTTTCTTTGAAACGAGTTCAGTAACACCCATGTGGTGCTGTTGTGCCGGATACCTAGGACAGTTTCTAGCCGAGAAAAGAGCCGTCCTGAGGTCGTTTCGATCCTATATGCCGCATAGTCTGTTGCATTCAAAAGCGTCCCAAGAACCGGGACAGAGAGCATAGTAGGCTCAGCGTGACCGACTGAGTATGTCTGGACATCAATATCAACAATAACTTCGTCTTTCACTCTTGCCCCATAGTTCTTCAAGAAATGTCTGGCCTTAGCTTCTGAAGACTCCGGAGAAAAAACGCCTTGCTTTGAATGAAAGACTTTAAGCCCAGTTTTGTCTTCTTTTCTGGAGAGCTTCGTTTTGGGTGCTCTTCTTCCTGACACAATAGCCTTTTCCAGCTTGCGAACCGTTCTGCTTTGGCGGAAAACTGCTCTGGCATTCTGATGAATATCGGTTTCATTCACGGCGGCGTTCGCTTGAGTAACACCAACAGTTGTAATCACAATTGCAGAACATGTCACGGCTGTTGGCAAAGAAATACCACTGGTAGCCATCAGGAACATTCCTGCCCCAAGAATTGCCCCCCCCTTCTGGAGCACATGACTAGGCTTCCCTGCCTCAATCACTTCAACATTTTGAAGCTTGCTTCTATCGTTTCCATTTCTTCCTGAAACACTAAGCTTTGTTCTCATACGATTCGCAGCAGGAGAATGCGGTAACTTAATATGTTCTGAACCGCTTTTACTTTGAAGGGAGCTATCTTTCCTTGGGACCAGAGATACTCTGCTTCGACGACCAGTTACTTCTGATGATCTTGAGGAAAGTGGGGGAAGCTTATCCAGAAACGCGAAGCCTGTTCGAAGACTCCTAAGAACATGAGAACCTTTCGTTTTCAACGGATCAGACTCACTTTCCATGGCTCCCCAATGACCAATGGCTTTTAGTCCGCCATATCCCGCACTTACAAATCTTGAGGCTCCCTGAATCAGTTCAGGGGTGACATTCTCAAAAACACTAAACGTCGTGGTAACACCTCGAGAGGCAAACGTAAGAGTTTGTGCCCATGGACCACCTGCTTTTCCGCTTAGATACTCTTTCACATACTCCACACGCTCACGTCTGTTTTCACGAAGCTTGCGCGCATCCGACATGGCTGCAGCCTGCCACTGGAATGATTTCAGAGGGTTCCATCCGTGCTCAATCATCTGCTGAGTGGTGCGCTTCGCAGAGGAGAAATCAAGAGCAGGAAACGCTCTCTCGCCAGCTTCGAGAATTGAGTACATTGTACTCCCGGCAGTAGCAAACATGCTAAACAGAAGTGACTGAGTCGCCAAAGAAATGGTTTCCATAGTACGGTCTAGTGAGCCACGCACCGCGATGTAATTTGATGCTACGGCTTTTCCCAGGGTACTCTTGGGAACAAAACTGTTATCCGTATCGTCCGATGAACCAATGGCTTGAACCGCATTGTATTCCAGGTTTGACTCAGAGTCATGGCTAGCGTCAGAAGCTGGTTCAATGTTGACTGAAGGTTGATTGGATAGGTCATCATTGTGTCTCGTCTTCACCTTCACAAATGAACGGAAGAATGAATAGAGGTTATCTAAGTCTGACTTGATGATATGTAAGCCGATGGTTTGAGAGATTTGCGCTGAAAGATCAGCAACAGTTGGTTCGCGTTTTTGTGTGTGAGACGCGCGTGGTCGAGGCCTTGCTCTCTTCTTCTTTGGGCGTTGAGCCCTTGACACACTAGAAACACGAGGTGGACGAGAGGTACAGCATGTTGTATTCAGAATGTTTAGCGCTGACGAGCGATTCAGGTCGACATGTCGGAGTGGAAGGGGTTCAGAAAAGGCATAATACATTTGAGGTTAAGGGGTTTGTTCCGTGTATGTGCGCAACGAGCACCAATGCATCAGAGATATGAACTGGATAAAATGCGTCTTCGACCTGTGCAACGAGAGAAAGGAGACGGGCCTGGAACACGAGCAATCGAGATTATCATCGGCATAGAACGTCACCAGCCCTTGCGGCTGGGCACGGGAAGCACTTGAAGGGTTTGTTGCGAAGACCTCGTAAGATATTGACGTCTTACAGAGCACAGCGAGACCCTCGCTGCGAGAGAAGGTTGGCCGACAAAATCTGCTTTGGCGGGCAACGGCGAAAGACCCAGTCAGGACTCCTGAATCAGGGGTCCTGACTGGGCCTTTCGCCGTTGGACTCGTGACTTAGGAGCTCTTAATGGACCAGTGGACCACTGACCAGTGCATTCAAAAACCGGAAATGGATCAAATAGAGCTTTTTTGTATTCCCGACTGTGATCTTGGAGAGCCTCGCGGCTTCGCGGGCTTCGTGTCCCACATGCGAAGATTGACGAAGATGCGCAAACCTCGTACGCTGAAATACAATCAATTTGTGCCTACGAAGGTACTGCAGTTTCTATCCCAGGGGCAAGTGATTTCGGGCCTTCTAGCAAATCCTCTGACGGCCACTGTTTCAACAGCATCACGCTCCGTATCAATCCTTCCAACCCATTTCTTCCCACGATATCCCGACGGTTCCGTTTCGTTCCGAACAGCGTGCCCCGAATCCTGACTCGACAGCGATAAGCCGAAATCCGACACGCCCAAACCTCGTTAACAACCAAGTGGCAGGTGCGTTTTGTTGGCCAATCTCTGCTACGTCTACCTCGATCTTCTTACATTTCATCAGCGGCCATCCAATATATAGAATCAATCCTATCGAAGGCAGTTCAAGCTCTAAGTCGCATTTTGCTTTCGTTTTGCAAAAGCAGTTGCGTGCTGCGCGCAAACGTCCGACAAGCCGACATCACCAACGCGAGTATAGAAAATGTCGCTTGTTGAAGAGTGGTGGAAATCCATCCCACCAGTCACGCGTTCGTACATATTTCTGTCAGTTCTTACCACTAGTGCTGTTGCACTCGAAGTAATTACCCCTCTCAAACTCTATCTCAACTGGGTTCTCGTCCTCAAGAAGGCTCACATATGGCGGGTATTTACCAACTTTCTATACTTTGGCAACTTTGGGCTAGATTTCCTCTTCCACATGTTCTTCCTCTATCGCTATTCGAAGATGCTTGAAACAAACTCTTTCAGAGGACGGACGGCGGACTTTCTATACATGCTTCTCTTCGGAGCCTTGTGGCTCGTACTCATGTCGCCGTTCACTTCTATTGATTTTCTGGGGCCCAGTCTTACTTTCATGATGGTTTACGTATGGGGTAGGCGCAACTCTCGCCAAGCGGTAGGTTTCCTAGGTGTTCTTAATTTTCGTGCACCATACTTGCCCTGGGTGTTGCTACTGTTTTCTTTCGTCTTGGGTTCGTCTCCATCTATGGATTTGCTTGGCATTCTGGCTGGACATGTGTACTACTTTATGGCCGATGTGTATCCAACGATGACAGGTATATCTCTTCTTAAGACACCGAGAATACTCAAGATCTTGGTAGGCAATAATGACGATTTCGACGATCCTCCGTTCGGAGCTGTACCTCAAGAAGCAGGTGCTTATGGTAATGCAAATCAGGGGGCTGGTTGGGGACAAGGACGCATGTTGGATGGTGGTGCCGGCCAATAGAACATCAGCCCGACAAACACTGCACGTCAGCTCACTTCTGCTTTGGTCATCCACCCGGTGGCCTCGATATTTACCAAGAAGACGTCTACGTTTATCACTGAAACGTTTCTCCCATAGGCGTCCTTACCCTTTTTGGCACTGAAGGGTGTTGCGATAGCTATGTTGTATATTCTTGCTAACCAGAAATATGACTAAACTGTGAAGCCGTGAATTTTTGTGCCACCGGCTTCTTCGAGGACCAGGTGTCGTGAATAGCATTGTTGTCATTGAAATTGCGCGGTTCAAAGGATGTACTCTCCAATGAGACTCGTCGCGAGACTTTTTCTTTGATCGTTCCCGAAAAGTTCACTGTAGTTCTCATGGAAAGCTGGTTCAGTGATGTACAGCCTTCCTCATTGAGAGTGTCGTGCCTACTACTAGAATTCGACTCGTTGAAGAAAACGGAGAAACGTTTCGGTTGATTCGCTCTTGTGAGAAACGTTGAGTCGTGCCTCCTGCCACAAGCAGCAAAACGACAGTATGAAAAAAGAAACAATTTGTCTGCTGAAACAAGGCATGGCCGTTGAGCGCTACTGAGTTTGCCCGCACGCTCGCATGAGGACGTGCAGCAGACGTGCAGAGATCGAGGTCAAGAAGCGTTGGGACTGAAGACAGACTTGGTCAAAAACTATAACTCTACTTGTATTGCCTATACATTAACATACAGGCCAGTGAAACAAAAACATAGCCCTAGATAAATAAGTTACTTGTACTGCATTGCACGAAGCTGTCTTTTCGACAAGTAGATGTTAGTATCCGGAACGCAGAAAAAGGCATCTTCATCACGGTCCGATGAAGAGCTAACTGACGAACCTTCGGCAGTAACCAAAACACGATGGGGTCGATAACCGGCAAAAGAACTTGCCTCTCGATTATCTCCTGTATAGTAAGACAAGCGAGACCTTGGGGGTACCAGACGACTAAATGACAATGACTCGCCGCGAGTCCTGCTCCCAACGGCTTCTACCGAGAAGCCACTGAACGACGCACGGTTGGACGGTCGGGCGCGACGTTGACGTTTCTTCTGATGCAATGGGCTCGACGGTGCGGACTCTGTTTTCTCTTCAACTGCTTGAGTGACCAAAGTGGCTGGATAGGCTGAGACATTTTTCAGACTGGCACGACGCATTAACTTGAATGAGTCGTACTTCCAGGGCTTTGCCTTTCTCGACGGTTGGTCAGGTGTTGGAGCTTGTTCCGGCTTTGTTTTCTTCTCTCTTCTTGGTAAACGCTTTCCGCTGATAAGTCTCCAAAATGAGGCGCGTTTGCTGCGGGGCGGTTCGGACGACGGGCTCGGTCGCGGAGCGTAGGAACGAGTCTTGCTGGGAAGGGGTTGGGTTGGGCTAAGATCGAAGGATGGTAGGCTGTTCGTGGTAGGGGGAGTGCAGAAGGTGTACGCGGTATCTACGTCTAATGATTGTACAGGGCGGAGGGCGGGGGAAGTGGGCTTCGGCATCGACGGGAGTTCCAGTGTAGTCGGGGAGTGTGAAATTGACGGGGTAGAAGGAATGGGAGAGAGCGAAGGCTGATATGCGGCGGGTAAACATGAGTTGGTCTGGGGCGATGGCTGAGCAGATGTACAGCGCAGATGGGCGGGCGTGGAAGAACGACGAGATAGGCGCATATTGTGATCGTTTTTCAGCAGACTCGCTCGCGAAGAAGACGGAGACCTGAGCGGGGTGATGGATTTTGAAGGGAGCTTTCTGGGAGAAGAGGTGGTGTATCGGGTGGAAGATTGGGGGGATTCAGGGGTTGCAGACGTCGTGCGGATGAGGTGAGATCGGCGGCGGGGTATGGGCTGAGTCGGGGGTATGGGTAGGATTTTGTGCGGGTGCACAGTGTGTACGAGGAGCGTTTGGTGGATGAGCGGTCGGCGTAGTTGACAGGGAGATGGTCCGACTGGACAGACACATCGCTGTAGCGGCGCTCGGCGCCATCATCGGAGGGCTCAGAGCCAATGTCTTCATCGTCTTCCTCGGGGCTAGGCGGATGCGAAGCCTCCTTGAGCTGTCGCACGTAGAATGATGGAAATGGCAGAAACAGAGTGGAGCTGGAGGGCTCGTCAGCGACGGCGGGGTCGCTGCCTGAATTGCGCGCGTCCATGACGAAGGAACGAGCGCAATCAGAACAGCGGCGGCTTGGCGAGGGGGGAAGAGGAGAGGAGCGGCGGTGGGGACGAGGCGGGGGGCGCCGGAGAAGGAGGAGGAGCAGGAGCAGGAGGAGCGGATGCGATGGCGATGCATGAGCAGTGATGTAGGCACGCGACGGACTCGAATGCACCGACGATTCAGCTGGCGTGCGGCGAAGTGTCATTCGTGGCGCGTGCCGACACGCGCGCGCGCGCGCGCGTCGGACGCGTGCGCCGCGCGCGTGCCCCATTGGCACGCGCCACGGCGACGCACAGCGCCGTGTGCGAGCCGCTCGCGCTCGCGCGGCGCGGCGGCCAGACGGCGGCCGTTTGTTTGGCGCGGCGGGCGGCGGGCGGCGGGCGGCGGCGGCGACGCGCAGTGCCAACACATGCGCTGGCGCGCTCGAAACGGGCGTCCGGGGCGCGCCGTTCCCGCGCAGCCGCGGCGCTCGCGTGATGCGGACGCGCGCGCGCGTCGCCGTCAGCGCGGCGTGTAGATGACGCCCAGTGCCGATTGCGCGCGCGCGCGGCCAACAGTGCTGCAGCCAGCGTGCTCCATGCATGTAGATATGTGTGTGTCCACTACAGGCGGATAAGGTGAAGTTAGCAAGCGCTGCGTGCGGGCGGTGGCGGCGGCGGCCTGACAGCGCGCGATGCGCATCATGCAGCGGCGGCGGCGGCTGGGCGCGACGCGCAGCGGCAGCGGGGAAGCGCTTGCGCCGCTTGCGTATTGCAATGTCGCCACGTCTTTGACTTTGGTGGCGCGTCGCGTTGCGTCTGTGATCGGCGCACTGTAATGGCGCGGTGATTTGCGTTCCAGCGTGGCGCGCCGCTTCCCAACGCCAACGCCCCCGGGCGGCCCCCCGCGCCGAAGCCCTAATCTGCGCGCCGCGCTCACCGCCCGTGATCGCTGCTTGTTCCGCGCCCCTTCACCCGCAAGCGATACAGTAGCAGCGCGAGCCTCGCGTCGCCCGCCAACGCTTCCCTTGAATTGCATCTCCGTCCGTGGTAGAAGTCACAGTTCGAACGTCGACCGACCGCCGCCCGCCGCACTTCCGCTCTCGACAAGCTTACCACATCCACCCATTCGTCAGCGTTTCGCCCAAATATCATATGCCGCTTTCTCTCGAAAGAGAGCCAAACCCCCCATTTATCGGCGCCATTTGCCGCTCTCAAGAACAAGTCTTCCCCAACACACCTTGTGTCCCTCTCCCGTCCAGTCCCCAAACAGCCTCGAGATGCGCGCGCCGCCGCACACTCACAAACAAGCACATCCTAACTTCGCGCGCCAAAGAGCCGCTGGCTTGAGTCATCATACCCATTTTCACGCCAACACGCATCATCAAATCTCATTACACCTACACCACTTGATTCAATTCTTCTTCATATCGTATCTCCGAAAAAACAGTGCCAAGCCGATATCACTCATGCTCACTGCGTCGTCTCCAGGTGCCATTAGCACCACGCGCGCACGCGCAATCGCTCGTAGATAAGATAACTGTCATCATCCACAGCCCCTAAACCTTTTTGTCATGCGCGACCGTTCGTCCCAGAAAGGGCTCATACAGAGTCGCAGATTACAAAAGACAACTCATCGCATTATCTACTCGTGCATCAAGAGCTGCGTACCCCTCGCTCTCTCTGTGCACACAGTCGCACTGTGTACCGACGACGGTGCTGGTATCCTTCTAACAGGGATGATCTGGTGGTGCTTTGGATGTGAGCATTGCTCAGCAGAGAGGCGTCCTCAGCCTTTTGGCTTAATTCACGTTCTTGAGCGCATGTGTCAGCACAGACACTAACGAAAAAGATTCTTCTCTCAAGTACCGATCGCAACCTTTGACCAAAAGGCCGATATCCGATAATACAACACCTGCAACTACTGTACTGCACCCACCAACGGCAGCGCAACAAGTAGCGCAATTGCTCCAACTTTCTCTTCAAGCTGCTCTTGTCGATATCGCGATGCATTGCACGCCTGTAGTGCTCGGTGTACCTTTGGTACCTACAGTGTACATGATGCGGTGACCATCACAAGCTTACGTTCTGCGTTCCGTGTGATGCGCAACCGCCGTTCCGTGCGCAGCCAAAGCGTACGCCTCCTCATCAACGTCCACTCAGGCCCTGCGTCCACTACGCTTCGACGTAAGCTGCGTCGCATCGCCACTGGCGGCAGCACATATACTCAGCAACGCTCATTGTTTCGTACATACATACGTCTTGTATGATGCTTATGTCACGGTGAGCGCCATCAACTTTCAGACTCCAGCTACAAGTTCTCTGTCGCTGCAGTGCTCGCAGGACACGTTGTATCTGCAAAGCACCCACATTCCCAGACACCCACTCTTTGAGGTTATCCATATCCTTATCCTTGATATCCTTTTCCTAAGGATTCAGCTGTGCATCCTTTCTATCTACCCGCGCTTATGAAAGTCGCTATGGCAAATTCAACACTGCAGCAGGAAGCTTTTGAGCGCTGCAGTGTGGCGCTGACTTGCTTTCGCGTTTCCGCCTGATGTGCGAAGCTCACGAAAGGCAAGTTAGCCTTCCGCATCTAGGACAAGTACTGTGTGCACGACTTGCGAGATTACTTTCGCTATTTGTCTCGAGGCTGACCCAACGCTTACAATTTGGGTACGCTAAGGCATGGTAACGAATGGCTGCTGGATCTGCCACGTAAACCCGCCACTATGGTCATTACCGACCTTCTTGCGATGAATAAAGGCAAGTTCGTTTGCAACCGGTGGGATCGAGACATGGGAATGCCGATAATCTCGACGAGGTACACTGTGCCTCCCCATATTACAAGGCTGTCCGAATCGAAGGTCGTTCATCGTGGCCCACAGCTAGCGCCTGAAACTTGGGTTCGCTACCATGCCAATTGCAAAGCAAGTTAGTTGAGTCCCATTGACTTTGATTCGCGCCTTGCAGACTCCGCAATGCAGAGTCGTTGTCCTGTACCTCGAGAGCCCTGAAGGAGATCAGGTGATCTGACAATCTGTTCGAGATTTGTCCCGAAAATGCAGAGATGCACTAGTTGAAGTCGCCCTTCCATCAACGCCGTCATACGAAAACGCGATTGGTACGTAGTACGTAGCCCAATTTCGTTCGCTGCAACTCTGAGGTGGCGACGGTAGGATGGTTTGATGGGAACCATTATCTTCGAGTGCTTACGCGATAATCGAATCAAACTGCAAAGTAGCATTACCAAACGGTTTCCTCCTGTATCTCCATGATAGAACAAAAGCTCTAAAGGATACCAGCACACGGAAACCAACTTTGGCTGATCAGGTGCGTACACATGGTTTGAAACAACTCGCCTCAGATGCCTAGATCTGATTTTGGGTTTTCTGCGTCAAGAACTCCGAAGATACTACAGCACTCAATTACATCCAATGACCCCGGAACACACAGTTTCCCAACCTACATCCATTGTACCCTTGGTACCGCGCTGCAACACGAGCCAACGCCATTACCTGTGTCTTGAACACGATCACTTGTCAATCGCTCTGCGCAGATTCCTGTTATAGTGAACGAATAAACGTAATGCGTCTAAGCCTCAATTGGGGCAGATTCCGCTCCCTGACAGGACATTCACACCTCAATAGTTACGACACATAGCACCGTTTGAACGAGTGGGCATGCGTTTCCCAATCGTACATTTTGCATGTGGACCACATGCTCGCCGCTGCGAGCAAAACAAAGCGCGTCAACTTGTACGCTTTCGCATACAGGTAGAGTTCCTTCTCGGTGTCTTGATTCAAAACGTCATATCACCGCAGTCGACCGCTGGAAGTGCCAAAGCCTCCAGACACGTTTCTCATCTCGAGTTCTCAGAACACCATCAGCACTCGCATGTGACGCATCCAAAGTTATGAATCGCAGTGCCGAATGAGTTGCACGCATTTAACTAAACAGCAATATTCTTAAGCGTGATTGTTACTGGTGAGTGTGATCACATTCGCGGATCATAAGAGAAACGACAATGATCACAATACCAGTTTAAGAAAGTTAGTTTCACATTTTCTCGGTCCAAGTACAGAGGAGGAATCGATCTCTCTACGGAGAGACAATGATTTGTACTCTTTGGTCGTTCATCGGATGCACAAAGAAGTTGCTCGTGCGATCGTAATTCTCGTGCAGGTGACCCGAAAGTTCTTTCAAGAGCCTCACTCCACCTCTCACAGTCGAATAAGAAAAGAGATTATCTTGGATGCACAGAGCTTCTACTGGGGACCCTGGGACCTCGGATGTTTTCTCCAGCACCTCAACCAGAATCTCAAATATATCAGTAGTCCGCAAATGTTGCGTTCCGAGCCAGCATCCTAGCTCCCAAAGGAAACCATCATCAATTTCGTACAGCATAGAGATCGCTTTGTCTGACATCATACGATTGTCTCGATTTCTGTTGCGCGAAGCGGATTGTGTTGATCGTCTGCCCAGATATTCAAGTGCCGGTGAGATGTTTTCGTCTAGATTGTCTCTGGGGCCAGTGCTGTTGTCTGGGTCATTGCGATCAAGAAGTCTACCCCACATTTGGGCACGGGAAAGACTATCCGCAGAGGCAGCAAGTAACATTGAACGCCGTAATGCATTCCATATACCGGAGTCAGTCTGAGCGTTCCTTCGCATGTAACTTGTTGGCGACTGGTGCAGCTGACTGGCTGAACCTCTGCTAATTGATAACGGCCGTGAATGTGTCTCTGGCAATGGAGCATGGACACGCCGTGTGTGAGGGCTGGAGTGCGATGCCCGCGTGCTGTTGTACGGACCCACTAATCTATTAAATTGTAGGAGCGTTCGACGAGTCGATTCCCAGGAAACTGGAGCTCGGGTGGGCGCACCTCTTCGTTCACTTGAATGTAGTTCAGGGTTTGGGGCTGAAGAAGATGATTGATGGACGGCGGAAGTTGCCGAACGAAGGCGCGTTGATATATGCTCCACCGACACCCTGCCATGTCGTGCATGCCTCATAAATATTGGAAACAACTGAATTATGGAAGACGCGCTTGTAGAAACCGGGACGGGAGAGGAAAGGTCTTTGCTGACGAGAATAAGACGCGCTGACTGCGGGGGGTTTTCTTGAGCGTGAGAAATTAGATTGTTGAGGTTCTCCTGGTACAACCCAAATGGTGTTGTCTGTCCGGATGCAACGCAATCGAGCACATGGCGCGTCTTTCGCAATGCAGCTAATCGCTGTCTTTTGGCAAGTGCGGCCTTACTGAGTCTTGACTCGATGGGAATGCCCATGGCATTAAGAGTTCTAAGGGCGACGTTTCGGCAATACGGATGTGAAAGATTCGCAGCACTTCTGGTAACCACCAAGGTGGTGCGGCGCTCTGACACAAGTTGGACGCAGTTTCCTGCGTGGCTATGCAAAGTAGAGTTGATAGTCGTAGAAAATGGTGTGCATTGATCAGCAGCACAGAGACAAATGCTTCCCTTGCGGCGAGTTTGTCAAGAAGCGAAAGAAGGGCTGAATTTCGTTGGCTGCCCAAGCGCAATAATGGAAGGCGTGGAGACGATGGCTGAGGAGCGGGCCGCAAAGCAACTACGACAGATGAAGAAACCAACTCGCCTGACGGGAGAAAAGCACTTGGCGCGAGGTATCCTTAATATCTACTGTGAATGCGGATACAGGGAACGAGGGCTACCTTTGGAACAACTTGTGCCGGACTGCAATTTTTTTTTTTCGTCGTCACGGAGCAGCAATGTCGTACCCTTGTAATGCTGCATCATCATGACCTGTTCGAACTCGGAACGGGTCAACAATGCGCATGTTGTTCTGATGCGATTTTTCTGATTGTTTCTTTGACACTCCACAATCGTAGCAATTTTGCTTCTCATGCTGCCTGAATCGGATTCCGATCGCTGAGAACTCTTCTTTGAGCTCACATCCCGCCACAGAAGTGATTTCATCAGATCCGATGCGCAGTTTGTTCGAGTGCTGACAGACAGGATTGCGAACGGTCAAACGTCTGCTTCTGCCCGGAAGTAATCGACAAAATGCAGACAGCTTGCAAGCCCTGCATGCCTTGGTGAAGCCGAATCAATACACACATTGCAAGATATGACGGCCAACGAAAAGTGCACCAACGAAAAGTGCACCAACGAAAAGTGCACCTTTTGGTAATGGTTTGTCGGGGAGGTGCAGGGCGCGGTGTCAAGCAATATTGCATAGACTTCTTACGAAGGTGGAAGGCGCCGAGCCTCACACCCCTCTTTGGCGGTTTCTTCTTCTTCTTTATTATGAGCGTGATACGCTTATTGCTCGTATCACGTGGGGTTTTGCTAAGGACCCCCAGCACTTATAATGTTTTCCCTATCAACGTAGCTGCTGACTACAAATCTGATTTGTACCGTGTTACGCTCACTGAGCTTTGTGTCAGCAAAAGCATTAACCTCTAAAGTGTTCTCTCGTCTGCGTGAGCATTTCGTCTGGCGGTTTCATACAAGTTGAATGTTTGACACTTTGCCCAGTTACGTAGTCATGAGTACAAGAGAATTGGATTGTCTTCTTCAGATTAATACACTCTATTCGTTGAGCTGGCGGACTAGTCTATCAGATTCATGGTCTTTTTTTGCATCCAGATAACCCTCCATCGAATGCGGTTAGGCCTCGTAGACCTCATTGCTCGCGAGAATTCTATATTAGGGGATAGAGTTGCTCAAAACGTCCGCGAGCGATATGACGGTGTTCGAACTGAATGAGTTGCGTGCGTACTGCAAGAAATACAGAGCATGGATGTCAAGTCATTATGGGTTTGAACAAACTAAAGTGTTCATTGACTTGCAACAAGTGGTCTCTCAATCTCTTTGCCGCTCAAAATCCAAATCCCAGTCTACTTTGCAGATGCACGAATGTTTTGAAATGCAAGGCAGAGCAAATCCATTGCACAGCGCTGTTAGGAAACTATTGACGATTAGCGCGAATCAAGACAAGCTGAAGTTGTGCTAGCACAGTTTTCAACCGGGCACGTTTCAACGCTCCATCCAGTCGTTACATACGTTATCAAGAAAAATCTACAGTATAACTGCGGTGTAGGTGTGCACTAGGACATCACGCACGTGCTGTTCCGATGCTCGCTCACAAACACATCACGTAAAACGAACTACTCACAGTGAGCGAGAGACAAGACAATGATAGACAAGACAAGGATAGACAAGATTACCCTGCGGTTGTCAAAAGGTTTGGCCTTCATCAGAGGAGAGAGTTCATTTTCGAGAGTTCCGCTACTTATAAGTGAAAGGTAAGTGCCGAACTGGAAATCATCGTGACGATGATTACTTGCAGAAGTTTGGCGGGGGCTGTGCCTCCTGCTTGCTAGATATTCTTGCAACGCACGTGGCTATTGCCTCCGCAAAAGTTCGAAAGCTATGATGGATTTCTCTATTGCAAGAGACGCCAACATCACTGCAATGGTATTACACCAGTAGTGGTACTCACAAGTCGGGCAGTTTTCTATACTAGAGTGACATGCATTGGACATGGACTGTCGTTGAGCTGGTGCGAGTCTCAATAAGGTCCTTGGGCGCCGTTGCGAACGTTCATGGTACGTCACTAACATTTGCCGGCTACGAACGTAGCTGCCGGCACGCAGTAGGTGGCGACCAGTTCGTTCTTCCAGGAGATGCTAATTAATTATAAAGTGGTGTAACGCGGCCGCTGAAGAGCAACTCTGCAGTGAAGTTACTCCCTTGTCCCTGACTTCGTAGCCTCTCTAGAGGGTGAGTGAATTCAAGGAGTAAGACAGAGTTACTGATCCGCGGAAGGTTGCAGGTAAAAAAACCAGAAGCAGGCATTTGATATGTCTCAGTCGGGCCCAAAGTAAGTTTTGTTTTATTCGCAACAAGTGTAAGGCGAAGGATCAGAATTAAAAGAGAATCACTGGTTGACTACAGCTATGAGGATATCCGATATCGCTTGTGCCATCAAAAATTGATACAGTGTGTAATGTTGTGCGCGTGGAGTCGACGACAAGCTGAATTGCAGAGTAGTTGTAGCTTTGAACGGGGTTTTTAAAGGTGTTCGAGTCACTGCGCTACCTTTGTAGAAGGTAAGAAAAAATTCACGTTTGCAGAAAGGATTTGAGATGGATGATTCAGAATGCGGACAAGTCGTGCTGCGTGACTTCCAAAGTAGAGCGCACTCCACTGGAGCGCATTCTGGATGACGCGTTATGTCCTTGATCCCAACGCGGCCGTCTGCGAACATGAGTAGGAAAGACGAAGGTGTTGAGATGATTGAACGCGAACATAATGCGGCAGCACAAGCAGGAACGTGAGTAGATGATAACTATCGAGGGGAGCAGCCGGCAGCTGTGCAGGGATGACGGGGTGGCATGGGGACTGGTTGCTTGGTTGTCAGCGAAGGAAGCGGGACGCGGGGGGCAGTGGGAAGGCGCAGGAATGGCGCGGACGGTGAAGGTGCGGCACGGGCGGTGCAAAAATAGGCGCGGGGGTGGCACGACGCACCAGGGGTGCGGCGGAACGCCTGGACGACAGGGGCGCGCGGCGATGACGTAATGGGACGGGGGGGGGGGGGGGGGGGGGGGGAAGGCGCGGGGACGCGGCCGCGCGGGCGGCGACGCGGCGGGGCGGCGGGGGGTGGCGGGGGGGGGGGGAGGCGCGCGGTGGTTGCAGGCCCCATCGGTCCGCGCGGCGACATACAGCGCGCGCGGCTTGCGCTCGGTTTTCGCGCGGAGTGCACGCCGGTGCAGCGCGCTTTTTCGCGCGTCGTGGCGTGGTCAGGGTGTTGCGACAGTTGCGCCAAATTGTCTAGCGCGCTGTGCGGGCTGCCGCTCCTCTGAATGATCATTTGCACGCCTGCAGCCCGAACGCAGCCCCCCCCCCCCCCCCCCCGCCTACGCTCCCGCGCACCGCGCACCGACGGTACCGCTCCGTAATTCCTCGCGCCCTTCGCTGCGCTCCGTGCTCCCACGTGACCGCGCTCCCTCTCCCTCCTTCTCCCTCCCCCTCCCCTTCCCCCCCCTTCCTCTCTCCCCTCCCCCCCCCCTAAATTCCAAATTCCTGCCGCTCCCAGTCCTAATACCGCCTCTCCTTCCCATACCCCCTCCACCGTTCACCCCCACCGTGCAATCCTATCCCGCCTTCCTGTCCAACCGCCCCATCCCCACTCCACACCGCCCCTCGCCTTGGATGGACACTCCACCGGACGAGTACAGCCTCGCTTCCATCACCTCAAATGCATGCACTGTTTCCCACCAGCAGCTGCGCAAGATTCTCCAAGCGCTTCCCAACAAGGTACGCTACGCCGCCCACTTTGTCTCCCCCCATTCCCCCCACTCGCACGTCCTTGATGCCATCATTTCGCCTCTACATCATTCTTCATACCGCCCATACTAACTCCAATCGTTCTGTACCATTTGCATTCCCACAACCAGGATGACGCCAGCAGAAAGCAGCTCCTACTCCAATACGCAATCCATGCCCGTCACACCTTTGCACGCCTGCTCGCCGTCGTCCGATGGCACAAACGTCACGGCTCCACAGCAGCCCACGCCAATCTCGTCGAAGACGTCGCCATAGCAAACGCCCAGCTCTTCGAGGATAATGTGGACAACCTTTGGGAAATTCACAACTACATCTCTTCCAAGAATGCCACCCCCCCTCCGCATCCACAACCTGCCTCCCTATTAACTTCCAAACCCATAACAAGCCCCGCGCCCCCGCCGCCATGCTCCACCGCCCAATCCAGACCCGAGAACCCGCGACCCACCAAGAGGCCTCGTCTTACTCCCGATTCCAGTGAAGTCACGCAACAGCTTACGCCCTCCGCCACAGTACCTTCTTCGCGTCCGCCAAAGCCTTCCACGTTGTCTCTGGGCTCCATTTCACCGTCCAATTCCCCATCCATTGCCGAACGGCTCGGAATCGCCACCCGAAGCTGTATACGCGAGTCGCAATTGAGTATCGGCGCTGTGCAGGTTATATCGTGGCGTTCGGGACTTGCTGATGTGTGTGTCAGAATTGGCGTTCCCACACTCTGGTCCGCAGATGTCTCGCTCAGCAGCCTTGATCCTGATCTTGCCGTGCTTCGCGTACACTCCATTCACGTCTTAGTCGCTTCCGATATCGACGCATCTCTGGATCACCAAACGCACTGGAGTTCGAAGCGCTCCACGGTGAACGGCCACTCGTCTCCTTTTAGTCCGAAGCAACGAGCGGTATTACGTCGTCATGCGGATGATCGCATGAGTGATGCCTTGAAAGCGGTGCGTGCCTTGACAAAGTCTACCTCAAATGTCAACTCCTGCAGTATAATGATCTGCGCCCTACGAGATATGATGACAGACGAAGTGTGCGCCCCTTTGGCAATGGATTGTTTGAGAGCGCAGGCGCGAGCACTCAGCGAAACAGCATGGAGCTCTTACATCAAGGTGGAAGGCGCTGAGCCCAACACTCCTCGAGGAAAACCCTTGACTGTTTCGTATTGGTTGAATCACAGACAATCCGCTCAGTTATGTATTCATGAGTACCAAAGCGTTGGATCGTCTGCTACGGATGGGTACAATCTGTCTAAGGAACTGGCCGAATTGCTGCCCCAGATTGACTACACGTGCGTTTCTTGCGTTCATGAACCGGTTCTACCGAATGCCGTTGAGCTTGGTAGACCTTACTCCAATTTTGTGCTACAGATGAACAGACTTAATTTGGAAGAACAACTAAGCGTTTGCATCAAGCTTCGAAGTTGTGCGAGAATTACGAGCATCTCCAATTCATTTATTGACAAAGCTTTGCAGCTCCGTCTCGACCCATCGTGTGTCATCCTGTCGGAATCACGCCCGACCCGGGCGGAGGACACTTCTGAACAGACACCATGTGCTAATGATGCTGTGTCGATACGCTTTGGTGGATCGAGTCCTACAGGAATTCAGTTTACGGTTCATAACCTCACTGGCGGTTTGAGAATACGACCGTATGGAGCAGCGGCGCTTGCTGTTCCTATGAGGAGAGAACGGGATTCAGAAGTGTGGTTAGGTGCTCGTCAGTTTGCTTCCAAAACAGAAGAAATCGGCGCTTGCACGCGTGTGTTTGAAATGATTCGTGCGAGAGTGAAACTTGATGCCGCCGCAAGATCGGTTTGCGCTTTGGACATTGGAGTTTCGAACACATTACCTCCCGGTACGGCATCAGTGGCCGCCACTGCATCTCGCGATCGAGCGGCTAGCCAGCTTGTTCCGCCCTTCGCGCCTTTGGAACGACGGGCCCCAAGGAGGTTTTTGACGCTGTCACCACCACCCAACCTGAAGGATCCGCTAAATGGGATGAGAGTAGGGCCAGCAGCTTCATCGAGATATCGCACAGCAAGCTCGCGCGGATTCGACAGAAACGGGTCTTCGAAACGTCCGCGATTGACGTACGCGACAACGAGCGATTCGCTGGTGTTTATCCAAGAAAGTTCCTTTGCTGGGGGGGATTGGCAAATCAGTGCGCGAGATGAAGACGGGAGCAAAACGACGTCTCGGTCTGTTCAGAATACTGAGACAGATAGCATTGACAGATACAGTGGCACAGCAGCGGCGGCTGCAGCATGGGCGTTGACGAGAGAAGTTGTTGAAAGACGACTGAAGCGTGACTCTCTTATCCGTGCGTTCTACAGAGCAAGTGTTTTCGCACAGATGCATCATATGCGAACGAGCGAGGACAGTGATTTGCATCTTGAGTCTGCATCGCGCGTATTGCTTCGTGTGAAATGTGAGCCACTCCCAGTACGGAGAGCAGAACTCTTGCTGCGAGGTTATGATGTGTGGCAAGTGCGATTGTCGTTACTGCCGTCAATATTTGACAGCACAGATTCGGCCGTTGGTCCGTCTGGAAGACCCAAACCGCCTACTAACTCAAAAATTCGAGAGACTGGGAATCTGTGGTCTGTCGGAGTGTCATGTACAGGATCGCAGTTGACATTCACGTATCCATCAGCGAATCCAGAGTCAGTGTGTAGCTTCTTCCGTGATCTGACGCGGGCTCGAACAGCAGCAGCACTTGCTCGTGGTGTTCCCCCATCGCGGTTTTACAGGGTTATAAGACGCTCACCGGTACGGATTGTCGTTGGTATAGGACCATATGGGCCGAACCAAGGCGTGAATGCTCCAGGTGTGCCACCGCCAAAACCGCAGTACACCGCAACAGTGGAATATGTGTACTCCAAGGGGAACAGCGGTGGGTTCAGTCTGTCGTTTTCACCGACAAAACCGACAATGGACCAGTTAGCACCATATATTGAGGAGGCACTAGATGCTTCTGGAGGCCAGGTGGGAGGCATTCTTGCAGGTTTATTAGAGAGAGCATGTCCTGTGGCTGCAGCAGCCGAGAGTGCTGTGAGAGAAAGGGGAAATGGTAGAATACGCTTCCTAACTGCCCTTAGAGTGCGCGCAATGTTTGGCGGCGTTCCCGACCGAGGAAACAATCCTTCTGGTAATGCAGTGACCCATGGTAGACAATCGCCACGGAACCCGCCCATCGCACACGCAATAGACGTGGACGCTCGTGGTGGAGCAGGTCTTGTTACTGTGATTGACGTCGGACGGGCTACCTCGGTAATGATTCAGCAAGGGTTTGTAACTCGCAATCACTCTTCGGGCCACGGATACTTGGGCAGAGGAAGCGAATATATCTCGCTGCCAAAATGGGACGAAGTCGTGGCATCTGTCGTACAAGATGGATATGCCGAACCTCAAAGGGCTGACTCTACAATTGTGCTTAAGATGGAAATGCTTGAAACGTTCTTATCTCGTCTAGTGTCGTCGTCATTATCACCCGATCGCACTTGAAACCCCGCAATCGCTGCATAGCTCACCCAGTAACTTACTCGTTAGTATGTAACGCATGACTCGAACATGAACAGATCTGACAATATCAAAGGCATCCTTTGCCTCGAGTCCAAGATCGCTTCCGAGACACAACCTGTTTTTCATCCTGGTGACATCAATTCCCGGCTTGTCAAATCCTTTTCTGCTCTCGATAAGAATAGAAGATCAAGAACAATAACTTGCAAAGCACACTTGAAACATTAAACCTTGAATAATAAAAAGAATATTGTTAACACAAGTGCGCTACGATGGTCCGCCGAAACGAAGCTTTCGCAATAGTTTTTTTCGAGTTCCAGTTCTACGTGATTGTTCTTCTGCCTTCCCTCTCAGAATAGAGACAAACTGAAAACGAGGGTGGGCAAATTGGGGATGCTTTGCATCGCGAAGAAATATTGATGAATCGGTGCGGCGAGTATCAGTTACGCTCCTATGAAAGCACGCGATGGATCAAGAACCACGAGAAATATGTCTCCGTTTCTTGTCTTCTCCGCACCTACAATGGTGAGGGAGTGACCCTGCCATTGGCAGAAAATGGGACAGACAACAGCTTTTGGAGCTACGCGGGCCTTTCTCGGAAGATGCAAGGAGCAATTGCGTGCACCACAGCATTTCTCGAAGTGCTTAAAGATCCATTGGAACATAAGCTTCCTTTCGCTATCCGTGGGTGTTTCAAAATCGGTGACGAAAGCATTGAGATTTAGACTTCGGAAGAGGACAAAGGCCTCTGTGGCTCCGATCCAAACTTCTTTGTCGGTGAGGCTTCCGTCAAAGTTGGCAGCTCCTTCGGGGTCAAACCCCTTACTCCACGCGTTTTCAATGCCAGCAGCAATTTCGGGGATGCTGGGCACCTCCTTAATATCAGCCTCGGCCAGAATAGCGGCAGATGCTGGCTCATAAAGCAATGAACTGAAAAGCATCTGAATGTTTCGAAATCCGCAGTCCCAACCAAAACCCGCGAGATTGCTCGAGTAGAAGTCCAAGCGCGAAGCGAGGTGAATCGTTTTCCTAGATTGATCAAAGAGGTCAATATTGGGCATTATCTTGCGAATTATGTTGACATAACAATGCTCGACGCAGTCGGCAAAGCGGGAGTCCTCGGGAAGCTGCGATGAGGACGTTTGAGGTTGGTCACCGGCAGCAATTGCTCTGGCCAGTTCTGCATCGCTCTGCTCCACTTGCTGGAGAATGGCTCGCGCCGGATCTTCTCCTTTGTAAATCTCGTCATGGTGATGCTGGAGTACGCGGTCGATATCAGTAGGGTGCACATGACGTGAGATTGCTCTGGCAGGGTCCACTCCCTTCTGGATTTCATCGTCGTCGTAAAGTACGCCGTTCGGACTCGACTGACTGGCGGCCGCATTCTCAGCCAGCGCCAGGTGCTGGGCGGCGGCGGCGGAGGCATTCTGTTCGTCGACGTCGAGATGCTGATTGACATGCCTCTCAAGCTCTGGCAGGTTGCCCGGGAAACTCCTGTCACAAATGGGACACAAGTTTGACTGAGTCGACATGCGTCTGTCAGCCAGTGTGGTCGAGGACTTGCGAGACAGTAGAACGTGTGGTGGACGATTGCAGCGTCGAGACACAAAGAAGAGCCTTGAAAGGCAAGCAACGAACGCGCAGCGGAAGCGCACGCGTTTCGGCGCGCAAGCTAGGAAGGTAATAAGCGCGACCGAGGCGGTGCCACACGCCAGCAGCGACAGGTGTAACGCCGTGGCGCAGGCAGGCAACAACGAAGCCCGCTCTGTTTGCGTAGATATTGTGGTGCACGACGATAGATGTGTAAGGTACTTCGGTGCAAATGCTGCAGCAGCACGTGTTGGGGACCGGAGGCGGCGCGTGCGTACGTATCGGCGCGCCTACGACGGGACACCTCGACGGCGGCGGCGGCGGCGGCGGGTTGTAGGGCAACGACGGTGGGCGCTACGCCGCGCGCGAGACGGAGCGCGCATTGCGCACTGCGCATTGTGGCGGCGGAAAGCCAGGCGTTGCGTGCACGCGCGCCGTTCAGAGTGCGTTGGTGGCTTCCGCGCGGCGGCGCAACGCGCTTAGCTCTACGTGTGCCACGCCCATTGGACCATCGGGCGTCACAGCTGACAGCACACACATAACGCAAGAAGACTACGTGTACATTGTACACTGTACAACCAAGTTCTGTATTCGAATTATTCGATTCAGAGGATCAGAGGACGAAGATGAGGCTAGCTAGAGATACGCGCGAGGGCTAGCAGGGAACGATTGCGGTTCTCTGGTCTACAATGTAGACTCTACACTACTACCTTTGTCAGAACCGAACCCAAGGGGTGCGCAAGGTGCCTTGGGTGCGGTTCTGACAAAGAAAGTTGTGTACGTGTGCAGTCTACAAAGGTACACTGTATACCAGGAAACTGCAATCGTTCTCAGCTTGCGTGGTGCAGTTCCAGGAATCCTTGAGGTGTGCTGTTCTGATATTTTACAATACATGAATTTGGTGTATAGAAGCTTTCGATAAATGTCGAGTCGATTGCCACGTCATCTCCCCCGTCTGACCATTTCATTCTTGTGGTGATGTCTGATCATCATGATTGCATAACAAAGCGTAGGCCTATGACGTAAGCTTCGATGTGTCTTTGATTGCTCATTGTTAATTTACTTGTGCACTTTTCTCTTCCGCTGTCACCAGTACAAGAAAAGCAGGGAAACTAATATGCACGAAGATGGCCTGGGATGTGAGATTGGCGCACCGATCGCCGCTCCCGACTCAGGATGTCATACAAATTGCATTTTCGCTCTTCGCATCGTACGCCTCTCCGGACTCGGGAAGTGGCAGAACTCGCCTCCAGGTGGAAAGTTTTGGAATGTTCGTTTAACCAGTGGTGTCAACCAAGCATTTCAGTTTCTTCGGGATGCTTCAAACGCTAAAGCCGAAAGTGGGTTGCTCACTCTGAAATTGGAAGCAGGGGCTGTCTTCCGGCATGCATTTGAATTGGGCAAGCTGTGCAGCATCGAAATCGGTTTCGATACCGCATTTATATTTGGGTTAGAATGGATAGGGAATATTGATTGACGGAATAAATGGCGCTTTTGCCTCAAAGTTCTGTGAGGCGTGGGACACAAATGCTTTTGTCGGCAGGGACAGTACGATTGATACCATAAGCGGTTTCAACAGAGCACACTATACAAAGATCGAGTTTGACGTTGCTGGAAATGGAGCGGAGTGGTTTTGCACAGTCGCCTCGTTGGAACAACCAAGTAAGCGTTCTTTGCAGATCAAATTCTCTGTGAATGATTTCTGCGTGCTTTGAAGTAGACAGCCTGTGAATCCTTATCTCGCCAAATTAAACCGCTTAGACGATGAGGCGTCTAATGGACATCTAGCTCTATTAAATTACGTTGACAGTGAGCTAGTAATTAATGGAGATGGATGGCAGCAGGATTACTTCAATGGATTGGCTACGCCACCCTCTCTGCATGGTTCCAAAGCAGGACGGAGAATTTTGTTGTCGCTTCCAGCAATGAAGAATCACGATGTTCTAGAATTTACCGGCGTTGTGCAGAAAGTTATTCTGCGAGCTGGACAAGAGTATGAGCATGCTGTGCTATATACTCGAGTCGAGTTTGGTCCAACTTCGATGGACTGCACCTTTTTCAACTCTTACTTGCGGCAACCAGGTGGTCAGGGAGGACATGTTGGACGGACAGAAGGGGTGCTTGTAGGGCTGGTTGATATGAGGGTTTAGAGTGCAATTCGATTTGTTGTCTAGCTGTTGGTGCGATTATTCGAAAGTGGCCTGAGAGGGTGCTAGCCTTCCTTGCGAGAGAGCGCTTCTTCGACGGGAAGCGCAATATTGAAATATATATTTTACGTCGGAATTAGGCTAGAATACCCATAAAGAGAGAGAGAGAGAGATTGTTCCCAGTGCAGGTGAATGGCAAGTTGTTCTCCAAGTGGGCGCCTATGAAAATGAAAGAGTGAGCGGACCGTATCGCTTCACATTTGATTATGCCAGGTTGGTCATTATCCTGTGAGCTACTTTCATCACGTATTGATTGTTGTTGGAGTATGGCCGAAAATATAGCCTTTTTATCGAGGCTAGAGTTCAATCGACGGTCATGAAGGTTTTGTAAGATATGGTTGAAGGAATTCTCTAGCGTTACGCAATATTTAATAGATTGCATGCATTCAGAGCGAACGCAAAAACGATAGAATCGAGACAGCGACCAATCGCCGTTCTAATCCCACAAAAATACAAGATGCACAACGCTGCGTTTGCGTGGCAAATTCGATGACGATTGGTACGATGATAGCTAGTGCGAATGCTCTTTGTTCATGCTACAATTATCAAGCAAAGATTCTGGGGGTGATGTGTTTAGGGGTTAAAGTTCGGAAATTGATTGCAATACCCATGTAAGTTTTATCCCGGGCGAAACAGGTTGGGTATCACTCGTCCTCTCCTCCTTTGTGATGCTCTGGGGGGTTACAGCTCTTTCTGGGTCGACGGTATTCCTCGCAGTAGTGAAGCAAAAGCACGGTGTGGAAGCGTGTGTACCTGTACATCGCTCGCTTGCCTCCAGCGTTTTTGGCGCGAGGATATACGGGTATCGTTAAGGTTAGATCATTGTGATCGCTGTGGAAAGCGCATGTGCAGCGACAAGGGTATTGACAGTCAACTGTACTAAATGAAGCCTTGCTGGCTGCGCGCGCTCATGTTTTCTCCTGAAAGACGATTGGTTGAGGGCGACGTGGCTGACAGCACGTGAGCGACTGTATAGAACTTGTGCGAATTGAAAAATTACTGTATACAATGCTGGAACTGCTGCCGCTTGCTCATCCGTCCTTGTTCGCGCCCTCGCGCACTTCGAACTGCTGACAACGCGTGAGGAGCGAGCGTCGTTCTCGCCGAAATGAGGGCCTCAGCATGAAGAGGCGGCGCGTCGACGGAGAACATCACTGCGCGATATCCAATTTGGGAGCAACAGCTGTCATTCTTGACTCTCATGTTAGCCGAATTCTTGGCGCTAAGCACATCAGTGGCATGCAACATTGAGTTTGCCAGTAATTTTGATGATTTCGGTGATGCTGTGTTTTCTCGTGCCTCGGCAGGACCGCATCAATCACCATCAATCGCAGTAGAGCCGAAGGACTATGCGGCTCCAAAGGAGACATTGAGCTCTAATGATGGCATTGTGGTCCCAGTGCCACGTCACCAATCAATTAGGGCCTGTTCAAGTTGGACTGATAACATTAGATTGGATTGCTGTTCATGAGGCAGAAGGGTAATGTGTGGAGCTGGCAACACCATCGGCCCAAACTTAGCTCTCCAAGGGCGCTCTAATGCCCAGCAATTATGGACTAATGGTTGTCATACGCAGGTAGTAGTTCAATAACCTTCAGGTTGCACCGTAAGTTTGCTCTACCCGTAAGGTTATCCTTTTATCCCACCTTTGTACAGTACGATTCAAGTAGTTGGACATGTCGCTGAATTGGCAACCCAGCAGCCCGCCATCCGGCGGGCGAATGAAATCAAGTACGTGTAAGAGGCGTTTGCTGCAGACGTGGAGATTTTAATCACCAGTCACACGCGTGCGTGGTGTGCGGAGCAGCGGATAAAAGGCTATTAAGGAAAGCCGTCAAGATATCTAGTTACAGATTTGCTTGTAATCCTCCAGGCCTAAATCCAGCGGCTGTGCCCAATCACACGGGCGAACAGTCGAAACGGTGCGCTTACGTTGCACATTTGTGGATCTGAGAAACGGCTTGCTGGCAGCGCTCCTGTGCTCTGTTGTGACCGTCACCGCTCCAACTTGCAACTTATTTGTATAGTCCTCACGAAGGCACTGCCATCTTTCGATGGATCAACATCATGATCATAGACATGCGTTCCTACTCATGATACGCAGCCTCCACATAGTTCGTCGTTTCAAAGACTTTCCACTTGTTTTGCCCTTCGTCACCAAAATCATTGCGTACAGGGGCACACCCCAGACCTACCACATATTACCGCGGCACACACCCCGGTTGCTTCCTTGCGTGAGCCTAGATTCGCCAAACTGCGTAACCTGTAATCTCGTCTGTTCCCTAATCATATTTCACGCCGGCTGAACCCGCTCGGCACCCTATTGCTTGCCACGCGCTTTTTTCCCCTTCGTGCAACTCATATTGTCTTCCTGTTCGTTACCTACAATCCACGGGACAAGCTAAGATCACTTTCGACGACTCTTTGTACGTTCCCTCTGCCCCAAATCGATTGGCCACACCACAAGAAGCGTTGGCCCAGCCGTATATTTTTGTACATCTCACCATATTCTTCAGGATTCTCGTGCATTTCACAACTCCAACCGTACCCCCCGTCTCGTGTCGTGTATAACTCTTATCCACTTCCAACGGCCAACAACTTGCAGGTTTCTACATTGCCTGCAAGCATGTCCGCTATCACTCTTCGTCACCGACGCCGCTATCGGCAACATGCTAGGTCCCGAAAGGACGCCACCCCGTTCGCTTCGCTACTGTTCTTAGCCGTTGTGGCAACATCCGTATACTACAACTACAAACAAACGCCTATTTCTTCAATACCATCGTTCAACCGCTCCCTGCAAAATCCCGTTCCAGCATTTTCCGAGCTCGTGACGAGCAGCCAACCTTTGGAACATGTCGTAACTACCAGAGCTGCAGACTATGGTGACCTCTGCAGTAACGGCAATATATTCTCCAAAAAGGCATCTTTGGCTTTCCTTATTCCAGGAATCGTGCTCTTGTTTATTGGCCTAGCTATTGTCACCGACGACTATTTCGTGGCGGCCTTGGAGCGCATCTGTGAGCGTCTTAATCTTAGCGAAGATGTTGCTGGTGCTACGTTCATGGCTGCTGGTTCCAGTACTCCGGAATTTTTCGCTTCTCTGCTTGGCGTCTTCGTCACAGAGGATGAAGTCGGTATTGGGACAATCGTTGGAAGTGCTGTGTTTAACATTCTGGTTATCATTGGGCTCAGTGCTGCGCTTGCGGGTGCCGTAATCAAATTGGACTGGCGTCCTTTGCTTCGCGATTCTTCGTTTTATGTTGCGAGTATTGTCTTGCTGCTACTGTTTGTTCTCCCAGTCTCGAAGGGTCAAATTGTATGGTGGGAAGGCTTGATTCTTGTTTCGTTCTATATCGTTTACGTTCTTTTCATGGCATTCGTAAACAAGCCGTACATGAAGTGGGCGGCGAGTCTGGGCCGGAGATCGGCGAAGAAGCCGCAACTGCCCGATCTCGAAGCTGGAATCACAAGCTATGGTAAGGAGAACGGAGACGTGGTGGAAGTGGAGCAGAGGACATGGAGCGCGGAGGCGTCTCCCACCAGCTCCCCGTCACCCCTCTCCTCTTCGACGAGTAAATACTCAGAAGTTTCTCTTAGGTCAAAGTTCCGCACATTGCAATATGCCGTGATTGCTGCCAACAGATTACGCGCCTCAGCTGAACAAGTAGAAGAGAAGAAAACTTTTCTGGGCGTCGAGCTACCAACATCAACGTTGGGTTGGATATTCTTTCCGGCAACATTCTTTTGGCAATTCCTTTTCCGATATACGATTGTCGACTGCGCAAACGACAAACGCGCTCATCTATGGTGGCTGACGTTCTTCCTATCCATCGTATGGATTAGTGGGATCAGTTACGTCATGGTTGAAGCGGCAAGAATCGTTGGTTGCTTGATTGGAATTCCGTCCCCTGTTATGGGTTTGACTGTTCTAGCTGCTGGAACAAGTGTACCAGATGCTCTAGCGTCCATCTCAGTAGCCAGAGGTGGTGCGGGTGATATGGCAGTGAGCAACGCAATTGGCAGCAATGTGTTCGATATCCTTCTCGGCCTTGGATTCCCCTGGTTTTTGGGGCATTTAATTAAGCGAGAACCTATAGCGATCACAGTGTCACCGATTACAACTGTGGTAATTCCTATAATCATTCTGTTCGCTATCATGGTGGTACTACTGCTTGTACTTGTAGCTCTGAAATGGAAGCTGAGACCGTTGCTTGGGTATATTCTGTTTGGCCTATACGGAGCTTTTGTGACGTACGCATTGCTCGATGTGTACGTAATAGGAAACTAATCTCAGCCAAAGATACGGGCTTGCGTTGGGGTTATGTGCTGTACTGGACCAGTACTGTTCACATTCCATTGCAAGTTAGAACAGCAGCGACATTCACGCCCACCTTCGTACTCGATACTCTTTAACTCTGCACAGAAAGTATGCTTATGCCGAGAGGCGTAATGTCTCAACGGTAAATTGCCCACTAACTGAATTGTGTTTCGATCTACTTCATGCATTATTCTAGTATAAAAGCTGTTCCCAGTTGTGCTACTTCCCATGTCAGGGTTTTGTGCGCCCATCGCTGAAAGAGTTACAGGGTATGTCGAACTGTAGAACTTCTACAGTAGAAGAGAGTTCAGCAAGAAGCTTTTTTGAGCTCTTGCGATAGTCTGGGTTTAGAGCGCTATTCAATAGTTTTTCGAACCTGGAACAACTCTACGCTTACCCCTGGTAGCAGTATTTACTCTCGTTTTCGGAATTGCTTTCCATGGATAATGATTCTTTTAGCGCTGGCTTCGAGTGGCTTCGGTGTCATAGAGCCTATGCAGCCCCCTCGGATCATTGACCCGATCTTAGATAATTTCTCTAAGATTGAGTCAATGATAGTAGAAAGCCTGTACCAAGGGTATCCTCATAAATTTATACCTTCGTAGAACATGCTGTTCAAACTTTGAAACCATAGAAGAAGAGCAAGCAGTAATAATACCAAGGGTAGTGAGCAGCAACGACGCTAGTCGCCACTTGGCAGAAATAATGTAGCACAAAAGAAACCAAAATCTCCAATCAAAAGTTCTCATTTGAGAATCTGGCCAATCAGCGCAGACAAGTCCAGAAAGGTTTCTGCCCCAACTTTCTCTCAATAGCCTTACACTGCTATTACCTACCCATCAATGATGGACCAGGAGTATATGGTCTCCACTCTGCTTACCACGCCTACCGTCTTGAACAAACTCGGCAGGCTTGCGCTTTCTACATGCCTAGAACCCTTCGTAGCATCAGCACCTACATCCCACGCACTCGAAGATAGGTACGAAGGTACCAGCAAAGGGCATATCGTGTCACCCGTCTCCTTTCTTCAGTGGTTTGCCGTGAAGCAGAAAACGTCAAATACATTCGCTTACAATTCTTCCTCCTTTATCGCCGGTTCCCGCAAGTGGATCATTCCAACCAGTTTTCAGTCATCTCCGACGCAATCGCCTAGGACGGCAGCTAGAGTACTTTGATCGCGAAATGGAGCGGTGGAAGTTTCAGGCTTTTCTTTTGTCTCTTATTGTGTTTCTGAGTTTTTGCGTCTCTTCTCACGCTCTTCTACAAGTTGAGCGCAACACACATTCACCTCGGGCACGTCGTTTGGTCCCACATCGTGATTTTTGGCGGGTTGCATCTGCGTTACCTTCTACTGTACGGGAGGAATTGTCACAGGTAGATCCATTCATGCAGTATGAGGAAAATGAGAAATTGGGAGAAGAACTGATGCAAGGAGCTAGTGATTCCAAGGCATCTGAATCTGGGGTAAAGCTTGATTCAGAGGGCACTGAAGAGCAGCTCAAAGATGAAGAACAAACGGAGTCTGTTGACTCCGTCCACCCAGAAACTGCTACCGATTCTGATGAAGCGAGCACAACTGAGACATCGGCAGATTCTGCAGATTCTGCAGATTCGTCGGAGTCAGGTGATCCTAACACTTTGGATGCACCAGCAGATTCGATAGAAACAAGTGAATCTGGTAACGCCGGCACTGAGGATACATCTGCCGATAGCGCAGAAGCGGATAAGTCTAGCGAAGAAGCCGCACCTGAACTGGAAACGAGAGATGGGAGCGAGAATGACGCAGTCGACACTAACGATCCTTCTGTTGTGAGTGCCGATGAGAATTCCAGCGAAGGCCCATCTACTGCTGAAGAAACCAAGGATCAGGGTGGACAACTGGACTCTCCTTCCGACGCTAGAGAGAGTGCAACAGACCTGAACTCATCCTCACTTCTTTCAAACTCAACTACGGGTAAGAACGATACAAACGCATTCATGGCTTTCAAGCTTCGTCAAATGTTGGAAACTGATTCGACTTCAAGCGAAGCATTCCATCTTGTTACCATTTTTGAGGAAGGGGCATTTACTGGCCCTTTTGCTGATAGCCCGTCTTCGACAAATATCGATGCCGTGTCTTCCTCCGAGACTGAGAAGTGGTACAGGGAGAGTGCCTACGCGGATAGGATCTCTTTTCGCCTCGATTATACCCCAGAGTCATCAGATTATAAGATTGTGGAGCCTGTAATCGCGGTCACTTCCGAGACCGGAATAGAACCTGTTGTGCAAGACTTTCAGAACGATCCCGAAAATGGCGAAGGTTCTTTCTCCATCGTGTATAGTTGCACGCCGGGCGGACCGGAAAAATCCTACATTTCCCTACACCTCCAAGTGACTAGTACCCATAGTATTGATACCGCGTGGACGAAAGTGTGTGGGCGTGGGCGCTACGAGCATATCGAGTTTGGCTTTACTTCGTACAATCTCGGAACTGTTTTGTTCAATAGAGACGGTACATATGGAACTGAAGAACAGAAGACATTGGAAGTCGGACCCTTGGATACTAGTACGGAGTTAACGATGAAACTGGCTCCACCAGCGTATACACTTGATTTCAAGGATCCTTTTGTTGCGTCAGACTCAGATTATGTTTCGGTTGCATTGCGTGGAATGATTGCGGGAGGAACGGTGAATAGTGATGAACAGACCAAGTTCTCCATTCTTTATGAATGCCAAGCGACTGCAACCGCAAACATTGTGTTTTCTGTTGCTATTCCCCCATGGGACAACATGACTGCTGTGTGGCGCAAGGACTGCGGCGGGAAGCATTCCCAGTCGTTGCTCATAGGCACAAGTGGACCAGGTTCCTTCGAAGTTGTACACGAAGGAGAAGTTAGTCCTCAATACAATGTTTCTGACAACACATATATTGGCAGTGCGCATGGAGCGGTGGAGGAAATCCCCGGGAACAAGGACTACAAGATGTTCTTCATCACCAATAGCGACGACACGTCAGAGATTCAGGTGCAGACTGTGTCCTTGACGATGTCGGACCCGACCATTGTTACTCCAATTGTTCAGACGTCTATGGTCTCTAGTTCGAAGTACATCTCTGCAAGTGGCGGTGTGATTGGACGAAAGGAAACGAAGCAGCTTTATTTGCACTTCATCTGCAAGAGAGAAGGAAAGTCTCTTATACTTGTGACGCTTCCGATATTGAGGTACAGGAATATCGAATTCGGTTTCATGAAGGAATGTTTCGAACCAAAAGTCCATCGTCATTCTGGGTTTCTGCAAACCGCGGGCTCTATCATGGGATTCATGCTGTTATTGGCAGTAGTTGGGGGTGGAGCAGGATGGGTCTACTGGAGACGACGAAGTCGAAGAATGGGCAAGAAGTATACAGCTGTTCCAACGAACGAACAGGGACTACCGTAGATAGTGGCCAACATGGGCTCGGATATCGAGATGAACGTGTTCCTTTTCTGTCGCTAGAACTAGCTTAAGGCTGGGGGAGCCCAAAAATTCTTATACTGTGTGGGGTGCTTAATAACATTTGTACATGTAGTTTATCATGAGTATGACAATGTAATTCGGTGATCTCAGTTGAGTTCAGGCTTCGGCAAGAAGTCCGCTATGCTATTAACATAATAATCTGGCTTGATTGTGTTACTAGGTGACAAAAGCTTGTCCTCAGTTGTGACGCCAGACAGCGTTAGCACGCTAGACAATCCGTTGTCCTTGCCGAACAAAACATCAGTATCCAGTCGGTCTCCAACCATACAGATTTCGTCACGAGAAATGCCGTACTTTGTGACAATGTAATCAATCATGAGCGAAGACGGTTTTCCTACCAAGATAGGTTCCTTTCCGGTACAGCCCTTGATTGCACCAACCATGGAGCCATTGCCAGCCCATTCTTGGGCATCCGTCAAGTGTGTGACAGCGTCAAGATTGGTGGCGATGAACTTGCATCCTGGGTTCTCGTTGATACACAGCTGCGCGTATTGGATCTTGTAGTAGTTGATGTAACGATCAAATCCAACAATGACTGCACCGACGTCATGGTCATGCTCTACACGACCACCGAAAGCCATGTTTGGCTGCTTTTCAGCATCATCTGGCCCACCAATATATGGAATACCGAGAAGGTCTAATTCCTCCGGAATACCCACCTCACCAATGACGTACACCTTCTTCCCAGTAGCTTTGAAATTAGTCTGCTCGAGATATGCAGCCGCTGCGAAGCTTGACGAGAATATCTCCTCAGCCTGAGCATCCAGACCTAGCTTGGTAAATTTCTTCAGGTATCCGGCACGGCTCTTAGTCGAGTTGTTTGTGACGAAGAATACTTGTTTCCCCAATGAGCGCACATAATCGAGAACTTCGGGAACTCGGTCAATGACAGAGTCGCCACGCCACACAACGCCATCACAATCGAAGATAAAAATACTTGTTTTCGATAGCAGTTCGGATGGGCTTAAGAGCTTCTTCACTTGCGCCGCGGAAGCCATATCTGGTGCTATGGTCATGAGCGGCGCCGCACTAACCACGCTTCGCTCGATTTGCCTCGCGGATTGGAAAGTATGCCGCTTCGTGGTAATTACCTTCGTCGTCGAAACAAATGTAGTGCTCTTAGAAAAAACGGGAACAAAGGCCATTCTGGGATAAAATGATGCAAGGAATTGTAGCAGGTTCAACGAGAGTGCACTGAACAAAACTTTTCAGTCAAAGCCTACAGTCAAGCTTCAGGTTTCAAGACCTATCGCGGGAGGCGGATGTCGGTCTTGAGTGAAACAGGTGCTGTCGGTGAACGATAGTCTTAAGCAGCTTCTTGCGGGTGTCATGGAGTTCTTTTGAAGGCAGTTCGGGGGATACAATGAAATGAATGGTGCTCAGCTTCTGGCCGAGGCGATTGTTCGTTGACGGATGAAAAGTTGCTCTCAAGCAATGGGGAGGATGGCTTCGTCCAACCAAAAGCTTCTGCTTCACACACGTGGAGACTTGTACGCCACACAGAATCAATGCAACCAGTCCATTTGCATTCTTGGAAGTCGTCATGATTCAGGATGCAGTCAGTGGTGACCCAAAAGGAAACCATTATTCGTCCACAGAGGTTTCTTTCTTCAAATGTCCGCGAGTCTTTCGTAGCCAATTTTCCATCTGCCGATACCGCTCAGCATCACGACGTGACACTGATGGTAGAACAACCTTCAAGGCATGATCAAAGTGTCTTTGCTCAATTTGGATTTCGTCATGACCGGTCATAGCAACCATTTGCTCTCGCAGTGCATTCTCTCCAGCAGTCCTTATTAGAGCTTGTAAGTCTGCCCCTGAATATCCATTGCAGGAGTGATCCTTCGCGAGCATGTCAACGTTCACGGTGTCTGCAATCCTCACCCCCTTCATCAAAGTACGAAGGATACTTGCACGCCCTTCGGTGTCTGGAAGTGGAACGTACACCAACTTGTCCAGTCGACCCGGTCGTAACATAGCGGGATCTATTATATCCGGTCTGTTTGTCGCAGCGATCAAGAACACTTGTTTCCGTTCCGAAAAGCCATCCATCTCCGTGAGAAGCATATTGACGACTCTCTCGGAGGCCCCAGACGAATCACTGCTACCTCCACTACCACGCCGAGGGGCCAGAGCATCCAACTCGTCAAAGAAAATGATGCATGGTGCACTAGAACGAGCTCTCGCGAAAACCTTTCGTACTGCCAGTTCACTGTCTCCAACGTACTTGCTCAATAGTTCTGGCCCTTTCACCGAGATAAAATTAGCTCCACTTTCTGATGCCACTGCCTTAGCGAGTAGAGTCTTCCCGCAACCGGGAGGGCCATATAGTAGCACGCCAGCCGGTGCATGCAGTCCCAATGAAGAGAACAGCTCTGGCCTTCTAATGGGCTGCACTATTGCCATCATCATTTCCTCACGAACGTCTTCTAGAGAACCGATATTGGCCCAACAAACGTTTGGTCTTGTGGCAAACCCTTCTCGTAGCGCAGACGGTTGTGTCGTCTCAAGCGCTTCCAAAAAGTCGCTCATTTCAATGGTGCACCCTTTAAGGTCCTCATATTTGACATTACCATTTGCTTGCAAGAGGCCATCCGTAGCACAAACTCCTTCACGACAAAACCAAGACTTAAGAGCGGGATTCCTAGCAAGACGCCTGATACAAGCAAGTCCGGCCTCCTTTGTTAAGAGATGCAAGTCAGCTCCCACGTATCCCGCGGTTCGTTTCGCTAGAATCTCGGTACTGAAGTCATCTGCTAACCTCAAACTGCGGCAAAGCTTCTTCAAAATTGCACCTCGGGCCTCCTGGTCAGGTGCCCCTAGTTCAATCTCTCGATCAAAACGACCGGCTCTTCTAAGGGCGGGCTCAAGAGACTCTGGTCGATTTGTCGCCGCAATTACTACAACAGAAGCAAAATATGTATCATTTGACGGCTTACCGTTTTCATCCGTTCCAAGGCCACTAGGCTTCAAAGAACTTTCACTTTGAGCATCGGCTTCTTTTTCTTTAGTTTCACTGTTCTGTAAGGACAACCCATCAACGCATGAAAGCAATTGCGAAACAATTCGTCGTTCCATATCCTTGCTTGCACCATCTCGCTTAGAACCGATAGCATCGACTTCATCTATGAATATGATACTTGGCTGCAAGCGAATAGCTTCTGAAAAAAGTTCCCGCAACTTGCGTTCGCTCTCTCCAGACATTCCTGAAACAATTTCAGGTCCCGAGACACGCAGGAACGACACCCCGAGTTCACCTGCGATAGCATGACCAAGTAAGGTTTTTCCGCAACCTGGAGGTCCGTGCAGCAGTATACCTCTTGGAGGAGTGACTCCCAAATGAGTATACAGGCTCGTGTGAACGAGCGGCCACTCAACGAGTTCTCGAATAGTTTCTAATACAGTTGAAATGCCGCCAACATCATCGAGTCGCTCCGAAGGACGAGAAACCAGAAATGATTTTACTCTCGATTGCTCGAATGGTTCCATGCCACCGTCACGAGGGGCTCGAGATAATCGTCTTCTCTTGCGAATGTTGGAACCAGTGCTTCCTGGAGTCTTTGGGCGAACGGATGGGAGAAGATCGTTAGAATTGGCAGCTTGTTCTGGTGTCAACAAGGCCTCATCGAAATCTGATCTGGCTGCTGGGACAGGATGCGGTGGAGTTTCTACTGGTTGAGCAGGTACAATTTTGCTTGCCTGTCGCATGGAATTCTTCGCCAGTATCCTCAGAGCTGATTGAGGAAGACGGGCAGCATCTGGGAGTGTCCGAGCTAAAAGCTGAGTTGCTCCGTCCAAGTCCTCACGCGGCAAGCTGCAAAAGGTTTGGTATAGGGATTCTAAATGGTTAGGACCATGTCAAGTTCTTCTAGAAATGTGATAATTGACTCACCCGCCGGTTCGTATAGCATCAACCAGGGCAGAAACAGCTCTCCTATCCTTTACCGCTCCACGCCTCGCAGTCATGTTTCGAAAACTATTTCTCGACGATAGACCCCGCGCGAAAACCAAGTGTGCCTATAGTCGTCGCAGTGAACAATATGTATGGCTCTTCTTGCTATATAGGTGCTATGAGCACTGCTCATTGAGCAGAGTACTTTTGGTTCTTGGTCGCCGTAGAAGTTACATGTTGTCCAGCAAAACGTTCCCCACGGTCAGAGGCCTCAGGCAAGAGCCTCAAGGGTTAATAATATAAAATGTTTAATTAATCACTACGGAGGAACTCAACTCCTGCTATTCTCGCTCAAAGCTATTCTCTCTCTCTGTTTATGGGTGTAACATTCCGGCGTGCTACAGAACGTTTCTGTTGAAAGAAACGCTCTCTCACTAGGAAGGCCAAAACCTTTTCAGGCCATAGAGCAGGCAAGCACAAACGTCGGGACAAGGTCCGCTTTGGGCATCTCAAAAGATAATGCTCAACTGAATCCAGTACTCCAGGTCTACAGCTGCAAACCAACCTCTTTCCTTGCAGATAAGTACCCAAACGATGCAAGTACGGTGAATGTCCAACATAAAGCTGTGCCAAAGTAGCTTCCGCTTCTCGTAAGGACACAATATCTCCAAACCCTTCTGGTACTGCCTGCAATAAAGGTCGTCTCTCATTATGATCTCTTATCCTTCTGGAAACATCAGAATAGTCAATTGGAATAGAACTTTGAGCCTCAACAGGCAAGTTCAGAGGTTTACCTGTTAATCCATCCACGAACTCATTCATTTCTAACCCACAGTGCCTTGATATCCAAAGCATGCCAACCGCGCAAACCGCACCAACGTGAAACAACAAACGTGAAACTTCTTGAACCGAGTATGACTGGCTTCGCAATGGCGATTGCAAACTTTCCAAGAGGCTCTGCGAGACAAGCAAAATACGGATTCTACCTCTCCAGCCATTGTCAACTCTATGGCTTACGTTCTGCAGACCTACTCGCAGCGCTATTGTCTCAGCGATAAACGAACACACTCTTATTCCCGCTGGGGCAACTTCTGTCTGAGGGTCTACCTGATTATTCCACCATATTGCCACTGCGCTTGCCTCTACTTATTTCACTTGAAGCGGTTTCATTTGCAATAGGTGCCCATCACTGTCTTTGACAATTCCATCCTTCGCTGTGTAAAAGCTATTCTTGTACCCTTGGTATATGCATTTCACCTTGTCCAAAGATAATCTGTCGTGAAGAGAGCGTGTCTGTTCGCCGAAACGCTTTCTCACGTGATCAACATGACGGTCTTCTCCTAGCTGATCATCTTTGCTAGTAAAGATAAATGGATGCCCCCTACTAGTTTCGTCCTTTTTTTGTAAGACCTTTTAGGTCAATGCGAACGTGATACAGACGAGAAATTATCGCAATTAGCGCAAAACATGCGTTGCTGAACTGAGTTCTTACGGATGCATGAGATGTAAAAGGATTTCCCTCTAGAGCCTTCCCCAAACCGTACGTCTTCATGAGGCGTGTACTCATGAAGAAGAAAGAAGAAGAAAAGGCCATTCTCCATTTTTTAACTTCATCCTGTCGGCTAGCTAGCCCAATGCCGGCGTAATATAGAGCGTTTCTCGTCGAAGAAACGCTCTCTGACTAGGAAGACCTGTACCTTCTCAGACCACTTTCTGATAATCTCACTAAATGCTAGACCCTGACGATCACGCAGCGCTGCTAAACATAAACGTCTAGACATACTTTGGTTCGAACACCCCATGATATAATGCTCAACAGTATTCCGTACTTTTGGTCAGCAACTACTAACTAGCCTTTGCATAGTAAATACGTTCCCAACGGACTCAATACAATACTGGTGATTGTCCCACAAAAATCTGTTCTAGTAAATTTCGGCGTCAGCAAAGAAAGAAGATGCTCTCTCTCTTTCGTTTATGGGCTCACTAGCTTAACGAGAACTAAATGGTTTTGGCCTTCCTGGTGAGAGAACGTTTCTTTCCACAGAAATGCTCTGTAGTATGCCGGAATTAGACTATTACACCCATAAAAAGAGAGAGAGAGAGAGAACTAAATGCAGAGCGATCCTCAAGAAGCGCTCCCTCACCAGAAAAGCCAACACTTTGTCGGGCCACTTGAAAACAATATCACTAACAGGCAGACCTCGACGTTCGCCCAGGGGAGGCAGAATAAAGCGTCTTGATAGTGTTTTGAGCCGGCAACGTAACAGATAATGCTCAACATCATTCTAGACTTCTGGTCTACAGCTACAAACGATGCATTTCTTCAGCAGAAAAGAGGCTAAAGGATGCAAAGAACGGGTATATCCACCAAAAAAACTGTGACAAGACAACTTAAGCTTCTCGTTCTGATATCACCCGTCTTAACATGCTGATGAAAGAAAAATGCAGGCGATGGGAGAGGGAATTCATTCTTCAGAGGTTATCGGTCAATAGAAGATGTCTCTTCAAAGTGTTTCTCTTCAACCTTTTAAAATACGTTAACAACGAAGCCAGGAGCATATTTATCTTCTTAATCAACATGGCCTTCGGCTCCTATCTCCGAATCTGGACGAGCCCCTTTTCTTGATCTAGTTTAAACCGCTGGAGAAGGACAAGAACTGATATGGCCATTGTCTACCTGTACCGTCTTCCACTGTCTTTGATGGTGCACATATTTTTGGGCGACGGGATACATAAGGAATATAACTCAATTGGTAGTGAACCACGATATCTCCCTATCCAGGCCTGCCTCCACCTTCCTTACATTCGTCTCTCATTCACACCTTATCTTCTTTTCGATAAGCTGTGCTTACTTGAAAGCGACCAAGAAGCACTGACCGAAGTATTGTGCTTTGAAACAGGTCTATGTCTACGTGGACCAAGCGGTGCCCGGACCTCAACACCCTTGAGTGTACTGAAAGTGTTTATCATTATGGAAAACAAGAGATATTAGATACGTTAGAGGCTGTTCAGTGTGTGCAAACTGTTCTGTATCACTAGTAAGTTACCTTGCGATTTGCAAACATTAGAACCCGTTTCTTGCGGAGAGCCTCCACTTCGGCTGGAGAATACTCCTTTGATTTTGGTGCCGGTACATCACTCTTTTCGGGAGGTGATTTGTCTTCAGTCCGTCCGTTTGATGGCTTTGAAGCTTTTTTCGCACACATCTGTACGGAGTGAAACGTATTCGATGTACGAAGCGGTCTTAAGCGAGCGAACGGTAGCGTGATGAAAGCCATGAGATATGTTTGTACCGTCTCTTCGGTTGCGTAATAGTTGGTAGATTCCTCCACGTACACAAAAATCCTGTAGTACAAACTAAGGCCGAGCGAGGACTTATGTCTTCTCAACCTCGAAGAGAGGAGACTGTCTCACGGACACCAAGCGACCTGGCCGAAACCATGCAATAAATTCTACCCTTCGTATCAATGACGGCCGCACACACGAACGATCCGTGATCTCTCGAAAAAATCGAGACATGCAAAAGGTCATACTTTTTGGAGGAAGTGTGGTGTGTAATACACACCATACACACTGTGTATGGCATACACTGTATGCATGACGTTTTGCGTAAAGTGGAGCTCCAAATTGCTATCATTCGTTCGTTCGCTGCGCTCTGTCGACGACCTCCAGAAGTTGAGTGATGAAGTGCAGGGAGGAGAAAGGCGATAGTTGTCAGTATCGAAAAACTTCTGCAGTTGAAAACGGTTTGAGGACCTAATGCTTCTAGCTCAATGATAAGTGCAACAGCCGATAAGGCCAAGAGGATGAATACAGAAGTGCAATCGATGATGGACATGATCAAGCAGCGGCCGTCGAAATGTCTTGGCCTTCCTCATGAGAGAGAACTACCTATAGAATAGCGTAGATCTCCTGCTTCTTCGCAATAAGGAGTTGCAGACCTTACTAATGAAGGAGAGGAGTGATGAGGCACCTCGAAAGCAAGAAGATATGAACAGGTAGATTCATCAGTGACGAAATGCTCTCTCAGATCGAGAAGGCCTTTGAAATCTAATGAGTCTTGAGCAAACCCAGGCGTAGGAGCGGAATTAGCTCCATCGTTTCCATAAAAGAGAGAGAGAGAGAGAGAGAGAAATCTAATGCGTTCTTAGAACATGTAGTAGCTTAATGCACATGTTTCATAAAAGAAAGAGACGGAGAGAGCGGGAGCGCTATAATGGAGCAGAAAACGGTCGACCGCATGGCCGCTCTGGGAAGTACGTCATGGAGTGTATTTAATCCGCGTCAGCAAACATCATCATGTTGATGTTCATCCAATGATCGTGATGATGATTATATGAACATCGACGTTTTGTCGAGATCATTCGTTCAAGGGTATTCATTTTCTTCAACGCAAAACATGGGACCATGGCCACACAGAAAGAATAACAACCCCTCAGGCGATTACGTCGGGCTTTGTACCCGCTTCGTGCACCTAGATGATCCCTTTACGGGTGCGCACGGCTAAGAGGGCCGCACTGGTACTATGTACCCTTGCTTCTTACAAAGAATAACTGATCGACATCTTCTTCACAAAAAATGCTAACGTAATCATTACGATCACTGCAAGCTTGATGCTGGCCGCCGAACCTCAAAGGCCCGTTGTCGACGAGATGAGCGTGCGCACTCAGAACAAATTGCCCGTGTCTCGCACAGAAAGAGAACCAAAAGGGCCAAATCGCATTGTCGCTAGCCTTCAACTCGCAACTCAAGTACCGTCGGTAGTCGGATGAACTTATGTATTTCACCTTAATCATATCGCTTCTCCCTCAATTCACTCAAATGCACTCAGCTCTTCCTCATGACGAGTCGCTCTTCTAATCCGCCCTTTTGGCGTACTCGAAAGGCACTTTTGCGCTTACCTATCTTCACGCAACTCTCCATAGCCGCTATAACAGGTGCTCTGGCGTTGTTCCTCATCCAACTCGTCGCCGCCTTCTTCGTGACACACACTTCCAGAGTCGCCAGCTCGAGCATAAGCCCGTCCAGCATTGGCACTGGAATAAAGCCGAGGACTCACCTCCCTCCGCACCCAAAGCCGTTGGTAATAGTCGCAGCAGGTCTCCCAAGAACGGGATCTACATGGGTATATAATGTACTTCGTATCCTCGCGCGCATCCGAGATCCGAATTCCGTGGCTGGTTGGTACGCTGATCTAATCAACATATGGAAGAACCACAAAACAGGTCGATACGACCACATGAAAGAATCATGGTTGACTGCATACAAATCATTGAACACAAGTGTCGTCATTAAGATGCACGGTCCAGGTCCTTTTAAGCTGTTTTCACACGGATTGCCGTTGGAAAAGGCAGCCGATCTCACCGTCATTACGCACCGAGACTTGAGAACAGAAGTTCGATCCTGGGTGTATCAAAATTGGAATTCATCCATTCATTCAGGTGAAATCGATTCAACTCCATTTGGGGATCCTAGTCAGTGGGTGCGTGTTGCACATCACATTCTAGACGAACGAAAGAGCACTTTAAAATCAATTGGCAGTGGGCGGTTTCTTGACATTCGTTACGAAGACTGGAATAATGAGGCGCTTGAGAAACAACTTGAGATCATCGGACAAATCGCCAATGAGCTGCACTGGGATTATACCAAAGATGAACTCATGGCGACAGCGATTGAAGCAGCAAGACTAGAACCTCCTGCAAATGGAGCTGTGCTGATGTACAATCCCGTGAACAAGTTACACCCAGGACACACGAGAGTCGACGCAACAAATCCCAAGTTTGTTCACGCTTTGCAGAACGGGTTTCGCGCTATCGAGCAAGACCCGGACAGCGGCCAGTTTCTACAACTCAAAAACTATGTTTGATTTCCACGCAGACCCGGCCGTATTGAGTTAAGAGAGCGCACACCACCGGCAAGATCTCAAGGTACTCTACAACGTCAGAAGCATGAATCATGATTCATCATCATCATGAATTGGCATGGAATTGTACCCGTACAACATTCAATTGCAAAACGGATATTGCTTTGTCGCGGAAGACAACTCCCAAGTGCCTAAACGATATGAATCTTGTGAGCAGCACGGAACATGAGGGTATAGTGGCGGCGAAGTCAAATGAACAATCTGAAAAATGTCGAAGATAGGAGCTGCCTTGAGACGTCGCCGAAGATGCAGAGCCAAGATACAGGTGGCCCACTATGCAAAAATCGAGACCTCGCCGTGTGTGAAATTCATTCGAGAATGCTCCTCAATGTAGGAAAAAGTAACAGATCCGACAACGGAGAGATTCGAACTCTCGCCTCCGAAGAGATTGGATTAGCAGTCCAACGCCTTAACCACTCGGCCACGTTGTCCAGGCTGCGGGAAGGTCGTAAACAAACAATATTTGAAGTCGTTTGTAAATTTCTCGGTTTTTATGCTTCAGTGACTACCATGCATGTCTCACTACGACATCAGTTGCTTTAAATGGTTCTGCCGAGATTGCTAGCCCTACAGACCATACCAGGAACAAAGTCGGAATACAAGGAAAGAACAGTGCGTTGGTCGCGAGGCTGGTTGCAAACCGGAAGCGGTCTCCTGGAGTTGCCAGAGTCACATTTGCGTTTTGAAGCACATCGTGGTACCGTCGTACCTGCAGTATCTCAGTTTCGATTCCAATGAAACCAGGAAGTCCTTCAGCCTCAAAACGGTGGAAACAAGGTCATTTGCATCACTTCGTTCTTCCGCTCTTTTGCCAGAAGAACCTCCCAGCAGCATGATAGCCATTGTGAGCACCGCAACGGCATTAAATATAATGAAACACTGAAGACATGTTTCTGATTGGTACAGAAAGTGTCTGTAACGTGGGATTGCGTAGAAGACGAGTAAGAACCCGTAATGAGCTTGCCTTCGCCTTCCAATGCAAGCAACGACTGCAACGCCACTTTGGCAACAAAGACTTCACGTGAAACGCCATGAGAATGGACAAAGAACCAAGCTTGAGATAAGTGAAACTGCAGCAAATGACAGGGCGCACAAAGTCGGGATCTAGTGCCGCATAGAAGGATTACAACGTGCAAAGCGCCCCTGCAAGGCTGTGTCCAGCTGTGTAGAGCTGAAAGCCCTTCCGCTCCCGTAGAATGTTAGCAGCTTTCTTTGGAAGGCATTGATGTCAGCGACAATATCTGTGGAAGTTTCCGCTTCACGAAATGCGACTACGAACATTCCTTGTGCTGTAGTTGATCGCAATGGAGCACAACAGTTCGTTCGCATCATCGAACAAGTTCAGATGCACCATACGCAGCGAACCCTGTCACAATACCGGAAACATGTCCATTATGGTTAGTCCTCGCCCAGTGAAATCGCGTCCCCACCAATCCGCGTTGCACCAGAATCCCAGGCCCGCACACTTCGCGGAGGAGTAGCGCAGCAAAAAGTAAATCGATCCCGTCAAACTGCTTGTACGAAAATCCGCAATCCTTGTTTCTAGCACACCAGAAATAGTTCATCAACGCAAATATTCCTCCGCTGCACCCAACAGATCTCTATCGTGCCGTTCGCAGATAACCGCATACTGCCACTGTCACACTCCCCGCGATCACACAACCTCCAATGAACAAAGCGGCTACTTGCCACGCTTGGAGAAACTGAGAACACAAGTCGATACCCACCAGCAGGGAGAGCGAATTGCCTACTAGATGCCACAACGTAGAATGACAGAATGAATAAGTCAGCAGAACGTGCCATCGCTCTCTTTTAACGTGTCTTACCGATAGCATGCAGTGTCTCGCCAAAAAGTGGGTCACCTTCTGAGACCTTGAACCGTACAAGCCTAGACCGCCGGAAAGGAACGCAGCGTAAATGATTGCGTAGGAACCGATCATACCATACCCAAGTACTCTTGCACTAGCTTCCGTATGTTCTTCGAAAATGCCTATATCCCACCATGGTTTCAATTTCCATCGCTGGAGAGGCTCTTCCTTGTCATTCACTTCTTCCTCTATGATACTCACAAAATCGCTCTCGACCCCCGCGTCTAGCTTAGCTTGACATTCTTCTGTGCCAGGAATGCTTTTATCATCATCGGCAAGACAAATACGAGGGAAACTAATGCCGGCATTCGCCCGCATTACCACACATATGGCGCTTTTTGGAACAAATGAGCGGAAGCCAGTGTGAACAGCGATCCTTCGCAATCGATCCGTGTTGATTCGGCGCGATGTAACCGATAGCAGGGAAGGAAGGCCACCGAGGCTTGCGCGCGTAACAATTCTCATCGACAATGTCACGAGCCAATATAGGAACAGAGTCAATGGTTCTTAAAATGAAACGGTGTTGAACGGGGTTAGGGCATCATGCCTTCCCGTGGTGTCTTCGTAGTACAAAGTTCGTACCAAAAGGTGGGAAGGCTACGACGGTACCGGTAACTGGAAGAGGTGTTTGTAAAGTGCACACAGAGATCTTTCTGAGGCGCGTTGTTCTCCTGGCCATTGTGGCCAACAGTCTTAGTACACACCCGGGAGAACCATTTCAATGCTTTCGTTCGTTTATCTCCGCACCCGCGGGTCTCGTCACCGACGCCTTCTTCGTCACTCATTCTCTAAATAGTCAACGCAAGGGTTGTGGTTTGCATTCTTCTCTATGGAGAGCCATTTCGCTTTTATTGTGCACCCTCTAAACAACAAAGTTCTAATCAACAAGTTTCCGGCCGTTCTTCTTCTTCTTCTTCTTTAGTGTGAGACACTATACGCTAATTACTCGTATCGTGTGGGGTTTGCTAAGAACCCCTACAGTCCATAAGGCCAGGGTCGAATATCTGACTGACTAAATGCGTTATTCTTTAATGCCAGCAGTTTACTCGACGTCGCTTCTCACTCTCGTTTGGAACCTGGGGATCTGGCGCTTCATGTTGCGTTATTCGTGCGTATATGTTGTGAAGATTGGTAGACACTAAAGGTTACTGAATTAGTATCATTCCCTTTACTTGCCGTCAAAGAGAACCATGTCAAACATTCTGGTGGATACTAAGGCCAACCGCGGAGGATGACTTTGGATTTCTATCGTCTTAGGTGAAAAACAGCTGCTTTTGGAATGTCAATGAGATTGAAGGCCCTGAAGTACTGGCCGTCTCACCGGATAGGCAGCGGGATTGATCTTTTTTTTGTGCGATTGGAAGCCACATCGAATGAAAGATGCGGACGGTTATTTGTCGGGCAGTAAACATCAGAGATTCGCGCACGCACATAGGGTGAGAATCATCCTGAGTTGTAACACATGACTCGGCGTCAAGTAACTTATAATCCATTCTCGTTTCCTTTGGGCTGGATTCAAAGGTTGTGGGAAATAGGACAACCTCCCGACGCGGCAACATATCCATTACAAATGTGTTTCAATCATGGAAGGTTTTACGTGAATGACACGCAATGTTATGACTCAAAAAGCCGTGATTGCAAGGGAAATCCACTACTACCTGAGCACTCCCCTTTCCCCAGGTGTTCAAAGAAATGAAGAAATGAGCTTGGCCTCTTTATCAATGTTAGATCTGTGCCTGTCATTCCGTGATTCTGCGCCCGGCTTCAACCGAGGTATCCAATAAAAAGAGCCCATACCCCCCAAGTTAAGAGCCAGATAGTCCCACACTGAACCGTGCAAAGTTGCTGTCATTGCCATTCGCATCGGCAGAAGAGTTCTCTTAAAATGCCAGACCGGATAGTTCTTGCGGGGGTAACCTAGCTTCTTTGTAGTACGCATCCAACAGGTCAACCGCTTTTCCGTAGTGTTCGACCATGTTATTTCCATCGGCAACAATTGCAAGTTCCTTGTAGAATGCATCCACATATTTCAACATATCTCTACTTGTTTGTCCAACATAGTTATCCGAAAGACCTGTCGCGTATATGCTCAGAGCACGACGTCCTTTCACATCAAACTGCTTGTCAGTTATAAGCGCAGCTGCACCGGAAACATCGTCGCTCGTGACGTATAAGCGAATCTGTTTCATCGTTTCTATGAGGGCAAGAATACGTGGATGATATCGGTCATAGGATCTCCGAGCTCCAACTGCAGTTCGGTCAGCGAAGGCCGGAAGTGGAAGCAATCCTGCAACGATGGGGATCGCAGTCAAGGTTTTCAGAACTTGTCGTCTAGACAAGCTTGCCGTAATTGTTGAGTTGGGCGTAACCAAGACATTCTTAGATACCAACTGCACATGACGCGTGGATGCAACTCCAAAAAAAGACGAAACGAAGGCCATTTTCCGTGACAAACAAACGCCGCTGGGGAAACGAACTGCCCTGTCTACGATTGCTTGTTAAACGGGAGTAATGGTGCTTAATCTCCCCGCACCACACGAGCCGCATGCCACCACGATGCAATACCAAGGGTACAGTGGAAACGTAACGAAAAGATACAGTAAGTCGCGTCTTGAGCTCATACTGTAAACGCTATCTACATTTCATTTGGTTCCGCATGTCATACACTCGCGCACTTGCCCACTGCGCATTGCGCAGTGCGCAATGCCCAGATCAGTTGTTCTTTTCTGCTTGGTGTTCCGAGAGCGTCTTCAGCATCTGAGTACAGCTCCTCTGTAAACGAATGCCCTGTGCGCCTGTTCAACCGCTAAATCGTCGCTGAAATTGCTCGGTTAGTTTTTCAGGGAGTTCGTTTCGTTGGTGGGTGTTCTGAACGAGAGTTACGGACAAGTGGTTGATGTTCTTCTTCACTTTTCTGTATTCGACTCCGGTCCTCCCCGGTGTTGCAATGCAAACTACGCGGTAAACACTCTTCTGGTAGGGAAACTTGTATTCGCTATGAGCTGAAGCACGGTTGCCAACTGTGATTCATCCTGAATCAGTTATGGACGTCTGAAATGGTGATCGTGTTCCAAACCCTGTAGTTTGCATCTCCTTCAGTCTCGATATAGCTCTGCGAAATGCAAAAGCTTCATCTTCGCCGGTGTACAACGTACTACTAGAAATAGCTCTGTTTTCAGCACCGACACCTTCCTTGGCCACTTCTGTCTCAAACTGCAGACCTTCCGCAATCTCTGCTTGATCTGCACCAGGAGTGACGCCACTGAACATTTCATCCATATCTGTCGCTTCCGTACGCATGACTATCCGAACCTTGTGCTCATAGCATACATCAATTAGAGTAATGAAACGGCGGGCAAAATTTCGCGTATCAGACGTAAAAACCGGTATAACATCAGTAACGAAAATGGCGGACACATGCTGTGAAATTGCTCGATAGTCCGCTGCACCTACTGGAGCTTCAATCAGTTCTTCTACAGACATCTGCACCGAATTTCCTCCAACGCGCTCCGCATATATCTGTCGACCGTATGCGACCTGCCATACTTTTGAAACTACATCATCCCAATCTCGGCCAGTGATCTGTCTCCATACTTCCTTCACTCGCTCTTCTTCACTTGGGGCAAAGTAGAGACGTAGCCCTCGGTCTTCTTCCGACAAAACCGCCCTAAAATCTTCTCCTTTGAGATGTATTAAGTCGCAGCGTTCATGAAGCAGGTCTAGAAACGGGCGAAAGTCTGAAGCTAGTAGCTGACTCCGATTCAAATCTGACGGCGACCGATTAGCCGTGAAGCAGACGATAGTACCGGAGTGCATGAGTCTTCCAAGAATACCGTGCATCAGACGAGCATCAGCAACATCCGCGACCTGAAATTCATCAAAACAGAGCAAACCGCCTCCAGTTCCTGCCGAGTTGGCACGCCCCAACCGACCGACAACAGCATCCAGGGGGTGGAAGAAGCCCCTGTTTGCACGTTCGCGCTGGGTTAGGCTGTCGTATTTATGAAGCAATTCATATACGGAAATCATGAATGTGTGATAATGTACTCGTGCGCAAGAATTAAGTACGTCATTTGCACAATCAAAGGCCATATCCATCAGGAGACTCTTGCCACAGCCGACATCACCATGCAGGTATAGACCAGTGGGAGGCCTCGGGGCAGCAGGCGCTTCAGGGAGACCAAAGTAATTGTTCGGGAGCGCGTTCAGAGGAGTGTCTGGAGGGATTCCGTTCGCTACATATCGCATTCTTCGCCATGCATCCCCTACCACCCCAAACCTCGAAAGGCGTTCTGTTTCATGCATCACAATATCATGCCGCGATTGTTCAATGGAAAGAAGTTTGTCCGCGTGAGACTCCATGGCCTCGATATATGGAGGTAACTCTTGGACAAGGTTATCCAGCTTCGGAAGCGCTTGCTGCTGGGGAGCACTCGCCTTGAGGAGGCCGGACTGCACAGCAGCTGCATGAAGATGTGATGGTAAACGACTTAAGCGCTGGATATTGCGCATGATAGGTTCTGATAGTTGCTGCATGATGAAGGAGGGATGGAAGTTAAGGAAGGAGGATATGAAGCGGAGCGAATGAGGGCTATTGGCCTTGTGAACGTCTAAAGAACGGAGGGCACGTCTGCTTGACAAAGACTGCTGTTGAAAAGGGCCATCGGTCTGCGTCAGCACCTGACTTTCAGGAGCGGGCAAAACGCGAGGTGATTGGCACCGGACGCGTCGAAATATCTGAGCGGATGGGATGTAAATCGTTGCAGCCATTTTGCACCGCTGGTGCAGATTTTTGATTGCGGTGCTCCCGTTCGGGAATGACCACCACAATCATCGATGGCGAACCTTCATATCATACCGAGTCGCTCAGGCTTCACAGCGTCGGTATTACCGACGCTGTGAAGCCTGAGCTCAAGCGGCGACCATACGACCTTGCTGCAAGCTATTTCTTTACCATGCCGTGCACCTCGCTTTGAAGCTACTGAAGCCCCCACTGTTTTGCCCACGGCAGCCACCACGCACTGCCCACGTAGCTGTTGGTGGCACGCAGCGCAAACGTTACTAGCCCAAGAAGCGCGGCGTTCGCTCCAAACACCTTATCCAGCACCCGCTGCTCAATGCCATTCACAAGCTGATATCTGCTGTTTGAATTCACCATCAAGAAAGAGCCCCAAGCCAAGCTGTTCGGTATGACCGGTGCCAATGTCACGTCGCCAAACTTGTGTCCGCTCTCATTCCTTACCTTTACCAACCAGCTTGTAAGACCGTGCCCTACCATAGACGAGGAGAATCCAACTACTCCGAACTGTATACCCTTCCATACGAAGGCTACAATTCTTTCTGACAGCATAAAGTTTCCCACTTGTCCGGCATGGCGAGGTAAAGCACGTGCGGGGCCGCCTGCGAGAGCCACCGGACTAAGCAGCCACACAAGCATTGCATCTCCAAACAGTTCGAGCGCAATATCACTCAGATAGAAATCAAACTCCTTCCAAAAACGGCCCTTCCTTCCACGCACCTCCGCTACTGTCTTCGTCGTGAACCCGATGCCCAGTTCAACCCCCATCTGCAGTGGCAGTCTTGAGTTAGCCATCAAACGATAGCGCAGCGCAGGCCATTGACGTGCGAGGCCTCCGAGAATAGGCATCGCGTATACTTCCTTCAGCCGTTTCACTTGTTCGTCTGTGACGCTTTCTCGAACTGCTTGACCAGAAGTGACCTGTTCCTCTGGCTCTTGGGATTCATCTCCCCAGTTAGGACCGTCTCCTTGATCTCCATCCCCCTTCCCGCCTGGGGGCACCCCATTGCCGGAATCGATTGTTTGCAAGCTTTCTTCCAAATTGTTACCTTGCAACTCGTTCTCACCAGCGACATTACCTTCTTCGGCACTTTGAGCTTTTGGCGATTCGAAGCGCGGTACGCTTCTGGGATCCGGGTCATAAGACCTTCCATCTCTGCGAAACGTTTCATTGTACCTACCACTTCGTCTCAGCTTCATCGAGATCACTACGCGATTCGTGCACACCATACGTCGGTGTACATTTCGAGGAACTAGCGGCGTGCCTAGTAAAAACGCAGGCATGTTCATGATGAAAGCAGACTACGTGAGTCGATGACGAACGGAGGAATGCGGTGGCGGGGAGAGAAAGCTATGGGGCTCAATGCCGGCCATGCGAAGGCCATCATTTTGCGCCAACATCCACTCAGCGCACAACGGATTTTAGGACATTTCGTCAGTATCAAAATGGGGTTACGGTTGTTCTCACCTCTCCGCGTCAGTTCGTTCGTATGTTAGGCAGCTCGCAGCGAACGCAGCAGAATCAGTTGCGCCGTTTCCAGTGGCGCAAACCTGAGCTGCTCCTTCGATGGCTTACGTCCTAACTTGCCCCTTTCGCGGCATCAAATGAGCCTGTCCCGAATTCACTTGCCCTTGTCGGGACATGAGCGAAGTTTTTGTGCACAGTATTCTACGTACAACAGCTGAACAGTTACGAAAGGTGCGAAGGGACCCGTGGTAAACATTCTTGAGCACGCCTGGTCCTAATTTGCAAACGGGTCACTGATCAAATGAGAACTGGCGTGTCTGATACGAGTTGAGAGCCTCGGAGTATTTGGAGACTTCTTTCGCTCCCTTATGACGATAGCATGTACGACGCACATATGCCTGGTAGCAATTCTCTGATACTCACAGACATTACATTGTCGAAGAGATTGAACGGTTTGGAATAGAGGACACAATTCATGAACCATTCGGGTTCAAGGAGTGGTCCATGACTTCCGGACTACGCTTTCTTTCGGTGCAAAGTCTCAGCTTACGAGGGCCTTGCAGTCTGAGACTAACGTTGCGACTTCATCGTGACATTTGGGTGTTATCTCGGCCCACTACAGGGAGTCTGTAGTCTTTTCATCTTTCTACTGTGAAGACAAATTACATGTATCCTCAATAGAGCTCATTTGAAGAACTGATACTTTGCCGCAAAGGGAAACAGTAAGCGTTTTATGTTTTGGACACGACACAATTTGAAAGATCTCAACAAACGACGCAAAGTAAGGAACCGTATGTACCCGTGTGCGAAGTCCATTGAAAGGGCATCTTTACGACGGGATCTGCTTCTTTTTTCGCTTATACACTCCCACTACAACACAATGATCTCTTTCGTACGGCTCTAAGGAAAGTTGTTCCAAGGGTTTCAGAGACATTCCTCTGAGCTTGTCAACCTCATTTGCAAACACGGCGGCAGCCGGCGCCGTTGAATCAATACAGTTTGCTTTGATAGAGATCATATAGTGTCCACCGGTCTTAAGATAGAACTGCGCATTGATACCAACAATTCTTGCTTGATCAGGTTGGGCGACGTCCGCAAAGATCACATCGACCATACCAACTAACATTCGGTACTTGGCAGGATGTCTAGCATCTTCGATGATTGGCACGATGTTCGTTCGTTTCTTCGCCAAGTTCACCAGATCCCTTCCGGACCTAGGGGAGAATTCCACAGCGTACACGACACCTGAGGGCCCGACTACATCAGAAACATGTGAAACTGTAGTTCCGGAAGCGGCTCCCAGATACAGTACTTTGGAACCTGGCTTAATCCAACAGTTATCAATACCACCCACAATACCCGCTGCTAGTTTTGATCTGAAAGGTGACCAGAAGCGATATTCAATCTTTTCCTTGACGTCAGTATCGCCGTCTTTCCTGGTGACCTCAACCTGCACGCGCTTCTCACCGTAGACGCTCTCGCCAACCACCATGTTCTTTGTCGCGAGCGCATCATCCTTCCCTTTGACGAGGAACATGCCTTCATGTCTGAATGGCTCTACAAACACCCTTGAACCACCCTTTGCACCCAAACCTCTCCTGCCGCCGCCCCCGCGTCCGCCGCCACCGCCTCTGCCCCCGCGCCCTCCCCGACCGCCGCCACGGAAGCCGCCCCTACCGCGTGGTTTGAATCCGCCTCGATCTCCAAATCCGCCTCGATCTCCAAATCCTCCTCCGTAGCCGCCTCTGCCGCCACCGCGCCCCCCGCGCCCGCCACGCCCGCCACGACCGCCTCTTCCGCCACGCGGCGTGAAGGCCATTGATTCAGTCCTGAACGGCTTGCAGGATCCACAGGTTCCGCTCCACGACCGGGTGCTGAGGTAAAAACAGGCTGGACACGAACTGAGCGATCGGCTATTAGCAGGACCCAGCCGCTCTTTGAGCTGTCGACGGGAGTCAACCGTCGGCGGCAGATAGATAGGGCAGGCCTTGTTTGATCCGGCCCACGCGCGAATGAAAATCGAGCATTTTGGATGAAAAGCCGGCTGCGAAATGAAGATGGTGATGACAGCAGTGACACGTTCCGGGTAGCGCAGGCTGCGATTCTGAGAAATGCTTCAACAGCCGACTTGATGCGAATTGCATGTACAACGGTAGATGCTTCGTGAGAAAGCCTCAAGCCCATCATCCTTGGAGCTCCTGTGGTTGATGCAAAGTTAGTGTACCGCATTCGTGCCATCCCTTCGAAGCGTTTGTCCACCTACGGCTAGATCACGCTCTGGTGAGATTCTTCCTGTCTTGAGTGTTGACAGATGGGGAAAGCGGTGCGATTGCCGAAGCGCAGCACTATCGAAAGGCTCACGAAAAAAGGCCCCGAATGCATGCTGGAAATGATGGCCGTCTTGTCATGCTTCAAGGATTCCAATTTCAACGAGGCAAAGTGCGCCGGCCAGATGAGAGCCCTTCATGAATGCGTATCACGGCATGTAAGTTTTGACAGGCGCAAGTGATCCTCTTTGTCAATCTGTTTTTTACATGATCTCCAGAGTTACTGACGTCAAAGCAACCTATCCGTACCAATTGCGAATCAAAAACAGCCGGAAGCAAAGAACAAGCGCAAGAGCACAATATTCTATCACCTGAAACGGCTCTACTACATGCAAAGAAGATAGTCCACCCTATTTGCATCGCCCCGACGGTACGCCAGGAATCGGATCGCAATCAAGTCGGACAAGAGTTCATCCGCTTAGCATCGCCCGAAAGTCGTCTTGATTCATAGGCTTGCGATCTGAAGCTGGCTCACCCTTGGCAGTGAGCTCCTCAACGTTGTCAGTCATATCAACATCTTTGTCTGATACAAGTACACCCGGAATCACTACTCTTCTCGAACCGCCGGAGCCACGGGGCTGGAACGGGCGCCGCTTTGTAGATGACGCGCGGGACTTTTTGCCAGCCCTCCTCTTTTGCGGAGGCTTTGAGCGCTTCACCGACACCGTCCTTCCAAGAATCGCGTGTAAATGCTTACCGACGGCGCTTTGCACGGCGGCATCCTCTTCAAATTCAACGTACGCGATTCCCTTTGGCGCGCCGTCTGAGCGAAGTGGAAGGCGTACGTGACGTATGAGGCCTGCGTCACCGAAAAACTGTCGCAAGTCTTCTTCTTTAACATTAAATGGAAGGTTTGACACAAATATTGTGTTCGGCTCTGGTGTATCATCCTCTACATTTGCGTTTTCTCGAGTCTGTTTCGACCTTTTGACATGCTTGCCGGCGTTGCCTTTTGCACGACTTCCGTTCGGCGCGGTCGATTGCGTAGACGGTGCAGACGGCTGTTGCGCAACGTCTTCCATGTTGTCCGTGTTGTGCGCATGGTTCGAAGGACTTGAAATGCGAGCAGTTGTCTCATTGGTCCTCTGTTCGGAGTGCTGCTCATGGTGATCAGCTGCTCGCAGCTTCTGTTTCTTCGATGTCTGCGGTCTGTCGCCGCGTTTCTTCGAACGCTTGTGCCCCGCTTGTTCATCACGAACTACGACCCGCGGTTGGTCAGCGCGTTTGGCGCTAACAGCATCAATATGTCGCAGCCTATCCAAAAGTTGTTCGTTTGGTGCAATGGAAAGTTCGAACGCCTGCCAGGCATCGCGCAGAATGTTTGCATCGACGGGGGAAGCAAGTTGCAACATGCCCTGCTGGAACATGTCGCGAACCGACTGGCGAGAGTTGGCGGCAACGGCGTTGGCGAATTGAAGGCGCCATCTGGTCTCTGTCGGTCGCGCGCTGATTACGCTTTCAAACAGTTGAATGGCGCTCTGCACGTGATCGACAGAGGCGAGAATGGTTGCGGCGTAACAAGCAGCAGAGGCCCAGTGCACGGAGAGCAGCACGTTGAAGGACAAGCACTGGTTCATACGAGGGAGCAGGTGCTGTGGGGCGCCGAGGGCAAGAAAGACGGACCAGGCATGTTTGGAAAGCGCCTCGGCGGCGGCGTAGTCCTCGCTGGTGGTGACAAAGGGCTCTGCGCGCTCGACGAGCTGGGACAGCTTTTCGACGGGGTCCTGATCGTACGGGGCGGCCAACACGGCGTGCGACCACGCCGGAATGCAGTTGGGGACGTTGCGAACGGCGCGATCGGCGACGGACACGAGGCGATCCTTCTCGGGCAGCGTGGTTAGATAGGACAGGTAGTGCAGCCAGGCGGGCGGATGGGCACAGTTGGCGGTGAGCATGCGCTCGTACACACTGATGCACGCGAGCGGGCGCGCGTGGGAGGCGGCAAAGGTGGCGTACGATGTGTACACATGCGTGAGCGCGTCGGCGCGGTCGGGGCGCGACGCGGCGTCGGCCAGCTTGGCCTCGAAGCGGTCGAAGTGCGCGGCGAGCTCGCACGGCTGCGCGCGGTAGCAGGGCTGCTCGGCGGCGAGCGGCTGCGGGAAGAGGTGCTCGACGGGCTGGTACAGGCGCCACAGCGCGCGGCCCTCAGTGAAGTGGTGCACGGCGCCCCGGCGCACGCAGAGCTCGAAGGCGCGGCGCACGGCGGCGGCGTCGACGGCGCGCTCGGCGAACAGCTGCAGCACGGTGCGCAGGTACAGCCGGTGCAGCGGCACGTGCAGGAAGTCGCGCAGCGCGCGCGCGAACAGCGGCAGCAGCTCGGCGCGGCGCGGCGGCGCGTCGGCGCCCGCCAGCTCGTCGCGCAGCCACTGCAGCCACGCGGCCGGCCGCAGCGCGTGCGCGGCCGCGAAGCGGCGCCGCGCCGCGCGCAGCTCGCGCGGCTCGCACAGCGCGCGCAGCGCCGCCACCAGCTGCTCGTGCTCGCCGTACGACGCCGCGCCGCGCAGCCGCTGCACGCGCGCGCGCAGCTCGCGCTCCTCCTCCGCGCTCGCGCTCGAGCTCGCGCTCGGCGGCGGGCTCGCGCCGCGCGGCGTCGGCGGCGGCGAGCGCGTCATGGCGGCGCCGCGGCGAGCGACGGCGGCGGCGGCGGCGGCGCGCGTCGCCAAAAAGCCGGCTTTAATAAAGGCACGCGCACGCGCAGCAGTGCGCGCGACATGCGCCGCACGCGCGGCGCGCGCATTTGCGGCGCGCGCGCGCGCGCCGCTTCACGCCGACACGCCGCTCTCGCTCAGCGCGGCGCCGCTGCGCGCCGACGCCGACGCGCGCCGCGCCGCGCGCCGCCGCCGCCGCCACCGCACCAGCGCGGCGGCCGCCACGGCCGCGCCCACGGCCGCGCCGGCGCCGGCGCCGGCCGCGGCGGCCGCCACGCCGCGCGAGCGGCGGCGCGCGCCGCTGGCGGCGGCGGCGGCGTCCGCCGCGCGCTCCATCCACTCCGCCACCGCGCTGACGCGCGTGTACACGCCGGCGCTGTGCGGGCGCGCGCAGCCCCAGCCGAAGGACGTGATGCCCACCAGCAGCTCGCGGCCGTCGCGCACGTGGCGCAGCGGGCCGCCCGAGTCGGCCTGGCAGCTGTCGCAGCCGCCCGCCTCGTAGCCCGCGCACAGGTGCAGCGCGGCGCGCACGGCGCCAAAGGCGCGCGCGCAGCGCGCGGGCGACACGACGGGCACGTCGACGCGCAGCAGGCGGTTGGGCACGGGCAGTGCCGCCCATTGCTCTGAGATGTAGCCGAAGCCGGCGGCGGTGACGAACGCGCCCGTGCGCGGCGTGCGCGCGTCTAAGTTTAGCGCAATCGTGTGGTTGTTTCCGCCGTCGAGCAGCTGTAGCACCGCCACGTCATACAGCGCCTCGTTGCTTGCCAGCGTCTGGTACTTGGGGTGCGCGTGCGCCGATTCGATGCGTCGCAGCTGCGCGCGCTGCGCGTCGGCGACGCTTTTTCCCACGCTCACGCGGTACTTTTGCGGCGACAAATGCACCAGGCAGTGCGCCGCCGTGGCGATGAAGCCGTTCCGGAACTGTGAGCCGCCGCAAACGGGCCGCACCCCCCCGCTGCGCACCTCCCAGATTAACGCCATCCAACCAAACGACGTGCCTGAATTCAGCTCGTTCACGCTCGTGCCGCCCACGATTTTTGACACGCTTGCGTTACTCCCTCCTCCGCCGCCGCCGTCGACGAGCTCGGTGCGGATCGGGCACGGCGTGGGCATGGCCTCGAACACCAGCGCGGTTGCTTTTTGCTGTTGTGCAATGTTTCCAAAACACTGCGAGCGATTGGTGCTGGCGCGGATCACCAGCGCGTACAGGCCGTTGTCGAAAATGTTTGTGGGCGCCAGCTGCACTGTGGTGGCGGCGTCACCCGTGCCGTTGAGCGTGGAGTACTGCGCGCGATACGCGGGCAGCCCGCTCCACTTGTTTCGCTGCCACTCGAGGTACGACGACGAGTTGAGCAGCAGCACGTCCCACGTGGCCGGCGACGATGACGTGATCACGTACTCGAGGAAGCACGGGCACGACGAAAACATGGTGAGCACTGGCAGCTGCGTCGCGTTGGAGCACATGCTGTCGTCGAACAGCTTGCGCGTTACGCGAGAGGACGCGGCGTGCAGCGAGGCGCTGCTGGCCGCGAGCACGAGCGAGCACAAGGTGGCGACCGGCAGCGCGAGCGCGCGCGTGGAGCACGCCATGGTACACGATGTTGTGGAGCAGCAGCGGCGCGCACGTAGAGAAGAGAAGGGCGACCATGGCGCGGGACGCGGGTTGGCGCGCTGGCGCGCGCGCGCGCGCTTCCGGCGGTAACTCAGCGGCTGCTGCAGCGTTTTGTCAGCGGCGCTCGCTCGCTCGCTCCGCACCACGGCGGGGCGCGCGCGCGCGCGCGCGCACGGCGCCCAACGCTAGTCGGAAACCACAAAGGCGGTGTACCGACGGTACAGTGTACAGCGCATACATGCGCATATCAAAGTTGCATTTTTTACATGAGGCACGCAAACGCCACGACGGCGCCAAGCGCGAACAGCAGCGCGACGCAGGCGGCGGCGGCGGCGACCAGCGCCCAGTCGGTGGCGCGCCGCGGCTCAAACGGCGAGTCGCGCTGCTCGGCGATGCGGCGGATCCACGGCACGTACTCGGACACGCGCGTGTACACGCCCGGCGCGGCGGCATGGGCGCAGCCGTAGCCAAACGACACCACGCCCACCAGCACGATCTGCGAGCCGTTTCGCGGCGAGCGCGTCCAGAGCGGGCCGCCCGAGTCGCCCTGGCAGCTGTCAAACATGTCGTTGCCGGCGCAGATGTGGGAGCGGCGCCTGACGCTGCGCCCGTACGACTTGTTGCACTGCTGCGTTGGCACCAGTGGCACCTGCACGGAGCGCAGGTGGCCCGGCAGCGCGCCGCGCCCGGCCACGCGCCCGTAGCCGCTGGCGGTCAGCGTCTGGTTGGCGTACGGCTGCGCCGCGTCGGCGTTGAGCTGCGGCGCCCACGCGCGCAGCGCGCGGTCGCGGTTGAGGAACTCCACCACCATGAGGTCGTTCACGGGCTGGCCGCGCTCGCCGCGCGAGAAGTTGGCGTGCGGGAACGCGGCCACCAGCGGGAAGCGGCGCCCGAGGCTCACGGACGTGGCGCCAATGCGCACCACGCTGGCGGGAGCGCGCGCGCGCGCCACGCGAATGTTGCAGTGCGCAGCCGTGAGTACCTTGTTGTGCGTGAGCAGAGACCCGCCGCAGATGACGCGGCCTGTAGGACGCGATTGCTGTTAGCGGCGTGGGGGGAGGGCGGCGCAGAACGGCGCGCAATTGACGCGTGGCGGCGTATCGGTACGTACCGGCGTGCTCGAACACCGCCTGCCACCTGAACACGGCCGGCTGCAGCTCGCGCTCGCCGCCGACGATGCGCGGCGCCGCGCCGGCGTGCGCGCGCGGCAGCGCGAGCGCGAGCGCGAGCGCGAGCGCGAGCGCGAGCAGCGGCGGCGGGGCGGGGGCGGCCATGGGCGCGGAGGGAGCGGGGGTGGGGCGGGGGGGGCGGGGACGCGGGTGGGGAGGCGGGGGGGGAGGACATGGGGTGGTGGAGAGGAGGGGGTGCGGCGGAGGGGGCGCGGGCGCAGGGGGGGGGGGGGAGCAAGAAGCGGGAGCAAGAAGCATTGGGCGCGCGAGCGAGCGCGCGCGCGGCGCGTCATGGTAGAGGCGCGACGGAAAAGCAATGAAGGTAGCGCGCGCGCGCGTGGCGCGCGCGCGCGCGCAGTGCGTGTGACGCATGCGCGCGCGCGGTGCGCACCGGAGGCGCGCGGCGCTGACGCAGCGCGCCCCAAAAATAGCCGCCGCGAGCCGCCGCACCCTTTTTGCTTGGTGTGGAAAAGGCGCAACGCGTTTTACACAACTCTAGCCGCGCCCGCGCGCGTCCCTACGTCAGCGCGCCGGCGGCGGGCGCGCCGCCGCCGCCGCCGCCGCCGCCGCAGCGGCCGCCGCCGCCGCAGCGGCCGCCGCCGCCGCCGCCGGCAGCACCGGCGTTGACGACATGCGCACCAGCCGCGCGCCCCGCTGCGGCGGCGGCGGCGGCGGCGGCGGCGGCGTCGGCGGCGGCGGCGCGGCGCGCAGCGACGCCGACGCCATCGCGCACATGTCCACGTGCAGCTTGTACTTTCTCTTCTCCACAAAGTGCTTGCGGCACGCCGCGCACTTGTACGGCTTGACCGACGTGTGCATGGCCTTCTCGTGGTACGTGAGGCTCGACTTCCAGCGGAAGTTCTTCTTGCAGCCGGGCGCCGAGCACGCGTACGGCCGCTCGCCCGTGTGCATCCTCATGTGCGCCTTGAGGTTGGAGTGCTCCGTGCTGGTGCGCGCGCAGTTGTCGAACGGGCACGCGTACACCTCGCGCATGCCCTGGCTGGTGCACACCGTCTTCTTGATGGGCTGCGGCCGGCGCGTGGACGGCAGCGGCGCCAGCTGGTGCGCGCGCAGCGGCGCCTGCGACGCCGCGTGCGCGATGGGCGGCAGCCGCGCCGCGCTGGTGCGCGACGACGACAGCGGCGGCAGCAGCAGGTTGAACGACGACGTCTGGCGCGAGTAGTCGAGCGGCGGCAGCCGCAGCGAGTCGTGGTGCGACATGGGGAGGGAGGGATGGGGGGGGGGGGGGTGGGGAGGAAGGAGGGGGGAGGGGGCGGGGGAGGGGGGGAGTTGTGTGTGTGGAGGGGGGGGAGGGGGGGTTGGGGGGTTGGGGGGTGGGGACGGAGATGGGGAGGAAGGGGGGGGCGGTGAGCTGCGCGGGGGGTGCGAGGGCGCGATGAACGCTCTTATAGCGGCGCGCGGCGCGTTGAGCGCGTTCTCGCCGCGCGCGCGCGCCTAAAAGGCGATTAAGGCGGCGCGCGACCGCGCGCTGCGCATGCGCCGCGGGCGCGCGCAACTGCGGCGCCATTTAAAGTTATATTTAGCGGCGCGCCGCGCTCTGATAGCAGCCGCCGCGCGCGGAGCGGGTAACAGCGCGCGGCGCGCCGCCATTACTTGCGCCGCCGCCCAATTGCGCCGCCAATTGCGGCGCGCCGCGCCGCGCGCGGAAACAGCCACTGAGCGCGCGGCTAACGGCGCCAATTGCACGTGTACTCCACGCGCACACGTGGCAAGGCGCGCGCGCGCGCGCGCCCATCGCTGTGCCAGCGCACCACGCTGCGCCGCGCGCGCCGCCCAATCAGCGCCGACCTGCCATGCACGGCGCCCCCCGCGCTCCCGCGCCCGCCTCGACGCGCGCCAATGCGCCCACCCCGCGCCGCCTATATCTTCGCCGAGCCTGCATCCCCCGTCGTCTTCTCCACCCCGCCCCACCTCCCCCACCCCCTGCCAACCCCACCTACCCCCACCACCCGTCTTCCCACCAACCCCCACCAACCATGACCCGCGCCTCCAAGCGCCCCGCCCCCGAGCTCGCCCTCACCTCCGACGACCCTCTCGAGTTCGTCTCCTCCTACTGCAAGCGCCGCAAAATCGCGTACGAAATCGGCCACTCGCACGTCGAGAAGGAGTGCCTTCTCGCCGCCACCAGGGCCCGCGAGGAGTACAAGACGCTCCGCAACGCCCGCCACGCCACCGACCCCGACTCCACCGCCGCCGCCGACCGGCGCGGCCTCTCGCCCGCCCAGAAGTACACCATTCGCCTGCACAACAACCGCAAGTCCGCCAATGCCTCCAAGGTGTACGCAGAGGTGCTCAAGCGCGAGCAGGCCGCCTGCCTGGCCTCCATCCAGCCCGATGCGCACCAGCACGCCGAGGCCACTGCGCGCACCCTGCAGAGGCTCACCGCGCGCGTCCGCGCCTTGGAGCACAGCCTCGGCACCGAGAGGCACCGCGTCGCCAACTTGCAAAAGGAGAACCAGCGCTTGCTCCACCGCCTCGATGCGCCCGTGCTCGACACACACACTGCCGCCGCGCCTCGCAGCACGCCGCCCGCCTCCATGCCGGAGCCCGTGTGCATCCCGGCCTCCACCCCGCTGCACCAACGCATCGTCAACTCCAGAACGGGCAACGTCGTGTCGTCGTGGTCGCAAATCTCCCCGCTCGCGCTGCAGGACTCGGACGGGAAGGACTTTCATCACGGTCTTACGTGCTCGCAGAGTCAGGACGTGGACGAAAAGCCTTCGTCGCTGCCAAGAGTATCGCTGCCCATGTCTTCAGCGGTGCAGATCGGCGTGCTCAATTCGCAGCCCAGCCAGGAAATGCCGCCGTTCAAGTCGTTGAACTCGGACGAACTCGTTGTTCCGTGCCCTGGCTCCGACTTTTTTAATGGCTCGCAGCCCAATTCGAAGCTGTTGTGCCCATGAGCTGCTTGTTTGATCGCACACCTTCAACAAATGTTGCGTCTAACTCTTGGCGTACGAGATGTCTATTACACTTTTGCTTCGTAACGCCTCGCTCTTACTCGTTTTGCTGAGTCGTCTTCTTTTTTGTTTGTGTGTGTGTGTGTGTGTGTGTTTGTGTTAGTGTTTGTGTTCTACGCTCCATTTTACACTTATCGTTCCTCAACGTTTTTGTCGAGGCTTGGCTTATTCATACAATAAACTCTTAAAATCTCACTGTTCACTGTCTATACTTGTATCTCTCCTCCACACTACGTGCTTCGTGCCCCGTATACTTTTATGCCACCGTCCACGCACACATGGCACAATCACACGTAAAACGGTGTTGCTTTTTTTTTTTTTTCCACACGGTGCGGCAACGTCTTGCGCCGTCGCCTCCTCTGGCACTGGTTTCTACGCAACCGACAGATGGTGAGTCAACAACCCCGTGACGTCGAGGTTCCAGGTAGCACTGGCCGACCAACTCGCCTGCGCCCCGTGTCGTGCCAACGAGAGCGCGCCAAAACTCCACGCCAAACTCTTCCACCTTCCACCTCTGCGCAGTCCAGCAGCGTCGCGATCAAACACCACTGTACCCGATCACTAACTCGTCGTAGTACACGGTACTGTTGTACATTTGTAGCGCGTATTCCCGGACCCACGCAATGATTGGCCGACTTGTGCCTGGCTTTTTGCAAACTTTGGCCCGGAAATTTTTGTAAATTATGATGGCGTGGCCCCATTCACCAGCGTTGCGTAAAACAGGCGATAATCAGGCGGCATCATCAGCAGCCTAAATTCGCGGCAGACTGGCGAGTTTGCCGCACGAAACTCTGTGCACTCCATCGCGCGCCATTGCGCCACTAGCACATCTACCTTCAAGGCACGATACAAACGCGTGGCGCGCCGCAACACACACCCGAGACGAGCGCGCCGGTGCACGCAAGAGGAGCGCCAGGCGCGCTGCATGATTGGCTCACGACTGCCAAAAGAACCGCGAGCGACCGCTTGACAGACGACAGCCTCGATCTCTCTACCAAGTTCTTCTGCTGACGGTGATGTCTTTGACATACAGCCTGTATCATACAGCTTGTCAAGCTGCTCGCCAAGCTATTGAATCCCAAGTAGCTGCGCCTCCAGAGGCGCCTGCCGCGTCCGGAAGGACGCGATGACTGGAGCGGAAAGCGTAGTGAACAGATCGTTCGCGGCCGAGGTCCGTGCTGTGTCGCACGCGCCTCTACATCATCTCTGCCACGCGCGATTTTTCCGCAGCCAGCAACAGTATCCTTAGAGCCCCACTACCTTGAGAGGAAGAAGAATGCGATAAGCGTCGTTGACGAAACGCTCTTAATCGAAATCACCGAAGAGCAGAGAAATCTGGCTAGTGCATACTTTCTCGTCACAGCTCAGTGAGTGTAGCACAGCTACTGACTAGTAGTTCGTGGCTACGGTACAGCGCTGTTATGGGTTAACTGGTCTTGAGCAAAAAACCTCACATTCGGTCGGAAAGGTTGCCTCGCAGACAAACAGACGAGGCCTTGTCACAATTGTCTGCGGGTCATACACCTTATTTGCATCCACGAGCGATATACTTGACAGGGGAGTACAAAAGTTTGCAAATGTCGTCCTCAAGTACTCAACGACACTGAGCGCAACGTATTGCAAAGTCCAACGAGAACCGCGTCAAGATTAGTATGCCTATCACCTCGACATGATCGTCGTCGGAAGATTGTGGCCGAAATTATTGCAGAGTGTGCGGAGAGAGTCCTGCGCCTCTGAGTTAGAAACCTTTTCTTGGCATTGAAACGCCATGCAACAAGCAGGGATTGAAATGCTGACCCGTGAACGATCCTCGTGCTCAGCGGCTGTGATCAAAATAGACAGGACGTCTCCCGTTCTGGTCCTCACGTCCGCATCAAACGGCAGCTGCTTCCCCATTGCTTCCACCTTTTTGTAGCGAGCGGCGCAGCATAACGCGACAACGTTGTATCCGTTATGCTGTCGAAAACGGCGCCGCGCGACTGTAACGTCTAACTGTTTCCACGCTTCCGCTCGCCACTGCGTTCTCCGAAGCATCAAGTCCAAATCTATTCCTGTATGTGTAGTTGACGTGAGCGCCGTACGATATTAGCTCGAATACGTATCTCCGCGAAGCGGGACTACTACGTTGCTCTTTCGTTGTACATGTACATGGAGGCCTCCACTATTATGTACAGTCATTGGCCTTCGTGTGCGACACTGTGGCCTACAGTGCTCGCATAGAGAAGCACTACGCCGATATTCGTAAGGAGCGTAGCACCTACCAGTTTGTTCAAGTCCGTCTTCCGACGTCTTTGGAAACTACCGTCCTGGTTTTTTTGTATTCGACTGTACAAAGGTACCTTGCTCGACGCTTGTATCTACAGTACTAATTTAGACTCTGATCCTGGTAAATACCGATCTCCAAAAGAAATGAGGGCTGCAAAAATTCCGGCCCACAGGATACTCCACGCTTGATTATGGGCGATGTGCAATGCCGTTCTGTACTAAACGCTGTTGCACGCGCCCATGCGGCTCGATAGCTGTTGTTTCGAATGCAGTCTTAAGCTAGAACTGCCTGTATGGGACGTTTGTGAGCTGCAGGCCACTTGCGCAGGCAACTGGATCCGAGAAAGTTGTGGTTAGTTAGAATAGGTGTGATAATATCTGCCGCGTGCAAAGAGGCTGGGTCTGCGCCGACTAATCATTACTAATGAGTCTGGCTACTAATATCCCATTTTAGGGTCAACGTAGATCACCAGTTCACTGGACTTCTACCGTACAATAACAATAACGCCCCAAACTTGAGGTATTGTGAGGCAGTTGCCTGGCAATTATCACGACAAATTTAAACGCACCTTCACTGCAGGGCAAGACTCCTCCATCAGTCGGGTTGTGCGACCTTTGTATATCGCAAGCCAGGTACCTTCTTTTCGCCGACCCGCGCGGCTTCTGCGCATCAATGTCATTACCTGAAGCACACTCTTCGCTTCATCTCCGTACGTCTTCTATTGAAGACTATTTGAAATTGCACATGAGGACGAATTGTATGATCTCGTGGACGGTATATTGATCCCGTCAGCGGCAAAATGTCTCGAATTGGTTCGGCAGAAAAAGGTAAGAGATCGAAAGCAGCTCTATCGCACGTAAAAGTCCGCTTTAGACTGCAGTGGTCTCAGCAAAAGACATTACCAGTATTGTGACCACCACGTATACTGATGTATTGATAGCAGTGAACCGTTAACACAGCCACTGTCGAAACCACTTTATTCGTCTCGTGTAGCATACTGATGCGCGCCGCCAGTTGCGGAGCTATCTATCTCATTGTTGGGAAGACACACATGTACAGTGACTGTAGTCCTTCTACCCCTGGGAAATGCTCAGCAAATGGCTTACTTTTGATCGAAAATTTGCCCACCATGAAGTCAACCTCTTATTATGCCATTTGATAACAACTTTTACATGTAAACATTGTCCTGCGCAAGAGTGCGTCACAATCTTCTGACGATTATACGTTTTCGTAGCGTTTTACCGCCGTCCAATCCCCGGTTACCGCGTTCAGGCCAAGCCTCCGCTTGCGCTCTTCGTTCACAGAAAAACATTCAGGTAAACTTCGGTTAGAACCCCTTCCGATGACTAGCTCGTGTCCCACAGCTCCCATGTAGTTAAACGGCCCGTCTAGGGCATGGTCATTTCAATGACATACACACAGGTCCGCGGGGGTTACCAGCTTGGACCTCTAGGCTCTGTGTTTGCACACAAACACTTCATGTTCTAGAGATTGCTCAATATCTCAGCTAGAGAACTACTATTGACGGTAGCGTACATCTTAAACGAATACCGCCAAGGGAAGCACGGTTTAGAGAAACTGCACAGCATACAAAGCCACCTTTGCACCTCAGTTCGACTTTAATCTCTACAATGATATAATTGCCATTTACGTGTATCAGTCTACCGAGCTCCGCTACGGCCAGCTGTTCGTCTCTTCGATGTAGTTCCTCCCAAAAGGGCTTCCCAGTCGTCATTACCACTAGTTTTCTTGGCTCTCCTTGCAGTTGTAACGGCGTTTAGTCCAGTACCAGGCCGGGGTTTAGCTCTTGGTTTTGGTTTGTTGACTTTAGGTGGCGCCAAGTCCCACAAGCCGTCATCACCGCTACTCTTTACGCTACTCGAATTGCTGCTGCTCTTTGCCAGGCCCTTCGGAACCGGGTTTGTTTTTGGTTGACCCATCATTGAAACAAATAAGTCCTCATCATCAAGGGGTTTTGAACTGGATTTGATATCCATATCACCCCACCCGTCGACATCATCCTCGTCACCAAGACCATTTGCGTTCTCATTGCCATTGCCAACATTAGCAAAATCACCTCCCGATGATGTATCTGGGGCCCCACTTCCGACAGATAATGGTGTGGGTGAAAACGCTAGAGGCGCAGCGCTTGGGTTCCCATTTGAACCGTTCCATGGATCCTGGGCCATCGCACTACTTGTGACAGATTGAGTGGTAGACATGCTGTTCACCACTTGAGGCTCACTGCTGCTTTTGCCTGTCGTTGGTCTTCCTCTCTTAAAGTCTTCAGACGATATTCCGGTTGACTTGTTTGTCTGCGTAGTAGTGTCGGACTTAGTATTAACAAGAGCTGCTGCCATTGACGAAAAAGAGCTAAGACCCCAGCCGGATGTCGCGGATGTCGAGGTCGAAGCATTCTTCCCGCCACTTGCTGCAGATGTAGCCGCCGCACTTTGTTCAGCACGAAGCATTTCTTGGTGGTTTCGAGAAAGTTTCTGCTGAAAATCCCCGAGGACCTTGAAAGCGGCCGTCCTCACCTCTCCAGAGGAATCAACTAGTAACGTAACAATAGATGGGAGCAGTCGTGTGGCTATATCCTTCGCAGAAAAGTAATCTGTGCAGCCCAGGATTGCGCTTATACCCGCGGCCCGAGCATGGGGGAACGGATCCTTTAACGAGCGCAAGAATGCAGCGGCAAGCACTTTATTGCGTGCGGCGTTACTGAGGCGGTCGGCAAGTTTCCCGAGGCAGACAGTGGTGTTGGTGCGAATTGCGGGTTCCGGATCCACTTGTAAGCGTGCGAAGTGTGACATGAGAACTGAGTTTAGGTTCTTATCATATAGACGGTCTGAAATAACAAGAACTGATTTCACAGCAGAGTCACGTAGAGCTGGAGATTGCATGTCTTGAAAGGCTGCACACATAGATGTGAATATGGTAGTATTGATTGTGGACTCGTCTAAATGTTCCAGAAACATTGTCAGATTGTTGTACAACTCGACCTTGAGGCCTCGGTCAATCTGTTGGTTTGCAAACCACCCAGTTGCGTACTTGTTCACAACATACTTTGAGAAGTCCGTGAGACTAAGGCGATCCTTCATTTTCATGATGCACGTGAAGGCAGATGATCCGCCTGCGCCTGATTCAATGCTTTGAGACAGCATAGGAAGAATCTTGAAAGTACAGAAGCCATCCGGAAGCCTGTCCATGATATTCGGGAGTTTGGACAGAAAAGCTTCTTTTTCCAGCTGTCCTTTTAAGGCGATGTTCTCCACGAATAGGTTCAATTCAATAAACTTAGATTGTTTGAAGTAAGGGTGGTTCGGCAATTGACCAGCCGGGGCACGGCCAGCAGCATTAGATGCCAAAAGCTTCTGATACGCGCTTAACAAGGGTTTCGGGAGCGCTGAAAGATTCTGAAGCTGGTCTGGGGCGGTGAGCGAACCAGCGTGGGCATGATACATTAGGCAACCGAGAGCCCAAGAATCGACTGCAGATGGAGCACCAGCCGCAACGGAAGACCAGTGGCCACTACTAAATTCTGGGCTCATATACGAAGGGTCCTGCAAAGCTGCTGCGTGATGAGACAGACTGGCCGCTTGCGCATGCGGGGTAACGCATTCTAATCCACCAAGCTTCCAATCTCCAGTAGGTGTTACAAATACAGTTGAGGCGTTTAGACGGCCATGGATGAGACCGGATGAGTGAAGGAAGCCAAGAGCACGCGAAATGGTAAAGAGACCCCATTGAACTGATTCATGATCGATTTTTGAGGGAGAATTAGCAAGAAGTGTTGCTAGAGGTGTGGAATCTTCAACAGCCACGTATGTGGTACCGTCGCTTCCTTCAACTGAGGTGATGTATCTAAGTACATCCGGGTGACGAAGGGTCTTCAATCGCATCAAGCCTGTCTTGGCTAAACCTTGCTTCTGAGATTGTGTGGGTCGTGAATTTGATGCATCGAAGTGAAGAACAAGCGCTGGGTCTCCTGTTTCCTTTGAAGTACCTCTGTGAAGCGCCCATATCTCTGCGCGGTCATGACTGGCTACAGGCTCGTTGAGAGAATATGTGAAGCCTAGGTCCTTCTGAATCAGCTTCTGAAAGTACTGCATGGTTCCGAAAAAACCTCACGGAGAACGACTCTGGACGAAGAAACGCGAAGCCGCACGGCGGAAACGCAAGCAGCTCTGAGGCCCTGTCTTAACAAACGTTGACACACAGGGAAAGTGTAGATAGATAGCAAACAACCATGGGCGCAGAAGAGAGCTCTTTGTTGCCTGCAAGGTATGAGTTCTGCAGATTGACTTGGGCGCTGTAAGAATTCAGCGCTGGCCGTATGGCATTGGCTGAAAATCGTTCCAGCAATGAAAGCGCCGTCTGTAAACGCGAAAACTGAAGATATGTCACAACTGCGAAACTTCCCACAACTGGGTTTCCTTGCCGTTCCGTGCATCGATAGACAACGACCGTGCCACTCTCTTCCGTCTTGCCGCGGCCTCAGTCGCGTCTTCACTGAATCATGGTTCCGTCGGAGCCTTCGGAGGAACATCGCACGCAATCTATCGCAACGCTGCGCGCCGCTACCTCTGTGCAGTCCGATGAGGAGGCTCTCCGACTGCTCCGTGCTCACGATTGGGACCTTGACCGCGCAGCTTCCGCTTTCTTTGATGGGCCCGAGACTCCATCAGCAGATCCGTCGCCAGCCCCCATTTCTTCATCTCGTGCTGTTGCAGTCCGTTCTTCATCTACGACTGTGGCTGTAACCACCCCTCCACCCACACCCCGATGGCTGCTTGCCCTTCTCTCTCCGTTTCGTTTTGTGTGGTCATTCCTCGCCAGATTAACAAACTCTTTGCTAAACGCGCTTGGCGGTCCGGCCCGCCTGATTGAGGCCGCTCCGGGTGAAACGCCCACTCATCGCTTTCTAAACTTTTTCAATGATAAGCACGGCACTCAGCATCCTTCATTCATGACAACCACCTACCTGCAAGCCCTCAACACTGCCCATTCACAACTCAAATTCCTCCTCGTGTACATCCACTCCGAATCACACAGGCTCACACCTGCGTTTGTGCGCCATGTCATCTCGAACCCCACGTTCATTAACTCCGTTGATGAAACTATGCTTTCATGGGCTGGTTCATCAGTTACACAGCGAGATGCAGCTGCTGTACAGAGCGCCTTGCGAGCACCTGCACTTCCTTTCCTGGCCATTGTAGCAGCCCCATCACGCGTTTCGTCTGAGTTCACACGGTCAAACTACGGAAACGTTCTTTCTATTCGTGCCGGCTCTTCTGCTCTCGTCGGGGGCGCTGAAGCAACTGTAGCATGGATCGCACGCGTTGTAGAGAGACATGCTCCGATGCTCCATGCAATTCGACAAGAGCGCGTGGAAAGAGAAAGTGCGCGCTTACTTCGCGAACAGCAGGACGCCGAGTATGCTGCAGCGCTGGAGGCTGATCGATTAGCCGAGCGACAAGCTGCTGACCAACGCGAGAAGGAAGAGAAGGAGAGACGACGAGTGGAGGAGTTAGAAATTCGACGTGAGCGGAAACGAGAAGCTTTGGGTCCAGAACCAGAAAAAGGCCCTGGAATTGCAAGTCTTGTGCTGAGATTACCGGATGGTAGTCGTGTTGGCAGACGTTTTGAGAAGCATGATGCTTTAGAGAGAGTGTTTGACTGGGCTGAAGTTAATAGAGTTGATATCGAGGTAGCTTGTCTAGTTGTGGCTTATCCCCGAAAGAACTTCCGATATCCAGAAGATGCTGACATAACAATTGAAAAGGCTGGGCTGTTCCCGAGCAGCATGTTACTTCTGGAAGAACGCTCTTCAGACGCATAGTGTACGCATGGCGTACGTAAATGTATCGTCGTCTGATCGTTTGCGCAGCTTTTGAGGAAGATTAAAAACAAGAGGGGACTGGAAAGTGGTGGGGATGATGAGACAGTTTCTTTGCTACACTTGTGAGGAGCACGAGTATTGTTTATGAATGTGACAGTACGTATCATCGGCGAGGTCGCCAATTTGGCGCTCTAAGTGTTTGTTTCAGGGGAAAGGCCGGCCACCACAGAAGCTAACGTATTCACTCTCACCTAAAGAAAATGCATAGTTTTGGCTGCGCCCAGTATTGCATAATATAGAGCATATCTTGCCATCTGAAAAACCATTCATAAGAACTTCAGTGGGGATGATATGCTGTATCATTGCTAACACTTTCCTTGTCTTCATAAATTCCCTCGCCTAGAAGTGGGTGGAACCTTTATGAAGTCAATAGCAGACGCAAACAGCTTTGGATTCTACAGCGTGGAGGGCACTCAACCTATAGAGTGGGTCTTGTTGTGTTAAGATTGCAGACACTTGAGTGCGAAGTAGCCGTCAGAAGTGCTTGAACATATATAAATAAGTGCTCATGCAAGTTCGAGAGTAGAAAACTCAGTCTTTGGAATGAGTTGGTCGGCATTGAACAAGTCCAGATTAGTAACGGCAAGCAAATCGTTCTCGTCTGTGTCATTCATCATTTCAACAGGATCATACGGCATTTCAACCTTCTCCTGAAACCTGAGTTCCGTTCTGACATACGGCCTGCCCATGAAGTCCAAGCTGTCATCATCGTCTAGTGCAGCTTGCTCCTCGAGTCTTCGCCGAGCACTCTCGAGCTCATCGTCGTCAAACAGAACTGGCGCGTAAGGAATGTCGGACACAGGGGCCGGAATAATCTCCGGGTCTAGCACTTGCCCAAACTTGTCAGTGGGAGCTTGAAACGTATGAGAGGTGCTGAAAATTGACTTGTTGTTGATCGTCGTGTTTCCGTCCAGCTTGAACGATGTGATAGAGTGTTTCTTCATGTTCTGCGAAGCGAAGACGTGGTTCTGTTCACCAGCTCTGTTCGTGATGTCGCCCAATGCCCGTCGCTTGCCTTGGGTCCCATTGCGATTGAAATTATGGAGAGCTACCTTTCCTTCTGTCCGCGCTGACTTACCCAAAGGCTCTCTGTTTTGCGGAGTTTGGCGCAGTGCTTGTGGTGCCAGGTTTTCCATTTCTGTTGCAGTTAGACGTAGTTAAACTGTCTCAAGCGTCCACGTCTTGGTTGAACAACGTCGGTTCCGCCGCTTTCAAGCCGTGAGCACATGATGATACATTTAATCCGTATTGGAGAGCATGCGAAAGGTCGCGACTGCAGTGCAGAGTCAGGAGTGGGCGTGGCCCGCGTAGCCGTTATCATTTTACCGTTGAAGAATTCGGTCGGGAATACAGCCTAATTAGAACGCAACGGAACCACTTACTCGTATCGGCCTACGGCCAGAGCTACTAGCTCTCGTTCAAATAGCCGTACTGGCACATTACAGTTGCTGTAACTCATTCGTAGCTGAACGACGTTGTTCTGCAACACATGTCGCCTGTTTAGACACCCGAGCACGCTCCATCGCCTTGTGCTGCCCAAGTTGTGCATATGTACGAGTTCGTTTCCGGCAACGACATCAACATCGCTCACACTTTGCCGACAGCCCGACCCTATTGACACAAGACGGCAGTGCTCACCTTTCCAGCTGTCTTTCTTTTAGCTTGATATGAAACAAAGTTCCATTCTAAGAGTCATTTTTTCTGCATTTACAAGCATTTCCGAGTCGCCGCCTCCGACCGGCGGTACGCGATAAACCTTTTCCATCCACACCGCAACTGCCGTGTTTCAAGAAAGGCTTGACATGGACCTTGGAAACTGGGACGATGACGACTTTGTCACCCCCACAGCCGGACCACCTCCTCAAGATGATCTTGATGACCTTTTTGAGTTCACAGAAAACCTCACGATCGACGACTTCCCAGACACAACCGAAGCGGAGAGCAGCAAGCCTGAGTTGCCTCCATTGCCACCGGGTGTCATAGATTTGACTAACGGTCAACGCGGTGTTCTTCTCGAACGCAAGACAACTGTTGAAGGGAACCCAAAGCCCTCTAAAGAAGAACCATTCGTCGAACTGCACTACGAAGGTACTCTGGTCGCTACTGGAGAGAAGTTCGATTCCAGTAAAGAACAGAACTATGCTATGATCGTTCAGCTCGATATTCCCCCTTCCGGTAAATCAACCGTGATCAGAGGCTTGGAAATCGGCCTCAGAGAAGTTCGCGCTGGCGAGCATGTCGTACTTACTGTCACCTCAATGTATGCATACGGGAAGGATGGCGAAACAGATATCCCCCCAGATTCAGATCTTAGATTTGATATCGAAGTATTGGATGTCAGAGCCACTCATAAAAAGGTTGTCGTTGTGGATACGTCGTCAAAGGACTTGAGCCGCCTGGAAACCGTTCGTCGCGAACGAGAAATTGCCCAGATTCGTCGAGAGGAAGAAGACCAACGCAAAGAAGCTGAGAAACAACGAAAGGCAGCTCGTGCTGCGGCAATTCGTGAGAAGCTGGCGAATAAGAACAAAGGCGGCAAGAAAGGCGGCAAGAAGAAGAAGTAATTTGCTGAGTTTCTTTTGTAACTGAATCCACAATTTACTAAGAAGTCATCGTCTTATATGAGATTATGACGGCCAAAGATTTCGCTCTAGCTGGAAAGTACGCCCGCGCAGTCAAGAATCAGTTCTATTATCCCAGGATGTGCGCCGATAGGAGGCTTCACTTCGTATGAAACATGAGGAAAGTTCTGTGCAGCCTCGGCTGTCAGTTGCGGGATATCTGATGTAACATGTCGCCCTGGTGACAGGAAGAAGGGCACGATAATTACATGCTTGGCACCGTTTTGAACGCACAATTGCATACCTTCGGCGATTGTGGGAGACGCCAATTCCATGTGAGCGAAGTAAACAGGAATACTTGTTCGATTTTGAAGCTCTTGTGCTACTTCCTCGAGCATTGCGTTGGCTTTCGTTCGTTTTGAGCCATGGTCAACGAGAAGCAGCGCTGTATTTTCCTTGATTCCCTTGCCTTGCGTGCCAAATGTAAAGTTCATTGATAAGAGAAGCGGTGACAATCGGGATTCTGCTTTAGTGACAGTTGTAGTATTGCTTCTTCTTCTTCTAGGAGCCTGAAGAAACCTATTATATCTTATGCTTTTGTTTTCTTGTAGAACATATCGACGTGAAACAGTCGATCGTCTTGCACTTGCGATCGCCAAAGAGAACGCTGGAACAATGCTGAGATTGAGACTATGATTCATCAGCACTTCACCAAGAAAAAAACGAGCTCTCCCTTGAGTTTGAATGATATCAGGACATACCTTAACATGCGAAGCATGTCCATGTTTGAACGGTAGTAGTGTGTCTTTGGTGGTCATCCCGTTTGGCCTCTGCGTCAGCCGCTTCCTGGTTGCTCAGTTCATAAGGGCCCAATAGATCTCTCAAGCTGAGAATTTTCTGGCTCCGGAGGTTTCCCTTATTTTGAAGTACGATGTATCGTTGGAATCTTTTGATCGCGTACCAGGGGTACAGTATCTCGTATGATATCTAATCACAGGAGTTTCCAGCATCATCAATGATGATGCTGAAACTCCTGTGATTAGATATCATCATTATCATGCCATCTCCTTCAACAGAGAAGGTCATGATCATCATGACCTTCTCTGTTGCAGGGAATGGCGCCCCGCGGAGGATTGAAGTACACATGGTGGCCTTCTCGATGTGATGGCGGTTCTTTCTGGTCAGGTTCTGATCGTGACCGTCAATCCGACATTTGATGTTTACAGAATGATGCCCTCTTCGTTACCGTTTCGGATGCTAGCCCTGAACCCCTTTCGATCGAAAAGACGATTGGTCTTGTGTTCATCTCTGGTCGGTTGCAGTTTGCTCAGGCCTCATCGATATGTTTGAAGGTAATCTCAGGACTTATGCACATGGAGTGTACTGACGTGACCCTTTTTGCACTTTCTTTTGGTTTGAACTGTGTACCGGACGATAACGGCGATGCAACAGTTGTTTTACAAACCAAACACAGAAGGCGAAAGACAATGAGCCAAGTTGAGATTGCCTACTTTTACTTCTTTCTAATAGTGCTTCGAAAGACTTTACACTTAAACCATTTCTCAGAGCGAATCCCCTCGTAATAAGCGTATGTCAAAATTGGAAGAGCATAGTAGGACGACATGCGTGGCCTGAAGATTCTACCCGCTATGAGTCGACTTCTCATAAGTGAATAACGAATGGACGTTGCCCTCTAGCTGAGCGGCAGGAGTTCTTAATTGGAATCTTAATGTTCCATCATACATCTGGTTGTGGAGCTCCGTAATGCTTCGGACTCCAAGGTCCTGGAAACCGTGTTTGACACCCATGCGCAAGTAGGGAAGGAATCTTTTCACGGAGCCTTTGTCAGCAACGGCTCCAGATACTCCTTGAGCGACACGAATGCGATCGTCTTCAGAGAAGTATCTTACGCTAGATCCTTTCCTCATGGCATCAGCACTTCCCATTCCACGGTATTTTTTCAGACGAACACCGTCCTTGTAAAAGTACTCGCCGGGGCTCTCTTCTGTGCCAGCAAGCATGCCACCCATCATTACAGAGGATGCGCCACATGCCAGGCCCTTGATGATGTGACCGGAGGAGGAAATCCCTCCGTCAGCAATGCATGGTATATTGAATTCACGAGCAAGTTTGGAGACGCGGTACACAGCTGTTGCCTGCGCTCTTCCGCATGCCATAACTTCCTGAGTCGTGCAAATAGATCCACTTCCCATGCCGATACGAATGCCGTCGGCACCAGCCTTGATGAGATGGTAGGCTTGGTTCTGTGTCACGACATTACCTGCCACAACCTCTAAGTTGGGATATTTGTTCTTGATATACTTCAACATATCCAGTTGGAATACAGAATCACCTTGACTTGAATCCAACATAATCACATCAACCCCAACTTCCACCAGCGCCTCAAGACGTTCCCTATCCTCTTGCCTAGTACCTATGGACGCGCCACACAAGAGTCTTTTTCCGGTCTTGTCCTTAGAGGACTCTGGAAAGTCTCGATTCTTCAGAATGTCAGTTCTTGCCACAAGGCCAACAAGCTCAAAGCATTCGTTCACGATCGGCAGCTTTCCCTTTTTACTTTCCTTAAGGATGGAATAAGCCAGTTCGAGCGAACAACCTTCCGTCGCAGTCTGAAGTTCAGTTACCATGATGTCCCCCAGAGGGGTGTTCTTGTCCCGAACGAACTCAACATCACGATTTGTTACAATTCCCACCAACTTGCTGTTCATCCCGCCGCTTTCAGTAATAGGAATGCCCATAAATCCGTACCGGTTCTTGATGTCCAAGGCGTCACGAACCGTATGTGTCGGGCTCAATGTCTTCGGGTCTGTTATGAAGCCATTCTCGTATCTCTTAACACGATCGACCTCTCGCTTCTGCTCCCGAATACTGTTGTTGTAATGAATGATTCCGATACCCCCTTGCAAGGCCATGTTGATAGCCATCTCTGACTCTGTTACAGTGTCCATCGGCGAACTGACCAGAGGAAGCTGAAGATGGGTGTTGCGAGTTATACGGGACTTGAGGGAAACATCTTCGACGCCAAAATAAATATGCCCTGGCAACATCACGAAGTCGCCATATGTGTAACCAACCTAGTTATAAACAGTCACGAATAGTTAGTACATCTAAGTTTGACCAGACAATAACGTTTCTCTAAAATTCATTTAAGAAGCTTACAATGCCTGCATCCAAAAAGTCGACTGCCGCAGCACCATCTTGAAAACGAAACAGATCCTCAGGAGGGAAAGCAGGCCTATAAGAATTTCGAAGCATTGTTAAGAGTGTTGCTCTTTGTTAGATTGACCACATATTCACGCAGAAAACATCTTTTCGACGAGAAGGAAACTTACTTCGGACTCTTCTTAGGTTCGCTCTCCATATCTTGCCCATTTGCGTTCATTAAGCCATTGGTAACTGGTGCCATTAGAAATTGTAGTTTGATTCCGACAGAAAAGCAATTTTTTCTGCTCCGGTTCTATGAACGCAATGCTGCGTGTTACGAGAATGAAAGACGTCTTGCACTCAGTGGAGACGAAGTGACATCCAAGGCCCGGCGTCGGTAAGCGGCTCTTCTCGTAGGTGATCTGCGATTGAGAGTATAGGTCGCCTATTTGCGCCGTTTTTGATGCAACTGACACTTGCTGGCAAAAGCTTGTTTGCTCAGATTTCTAAAAATATTAGGTACAAAGCGCTTTGTACGCGATAAAGTTTATCTTTAGAAAAAGTTTTGTTAATATGCAGACGGGTAGTTGATCCAAATTCGATTCAAAAGAGTATTGAGGTGCAGAGGAAACGTCTTGAAATTGAAGAGGAAAAGAAGGTGCAAGCTGGAGCATGCGAAGGGGATTTCAATTAGATCCCAGACTGTGATCCACTTTTCAGTCGCATTCGGTATTGTGCACTAGCCCTGTTACATTGATGCACTATCTCAGGACCTGCGCTATCCGTTAGATATTCCCACGAATGAACACTGCCTGCTAGCGGCTGCCAACCTCAAGTTTGCGTGATTTCCTTCTTCAACGGTATCCTTTAGATATCCTTTCGTTCATATCTAGTTTTCTGGCTTTGAATGAGAGAAAGGCCCATGGCCTGGCTTGACGTGATGGCGCCCAGTTCACCTTAACTTACATACGCACTCGATGATGGTTAACGATGACGCTGGATGACACCTCTGTACTGTCAGTGCAACCCAATCGCTGTTTGACTGAAGGACGTGATCATAACAGGAAGTACATGTAGTGTATCCAAACCGTCGAAGTACAAGGATACCATCCACTGAAGATACAGAGCATGTGTAGAATTTGTAGCAGTCGTCCGTCTTTATGATTGCTATACTTCCGGGGTTTGTATGTTTGGAACAGCGGTTTGATGAAAGAAAATTGACTATCGTTTGAATATGTTTAGTTCATTTTGGACGAGCTTAAAAACCCTCATCCGTCTTGATAACCCCAGATATGTTTGTTCCACGCTTTTCCTCATTTTGCTTTTGAGGCCATTGCTCGTAAGTTACGAGCAGTACGAGTCGTAGCACAGACTTTGCGCGGCGACGATATGGGATATGAAGTGCCTTCATGTCATCATGAACCGTATACGCAGCGTTAAAGCACCTTACAATTATAATCTCGTGCGAATGCACCATGCGGACCGCACTTTTAGATCGAGCTTCGACCGGATCAGTCTGCCATATTGCATAACTCTTGCACTAACGACCAAAGAAGCGAGCACATCTTGAATTCACGACTTAACTTTACATGGAAGATGAAATGACGAACCCCCTTTAACCTACTGCGAAACATAGAGCCCAACCCACAGTTTGAGCGCACTTACGGAACAACGGTACTTGCGAAAGGCGCTCTGAGCGGCAAGTGCACAGACAGTGTTTTTCATCAGCTCCAGTGCCTCAGAGAAACAACAGATACTGCGAATTATTTGTTCACTACTGCATCTTCTTCGGGGTGAGACCCATCTTCTCAGCCAGATTCCTAGCAACTGGTGGAGCTTTCTCGAGATAAGGAGTAGACTTTTGCACGGCGACATCACGAAGCTTCACAGCACGATCAGCGGCGGCACGACGTCCAGACTCCAGGTGCCGCGAAGCAGTGTCCGAGGCCTTCGCGAACGCGTCATCAACTTGCTTCTTGTTCTTCTCGTACAAAAGAGGTACAGAGAACATTGCAAGAGAGGCGAGGAAGCAGATGGTGACTATAGAAAAGAACTTCCCGGCTTGGTAGATAACGAAAGCAACGAACATCCACTTGGCCGCGACGACCGGCTTATCGCAGTGAATTATGTCGCGTAATTGCTCAGCCACTTCATTTCCTTCTTCCACGATGGTATCGACGACGCGCATCATGGAGTCACGTCGGAACAAAGGCGTGGATGGCGGCGGACGAGCAAGGTACTTGTCAAACTTGTTACCCATATGCTTGTTGGCATAGACGGCAGCGAGACGCACGGCGAGGTACAGGCCAAACAACAGGCCGCACACGGAAAGAACGGAGTTACCGCGGATGAGGGTGAGATAGAAGAAGAGCATGTCGGCGGCAAAGATGACACCGGTAACCTTGGGATCGCGCCATAGTAGGACGGCGCGAATGCGGCTCTTGCTGGGGGCGACCGGGAGCGGGACGGCTGGAATGCCCTCAGAAGCGGATGGGGTGGCGAGCGAGGCTACGGGAGTGGAGGGATCCATGGTGACGAGTGGGGAGGGATCGGCGGCGGAGGGGGTCTTCGGAGCGGCGGAGTCGGTGGGCGCTTGATCGATGAAGGAGGGGAAGGTGGGAGCCGGGGGGGGAACGGGCATCGCTTTGGAAGAGGCTGCGGCGGGAACGGGGCGGGCCCGTGCAGGGGGGTGAGAGCGTGGACAGAACGGTCACAGAAGGGCTGTGTGCCGGATCGGGGAGCGCCGACGCGGCAGACGCGCGCTGCTGCACGGCACTCGTGATTTGAGCGTCTGCTGCTGCTGCACTTCCTCCAAACAGCGGCGCGCTGGAGGCTGGCCACCTGTGCACTGTTTTGAATGCACCAATCACGCCCTGGAGCAGTACTCCTTCTTTGCCGGGAGCAGCCCGCGCTTACGCCAAGCTACCGCCGCCGCGTTCATGCCCCCAGCGCTTGAGGCCACGCAGTGGGACTGCCTGAGTACAAGGCTGCGCCGCTTTACTGTTGTCCGAACAAGCGGAAGAAGGGAGGGGCCGATGATCGTCACATCGCACGCCCCATGGCACCCAACGGGTGGTAAATCTGTGACCGGCTGTTGCAGCGATTGGTGTAGCGCACCCGTCGTTATGGCGTCTCTGGTGTTACGAGGTGCACGGTGGTCTTGATTGCCTTCAGCCGCATCAGTTCGTCGTTCAGGTCAGTAGCGAACGCCTCAGCGTGCATCTTTCGGTCCTCCCAGATGTGCAGCTCCTTCAGAGGGCACGAACCCAGCGGCTCCTCAGTAACCAGCTGTCTGAAAAGATCTTCCTTGAACTGTAGAGTAGTGCGGCGCCCACCGGGGTGAGTGATCACGGCCTCGTGGTCAAGGAACGATTCCCCGGGAGCCACCGTGTCATTCTTCGCAGCGATGCAGATCTCATCCAAAATCCGCAGTACTGGTTCTCTCACTGGCTGTATTCTTCCAGTGACTATCACCCCGACTGCCGTTTCTGAGCGTGTGATCACCTCCTCCATCTGCTCGAATACCGTACGCACCACTCGTGATGGTGGAAACGGCGAATCCACGACTGGCGGCAAAAGGCTCCCAGGACGACCCCACCAGCCTCCCGTCCAAGCTTTTCCTGTTTCCAAGACATACCTCCGTTTCCCTTCTTCTGGACCAGGCGTGCGGACGAGAGTTCCGTCAAAGTCGAATACATGTAAAGAGTGTATTGGACCAGCCTTTTTGTGTAGCTTAAGAGCTCTAGCCAATCGAGGGGGAAGGTCCATAGCGATGCTTCCCTTCCTCAACCAAGTTCCTGTCCGCTGCATGCCACTCTGGTTGGTCGTCCTCCGCGCATCTTGACTCCGCGCTTTGCGCATATGGGCAGTCAGTGACAGATTACATCTCATGGTAAGTTGTTGTGTGTTAGCTTCGCCTACGTGTATCTGTCAGAACTTCTGCGTGTAGATCTGAAACCTGGAATCGAAGCACGGATACGTGTACGTGATTCGACCGGAAACCGCGGTCAGTGAATGTATACATCTTGCAATTAGGCCAAGTTCAAGCGTATGCAGATACAGAATACATGCATACCAGTAGCAGGCCCGTCTTCAAGCATGAATAACGTTTGTCCCTCTTGGATATGGACCTGTTGATGCGAGAGATTGTAGCAAAGCTCATGAGGTGATTTTCCCACCAACTGTTATATCCTTTTATCTTACCATGTGGCCAACAAGTTTCCCTCGTCGCTCTCGTTGGGGGGGTATAACTTGTTCAGGAGTCCTGACCTTTCGAGCCCAATCTTGTATCGTCCTGAATTAGGACGATACAAGATGAGGCTCGAAGGGTGCTCATCTTGATGATGAGCATCTCGATCAGATTCTCGCATTCGAGACAGGGGAGGTGAAGATAGATGTTATTTATAGCAACTGCTTGGGGAATAGACTCACTCCCCCTTCTACTTCATTCAAACTTTTCTTCTTCTTTAGTATGAGCACGTTACGCCAATTCCGCGTAACGCGTGGGGTTTGCTAAGAACCCCCTACAACCTATAAGGCTTTCGTCAAAATGTAGCCTCATTCAAACAAAAAGCGAAAATGGACATTCCACTTGTTAGTGTCAAAGAAATGTATATATGCATATCTTCAAAGAAGCCATTCCATCTCAAATGTTGCTCAAGATTGGACCTATTATCTCAAGCCAAGCGTGGCTTGTTTTGCAAAAACGTGAGAACCGGCGTTTAGTGAGTTGCAAAGCCTCTGGAACATGCTCACTATGCGATTTTATGCTGCCCCTAATCCTGAAAAAGAAGGAGATAAGGTTTACGCTCTTTCTGATGGAGATCCAAGTTTCATTTGTATACGGACTTAAAGCTTCAATTGCAATTTTCTCTCTCTCGAAAGGCCGAGACTACGTTTCTCCTTCTTCTTTACGGTCAATTGGGGAAATATTTGCCCCCACTTACAAAGCAGCAAGGTGGCCTTTAAACTAAATGCAAACTCCCTCCCTCTCTTTCTCCAAAAACTTTGAATAGATAAGATTTTTGAAGGACACACTAGATCTGCCTTCTCGTGGTGTGTCTGACTTTCGATAAGGAAGCGAAACGGGTGTAGCACTGGGACTCTGAAGGAGACCCACAGCTTTCGGTTTCTGAAAACTCAACTGGAATTTAGTTTTACTGTGCTCCATATAGATTCATGCAAATGCCGAAAAAGTGTTGGTCTTTCTGGTGAAGGAACGCTTCTTTGAAGATCGCTCTGCATTTACTTCTCGTTAAGCTACTGTGCCCATATAAGAGAGAGAGAGATGCAAACGTTCAGTAGGCATTATTGCAAGAATTGTGGAACGTGACCTCAATCGCTACAGCCTGTATCAGCAGTTGATAAACTACTTCTGGTACCTATGGGAAAAAAGCAAGTCGATCTGGTTACGGACGTACAGCAAGAACAACTTATTAAGTTCTGTTTCGTTGGCCTTTCTCAAACGTATGCGTGGCGCTTAGCGCAGACATGAAATGAAAGACGAGACAATCCATGGAAGTTCCGGAAACAAGTGCACCTCCCACAGGAAAAATCAGAGGAATTCAGACATACTTGTAGAGCTTGCCAGACCCTGAGATGATTTTCTTCATCGCCTCAGACCTTGAAGTTCGAAGGTTCCAAGAACGTTTATATCCCTTGTGTCGGACATTGTGGATGGTGTATTCTGTAGAGAGAAACAATCGTTATTAAGCTAAGCTAGAGGAATTCCTTGATAACCCCTGCTGAGCTCACAAGCGCGCTACCCTACGGGTATACTTGTCGAAATCAACGTCATTTTCAGCGTAGCACTTAGTCATTTGACTCGAAGGTCCGCGACGGCAAGACCAATACCTTGAGAATCCGGAACTTCCAAATCTGGATACCAGGTACTAGACAGCTACCTACTATCAGTTCTTCAGGATAAACGCAAGGCTCGTGCGGACAGCTGAGAAAAAGCAACAAACCTGGCCCCGTTTTCAATTTGAAGTTTCTTGGCTCAGGAATCATATTTTGTGCCGAATGTTGAGCTTCCTCCACAATTCCGGATTGGGGGTTCCGCTCCTCGCTCAAAAGAGGGCATCTCGAAAGAAACTATGTCGTCTTATTTCCAGATGTCGAATGAACCTAAACACAGCTCAACGAGGACTGTCGTCGTTAGAGAATGGCACGTGGTTCAAACTTATATGCGGGGCAAGTTATCACGACACACCCTCAATTCGCAATCCGTGTGAAGTGTATACCATTGCTGGTGTGGACTGCATTGATGTTGCGGCAGATGAGAGCATTATTCGGGCAGCACGAGAAGGAATCCAATCAGGTGTCACTCGGGCGCTCAGCTATGAAAAACCCCTGTTGATGATTTCCATCAACGATGACTCTGATCCTCACTTTCGAAAAGCAGTATTTGAGGTCAAAGATTGTATTTCAGGCTGTCCACGTCCATGCCAGAAGGTTTGCCCTGCAGATGCAATAGATTTGACGGGAGCTATTACAGACCGTTGCTATGGATGTGGTAGATGTATTCCTGCATGTCCGATTAATATCGTGCACGCCGAAGAGTACGTTCATGCTCTACCATATGTGAAAACTCTTTTGTCAGGAGGGATAGATTGTTTGGAGATCCACACCGGAAAGGGACATTTGGAACAGTTTGAGGTGACTTGGAAAGGCATTGAAGATGCAGTTGTTGATAATCTAAAGATGGTTGCAGTTTCTTTTCCTGATCTTGGAACAGATGAGGAAATGGAAAGTGCATTGCGGCATATGTGGAACGTGATTTCGAAAAGCAAGCGGTTTCTGGAGGGCGGACTTGCACTGGTTTGGCAAACAGATGGTAGGCCTATGAGTGGAGACATCAGTCGCGGAACTGCCATTAAATCTGTTAAACTAGCGAAAAGAGTGATACGACTGCTTAAAGGAGGTAGCATTCCGGGACATGTTCAACTAGCTGGAGGGACAAACGCTTCCACTGTTGCGCGAATGCGTGCAGCTGGGTTATTGCGATCGTCAGCTGGAGAGCATGGCATGCAAAGTTCGATGCATACAGCAAGCGGTATTGCCGTCGGTGGTTATGCAAGGAAGGTAAGTCAAAGACCATTTTAGCCGTTGACCTGTGTGACGAAGGTTAAGATTCAATCTTGCTTTGGACAGCTAACGACGACCATTTTCTTTATTTGTGCAGATTGTGAAAGAGAAGCTGGGAAATAAGTTTGATACCGTATTGAGCGAACCTGAACTAGAGGAGGCGGTAAAAGTTGCGTCAGAGCTGGTACTCGGCCTGAAGTCCAGATGTGAGGAGTGATTTCATGTGGAATTCTGTTGCAACGACTCCCTCCCCTTCAGTTTTTAGAAAACTTCAGCTGAAATAACAGGAAACAGTTCAATGTGGACGTGGCAGCGATTGCCGTAATGGGGTATAGTAATTTATGCAATTCTTTCTTAACGCGGTGTTAGCGAGGGAACGACGGTACTGTTGTGGACTGTTGTAGACTGCGAATCCCGAACAAGGTGTCTAATTGATACCTCCTCAAGTTTCCAGGTGCGCTGTCTGCTCCGGGCTCACCGACTAAAGCGCTGAATGGGAAGTTGTGAATCACGACGAAGACGGGATCAGCGTGTCAGAGCTTGCTCGCGATTCATGAATATTGTCCCTTGGGCCGTCTATCTACAGTGAAATTGAAGTTCACATGCTTTTGAAATTCAACTTGACTTTTTCTTTCTTCAGATTTTGTTTGTTACTTTTGTCAAGGGTACCTTGTACACTGCTGGCTTGGTGGTCGGTCTGCGGTGTCCATAGATACGAAGCTGACCCAGGCCTCCCTCCAGTCCAGGGTCGTCGTCCGCATCCCGTTTAGCTAAACAAATCGAGGTCCATGCTCGGTTTGAGCAGCTCCCCAAGCTTTTTTTTTCTGCACGTGAACAGGAGCCGTTTGAGATTCATAAACAGAGAGCGGGGCGTGCAACGAAGTCATTCTGAACCAAAATGTCGATGTTTATATCAAAAGCGTGGAGGCGAGCAGAAGTCTTCCTTGAACAAGTCGACGAGAGTGTTGCGCAAGCCTCAAGGAGACTTGTGGTTGAAGGAGCAACTGGAGCAGTGGAAGAAGATGAAGTTTACTCCTCGGAAGACGAAAGCGCTCAACAAAGTCGAGCATCTGCGATTCCTCGTGCTGAACCGCGACCAAAGGTACCTATCGTCGAAGCTCGACAAGCATCTGATGCCGAAGATTCAAACGCCGAGGGTTGGGGCGATGATGTCGAAATTGATGAGAACATGCTCTCAGATCCACCCGCTTCCGATCAATCCGCCAAGAATGAACCGCATTCCAATAAAGCAGATGACGGAGCACCATCAGAGCTGAATACTGAGGCGAAGCACCCATCGTCATCAAAGCCGCTGTCAGCTGAACATGTTACTGCTCGACAGACCGCTGAATCAGTGAATCACCCAAACCTCCAAGTCCAGTTGGACCCAACTGAACAAACGAAAGAAAGTCGTGATCGGCCGGACGACGATGGGTATATTAAAGCTCTGGAAGCCGAGAATGAAGAGCTTAGAAATGAGTTTGAGTCTCTTGAGGTTGAGTACGAAAAAACGCGCAAGGAGAAGGGAAAGCTCGTGAAGAATCTCAAGAGGATGAAAGACATTGTTAATGAGATGGATGAAACTCTTCAAGAGAAGTCTGCAGAGGCTCGTGCTCTCGAAACGGAATTAAGGGCTGCAAATGACAAGATTACATCCCTTGAATCGGAATCTCGTCAGAGTGAAGCACGGGGGAAAGATGGTATGGATTCCTTGCGCACAGAGCTGACATCTCAGATCGAGTCATTGCAGGGGGAACTCAGTGCAGCTAATCAGGAGTGCCAGACCTTGACTGAGGAGAAGGAGCGTTTGAATGAGGCTCTGTTGCAAGGCCACGAAGCCGATTTGGCCACAGCTGATGGCGCTCGTCAGGAAGCTACTCAGGCACATCGGGCGTATGAAGCTGAGACACTTGCACATCGCGAAACAAGGAAGCATGCTAAAGAACGAGAGGAAGCACTGCAATCTGAGGCCGCAGTTGCTACAAAGGCTTTGGCAGATGCGCAAAGAAAAGCTGAAGAATGTATAGTAGCGGCTAGCAACGCGAAATCAGGCCAGAGGGCAGCAGAGGCGAAGTTATTAACCGTAACAAGTGCTCGAGACGCTGCATTTGCGAGAGTCGAAGACTTAGAGCAGGCGCTCAGTTTTTACGAAGAAAGGGGAGGAAACGAAGGAAACCGGCAAAACGAAACCCAGGACATGCAGCAGACCATATCTGAACTTGAAAATGCGCTTGAAGCTAAGAATGTCGAACTCAACAGACTGGAAGGTGAAGTGGAGGCATTACGCGCTTCCTACAGACCGAGGAAAGACGCGATGTCGCCAAGATCTAGCGGGAGAGGGGAGACAAGTACTTCTCCAGAGGTTGAGTTGAAGCTACGACACATGGCCGACGCAGCATTGCGAAAGCAAGCTCAGCTTGAAGTTCTGCGTTCGGAGAACAGAGCGCTCCAACATCAGCTGGGCACTGAACGCAAGCGCACGCGAGAAGCACAGGCCATGGCTGCTGCTGCCTCGACTTCACGCTCTGCAATCCGTGGCGGTTTCAGAGGGATACTGGACACTGGGGACGACAGCCGAGGTGATCGTGCATATGGGGTACGGGACGGTCCATTAGCACGATTTCGAACACCAAGAAGCTGGCCAAAGTCGGTGTCAAGGGTGATCATCAGTTTGGACCAGTTCTCAGCACATGCTTTAGCGTTCTTGAGGAAGGAGCCGTTTTTCAGGCTTGTGTTGTTATTGTACGTTGTCGGACTTCACTTGTTTGTATATAGCCTGCTGCACTGGCACGTGGATGCTGTTTCCGGTGGCAACGCGCACGAAAGTATAGCGTCGCCAAAGGGTGGCGCGCATGCCTGACTCTAGCTAGATGTAACTATTAACAACTATTGAGAATGGAATGTCCATCGATTCGAAGTGAGAGGATCACGCATAGAGAGCATGCCTGCAAAACTTGCCCGACAATTCGCTTTCCCGAGCTCCTTAGCAGCAAGAAGATACTGAGAGGTCAACTCACTGACTCTGGGTCGGGGCATGTAGTAACTGAAACGACAAACAAGGGCAGAAAACAAACAAAATCGAACCACAGCGCATTACTTTTTAAGATTGTTCTTGTGCACGTAGTTGAGGAACTGCTTCTTGCTCATGCGGGCCAACTTCTTCGGGTTGGAGATAACGAGCTTCTGCGTTCCACGCGCCTCGTTCTCAGCGTCCCTCTTGCGCTTTTCTGCCAGGCGGTTGCGCTCGGCCTCCTTGGCGGCCGCATCGGCTTCCTTTGCGGCGCGGACGATGCTCATGAGCGCCTCGCGCTTCTCACGACGGCGCATCTTCTGCTCCAGGGTGAGCTTGAGCGCAGCGGTGCGACGCTGCGCGGCGGCCGGGCGGCGCTTGGGCCTCTTCCATGGGCGGTGGCCCTTGGTGGACGGCACGAGCGCGGCGGCGGGCTTGCTCCGCGCGGGCGGCGGCGCGGCGGCGGACTCGGGTTGCATTGGGGGGGGGGCGGCCGGACGGCGAGGAAGACGGCGGCGGCGGCGACGACGGGCGCGGCGGCGGGCGGCGCAGTGTGGGGGCGGTGGAATTGCGGCAATTAATTTGCGCGCCTGCCATTCGCGCTGCACAGCAGACATGTCGTCCCCAGGCCCCAGCTGGCAGCCACTGGCGCAGCGCTGGCGAATTGCGGTGACATCCCCATTGCCAAGCAGTCACGAAACAAGCGCCAATCCTTGTATGCGCCGCGCTTTGGCCGCCACCATCTCGACCACCATGGCCACGCCCACACAAACCATCCGCGTCGCAGCCACCCCCGTCCCTTCCTCGTCAAGGCCGCCCCGTCCTCCCCGCCCGCCGCGCCCGCAGCCCCCCCCTACATACCCCCCTTCCGCGCCAGGCGCCTTGCCGCCGTTTCTTCGCCGCAGAACTCGCAACTGCTGCACTGGACGCGGCTCAGGAAGTCCATCCACGGCATTGTTAATCGCCTCAACGCAAGCAACCTCCCCCACTGTGTCATCAACCTCTTCCGCCTCAATCTAGTTCGCGCGCGCGGCCTGTTCTGCAAGGCTGTTCTCCGCGCGCAGGTGGCCTCCCCCAACCTCTCGCCCGTTTTCGCCTGTTTCGTGGCTGTGGTCGGCTCCCGCTTTCCCGCCGTCGTCAACCTGCTTTTGCGCCGCCTCGTCGCCCAGCTCAAGACTGCGTACCGCAATCAGGACCGCGCCTCGTGCTTTGCCACTGCCAGGTTTCTCGCTAATTTATACAACCAGCACGTTATCAAGGATCTTTTGGTGCTAGAATTTCTCTGCCTCTGTACCGTAGACCCCTCCGACAGTTCCGCAGAGCTCGCCGTCGTCACCCTTCGTGAATGCGCGCCCACTTTGTACCAGAACAGTCCAGATGCCCTCGAGTTTGTCTTTGAGAACCTCAGAGCGATGCTGCATGACGGACATCTCGGTCGAAGAGCACAGGTCGCCATTGAAAATTTGTTGATCCTGCGTCGAAATAGGTTTCGAGACTTGCCGTCTACGGACCCCCGCTTAGATTTGTTACACGACAAAGATATCTTTACGCACGGTATCACCCTTGAAGAAGATCTCGGAGATTTGGAGTACGAATGCGACAACTTTCAGTTTGATCGCAAATACGAGGAAAACGAGAAGGCTTACTTAGAAATCAAGAAGGAGATCCTGGGTGCCGCCATGGATCAAATGCCGCCGGAGCTTGGCGAGGATCCCAGTCGTCCACAATCAGACAGAATGTCCAATCCAACGGCGCAGGCGCCGGAGAGCAACACTAACAATAACAAAGATCCAAACCCGATCAAGACGACGGATTTGACAAACACTGATCTACTAAACTTTCGGCGCACAGTATATCTTACTCATAGTGCCACTTTGTCTGCTGAGGAATCAGCACATCGAATGTTTCTCTTGATGCGTGAAAATAAGGGAAAGGAAGCTGAGCTTTGCAAGATGATTATCGAGTGCTGCAGTCAGGAAAGCAGCTATCAGAAGGTATACGGTAACCTTGCACATCGAATTTGTTACAATGACCGCAGCTACCGTGCCCACTTCGAAGAATTATTTGCAGATCGCTATGCAACAATTCATCGGTTTGACACTCGAAAGATTCGTATAATCGCCTGCCTCTTTGCTTTCTTGTTGGCTGAAGAGGCTATTTCGTGGAATATCCTGGAGGTTGTGCGCATTGTGGAGGAAGAAACAACTGCTTCTAGCCGCACGTTCCTGAAATACCTTTTCCAACAGCTACGTGAGAATATGGGGAAGACAAAAACAAAGGAACGCTTCCTTCAAGCTGACAAAGACGGTAACTTGAAAGGAGTTTTTCCTACCGATTGCGCGAAGAATGCACGCTTTGCGATCAACATGTTCACAACCATTGGACTTGGTTTCCTAACGGACGGCCTCAGAGACAAATTGAAAGATATTCCGGACCAAGCCGCTGGAGCACGACAAGATGAGCGAGACACAGAAACAAGTACAAGCTCGAGCAGTCTGTCATCCTCCTCATCAGAGTTAAGTCCAAGTATTGGAGACGAACACCCACAAGGTGATTTGTCTGACGATAATGGATCTCGAGGGTTGAAGCGTCAGCAGGACGAAGCATCTAGGCTTGACTCAGAGAGGCCGACAAAGTTCCGCCGCTTGGAACGATCAGCAAGTAGGAGAGGCGAGCGTGAATCCAGAAGAAGAAGAGATATACGGCAAAACATAGAGCTTGATGACATTGAGCGCAACCATCGGGCATATGTCAATTCGTCATCGGGATCACGATCACGGCGATATGCTCCGGAACAGAGCGACGAAGACGAACGAGATTACCATTCCAAGAGTCGCAGGGGTCCGTACCCCTCGCGCCGTGGTGAAGGAAGTCGTCGAGATCGGCCCCGATCATCACGGCTGATGTCGCATGAGTACAGAGAGGGTTACCGTTCGGATGAGGAAGCATTGAGACGGTCTACCCCTCGAGACCGACACGGAAGACATCGGTCAGACCTAGACGAGTACGACAGGGGTCGACGTGATGAGCATAGAGACGTATCACCAGGTTACGATGGTGAGGATAATGATGTGGATCATCACAGGGACAGAAGAAGGAGCTCTAAGTACTACAGAACCGATTCCCATGACTCCCGAGAGCGCCGCAGGAGGCATCGTACGGCAAGCGATCGCAGACACCGCCAACACTATTCGGACTCAGAGTCGCCCTCTTACAGTCCAGGAAGAAGAAGAAGGCGAAGCGGTTCATGGCGCCGTCGGCGTTCGCCTAGAAGGCGGGATTCATCCGAGTACTCTGACGCGCGGTCGACCTCTAGGTCCCCGAGGCGCCATAGACGACACTGATTCCACATCATGGAAGGTATAGTGATTTCAGTGTAGTTCATTGAAAACCTCGAGATGGGTTTCGTATCTTCCATGAACCGTTTCACCTCATCATTGGTATCATCATGATGTGATAGACTAACATGCATTTATGTTCTGTGAACATTCTCTTGTTTCTAATTTTGAATCACTGTGAGTATGTGCATACTACAACTCTGCATCCGTAGCTCAGTAATGTTCAGTTCTTTGTTCAAATGGATTTTTCGTCTTATATACCTTATTCGTTTCTTTCGCATTGTTCCTATACTGTATACACTAGAACAGGTTGAATCCAGGGTGTCATCGTGCATCAATGTAAGTACTATGGATTTTCCGTTGGAGTACATGATTTCCATCCCGCTTCATTTGAGCATATCACTTCAGTTGCAATTCAAGAGTCATTGACTCAGTGCATCTTTTTCCTCATCACATCCTGGGGTAGCTCATGTCGGGTACGTGCGTGGAAGATCTCCAGGGCACTGCCCGCAAGCAAAGTGAGAGTTTGACGCAAGCCTTGCAAATGCTAATTTTAACATACAATATTGTAAAGCAACTGTTTGAAGCACGCGAGATACCCTTGATATAGACCAGAACCAACTGGCACCGTCACTTTTGTCTGAAGTGTACGAAAGGTGCGAAAGGTGGGCGTCGTTGCGATTATTGAACAAAACTCGGGGCGCGTGTCCTCGGGCCGTGAGCAAAGTTGTTCAATTTCGAGGGCACGCCTCAAACGTCGATCGATAATGTTCAATGTGATGACATTCAATGAAGAGATGAAACGTTGATCATCGATGACCTTTGCAACGAAGTCTTTTAAATCGAGAGGGTGTTGCAACGAAGACAATTTATTAAATTGTGTCTTTGATAATTGCTGCCTAAAGGTCTATACTCAGTAGTATAGAGTCTACAGCCCTTGAACTATAGAAAATGAAAATTCAATAAATATGATACTGTATCCGATACAGTATCATATTTATTGAATTTTCATTATACAGTGCATCGTGCCGAACTCGTTGCCGCTGGCAGAGGCTCTGTTTCTCTCCGACGCGGTCCATTCAGGACTTGGTTTTATAACCAGGTTCGTCAGATCAAGAGCTCCAACGACATTCGAAACTTTTCCATCATCACTGATGCTGTGTACTTCGGCGTGATGAGCGGATCAGAAGAGGCCAAATCGAAGCATGAGTGGCTTTGTGCTCAATCTGGTCCCCCTCCGTAATCACCGCTACCATCGGCACCGCGTATGGCTGAGAATGGTAGATAGGCCCACGCATTCGGATACACATAAGACGCCGATCTGCGTTAGAAACGTGTTTTTTCGTTGGGAGAATGGGCGTTCTGCATTAAACAATGTTTCCTTGACGGTCAAAGAAGGAGAGCTCACCATGATCCTTGGGCATAATGGCAGTGGTAAGAGTACTCTTCTTCGAATTCTTCGCGGAGTTCTAAATCCTTCTGCAGGAGATGTCTACCTTGAAAAGCCGTGTGCTTACGTTCAGCAGGATCCCAATCTGCAAATAGTATTGCCAACTATTGGAACCGATATTGCCTCCTCGATTCCGAAAGATTTGAGCTCGCAAGCGTCAGATGTTCGACAAGCTGTAATCAACGCTCTAAATGCGGTAGGACTGACTCCTCCAGAAGATTTCATGCCGAAATCATCTTATAGGCTAAGCGGCGGGCAACGCCAGCGTGCTGCTGTAGCAGCTGCCCTTGCAATGGAGCCCAGGACAATTCTTTTCGATGAAGTTACAGCAAATATGGATCCATTCAATAAGGCAGAACTGGTTTCAAGGATCCGGCAAATAGTTACGGAACGAAACATGGCAGCAATATGGTAAGTGAAGCACTCACGACTGATAGGAAAGAAGCATTGTTCGAAGGCCGCCCAGAGAAATTTTGCTGAAGCAATACGCACCTCTGGTTTGTCGGCTCAAAAAGAATGCGAGATCAACTATTGACAGCCATCGTGTTGCTGATCCTGTTCACTCATAACAGTTCAGTGTCATATCACGCTTCAAACACTACTCCTTTCGGTCAAAACCACGTACTTACAAAGAAACCCGACTTTCCTTCAATGCCAGGGTTACGCACTTGTTGGACGAGCTAGAGTTTGCCGATAGCATAGCAATGTGAGTGGCTCCAAATCCCATCAGCACATGACTGTTTTTGCTAACATTCGCATTCGTTTTGCGACTCCAGAATGACCAATGGTAACATAGTCGCTCATGGACCAAGAGTAACCATGATGCCACTTGTTTTTGACTTGCAAGATAAAATGGAAAGCTCGTCATCGTGATCAGATATCACCACTGTCCATGTTTTACACCAGTCGAACTCAAGCCCTGGAGATCACCGCCGTTAAATAGGAGCGACGTTGAATAGGTAAACCAATGGCGGGCACACGCGGAGGTGCTCCAATGTGATCTCCAGTAAAGAGTTTAAGATCATTTGCGGATACTGTACGCACCCTCGAGAGATTTCGTTCAGTTCAGCAATCATTCAAGCATTCTCGCCCATTATCGAAGATCCGCAGAAGGACTAGGACGTTTACAAGCGTCTGGTGCTTTTTGAGTTCTTTAGAGACAGGCTTCCGATACGAATGCGAAGCCATGTTCCTCTTAATTTCGTTTCTTATAAACGCATGCAGTGTCTGTGACGCAAGAGAATGTATGAGCAACATGAACCAGTGGGAATATTTGTCAAGCCCCGAAATCTCTGGCTTACAAATGGCAATACTTCCTCTTGGCTCAATAGAATCCCATGGACCTCATCTTCCTCTTGGCACAGATGCTATTCTCGCGTCCGAACTAGCGTCTAAAGCCGCTGAAGGACTAACGGATATTGCCATTCTACCGTTAAGCTATTTTGGGGCCAGTTTCGAGCATTTGGGCTTTCCCGGCACAATTGGTATTCGGGACGACATTCTTAATAGCTACTGGGGAGATATAACGACGAGCATAGTTCGGGCAGGGTTGAAAAAAGTTTTACTGGTGAATGGTCATGGGGGACAGACTAGCAACGTCCAAATTGTGATTCGCAATGCCAGATTCGAGCACAATGTTCTCGCCGTCAGTTTCAATGTTCAAGCGATGCTTGCAAAAGCCTACGGTGAGCTTGTTGAAGTGGATTTAAGCTCAGATGAGGTACTGAAGGGAATTCATGGAGGCTTGATTGAAACCTCGGTCATGCTCCACCTTCATCCTGAACTTGTTCAGGTTGATAAACTGCGTGACTTCAGGCCCAAAACCATATCTCACATTCATCTTGAACCATATGGGGCCATTGTCTCGTACGGGTGGCGCATGGAAGATCTTTGTGCGGAAGGAGCGGTTGGAAATGCTCGGGGGTCAAGCGCAGAGCTTGGTTCACGTATTTTTTCGCGAAGTGTGCTGGAACTGAGAGGAGTTATGGAAGACATGCTCAGGAGTGATCTTAAGGAACTCTTAGTGATGAAAGGCTACAGTTAAGTTAAAACGTGTTTACTGACGACGTCACTCTGAGGAGTCTTGGTCGCCATCCTCGTCTTCCTCCTCCTCCTCACTCTCTTCATCCACAGCCAAGTCCTCGATCAGCCATCTTCGCAAATCGTTTCTCTCGCTGCGGAGACTGTTGTTGTAATTCGACGCCGCCACAACTGCTGTCGAGTAATTCGATTCATCGTTATCGGCGGGTTTAGAATCGTCGTCTAGCGAACTGGATGTTACCTCCGAATGCTCTCCCATCGGCTTCTTAATGCGTTCGATTGATATGACTATATCGGGGTCCCCATCGCCAACAGATATGTCTGGTCCGTCGAAATAGAACGGGGGATACCCTTTACCAGGTAGCCCGAACAGCTTTCGGTGATCAACTCTAGATGCATAAGGTGGCGTTTCTTCGAATATGAACGATCTTCTTGCTTTCGAATCGAAGGCATCATCCTTGGTTATAAAAATAGGCTCGTATGGGTCGTCCAGGTCGTGATCTTCCCATAACTTCATATACGGATGAACTATCTTGTTCGCTGTATCTATTTGAGGAGGCGGACTCGCCGCAGCAGGAATCACGGATTGGCTCAACACACCCCGGCTTTGTATCCGTGGAGCAGGTTTTGTTATTTGTGGGCCAATGTGCATCGCTCGAGGGGATGGCTTCTGTACAATCTGTGGGTGAATGGAGCGTGTGGATGTGAACTGATAAGGATTTTGGTAAATGATCTGCGTTGGGCGCGCGGCGGCTGGAGGATACGCCGGAGTCCTTTGTGGAACGAGTGTTTGTTGCATTGGTGGGACAGGGACTGGCTGTGGCACCGGTAACATTTTCGGCTGCGTTACAAGCGGACGGGCTGGTCTTGGTATTGTTGTCGGATGAGGCATGTAAGGATTGGATCTCACAGGTAGTTGCGGAGCCGATATGGGCTTGGTCTTCATTCCCTTTGATGGGACGGAATGGCCCATGTTGCCCACAATCTCGCGTTCCTCGCTTGTAATAGTTCTTTCAATTGCAAATGCAAACCGTACGTTTGGTAGACCGTCAATAAAGGCGTCAACATGTGCAACCTGGTACATGTAGGTGGCAAACGGAGCAGAGCGAAACGCGTCAGCGGTGTCAAAAGGGCGGTCTATGTCGACGCGAACAAGAAGTCTTCTGTTACGGATAGCAACAGCCATGTGCTCCAAAGGAACCAACGGGAGATCTTTGTGAGCCTCAACTGATTCCATTCTCACCCAGTGTCGAAGAAAGAAGGCTCTCTTCTTCATGTCTCGTTCTCGTGTTAGCATAAAAGGGGCTCCGGAAGGAAACCCAGCAAAGGTGGGTGAACTCCTGTGTTGAACAAGGTTGATGCAGAAATACAGATATGGGGGATCTTCACAAGACTCTAAATTGGTTGTGAGAGGACGCCATGCTAATCGTGAATCGAGGTTAGTGAATTGGTTGCAAAGCTGACCATCAACGGATATTCGAACCAAATTCGGAGAAATGCTGTATGTGTTCATTCCCGAAACGGTATGGACTTCTGCTGGTGTCAAGAGTCATAAACAAACCGTTCACCGGTAGGAAATACAAAGCCCCCGTACAGGATTGGTTATCAGGGTAGCGAATCCGACTCGTAAATAGATGTCAAAGATACGAAAGTGGCAGTATAGGGATGTAAGGATACAAGGATAACTTCAGTGCTCTTGGCAGTCGTCAGATTATACAAGGGCAGCATCAGCGAACGAGAAGGGCATCGAAGAGCAATCGATGAAGTTGCGTACCATTTCGAAAATTGGTTTTAATTGCAAATTAGGAACAATGTTTTGTGCGGTTTTGACATTTTCACACATTAGTTTTGGAAAATCACGAGCATTCCGGCGGCGGTGGTGTAGGACGGGAAGGCTTTGATCTCTTCTAGGTTTGAAAGCATCTATGGGATCAGAAGGCACCCAAAACTGCCATTATCCTCTTCCTCCACGTAGTTTTTCTGGGGTGAGGGGCGTTCATGAGGTGTTTATCTGATTCAAAAGAAATCTTTTTGTGAAGTTAAGTTCTTCTGAAGAAGGAGCGGTGAGAATAAGCAAGGAATGACAAAGAGGAAAAGGAGAGTATCATTTGTCTTGCCAGATAAAAAGCAAGATTCCACAGAAGAGCAGACAGTGAGCATCTGTTATGCAAATGGCGATGAATTTGATGATGATATCGAGACAGCTTCGCCGGTTGGCGATGGAGACTCCGATGAGGAAGAGAGTCATGCAGATGTCAGCGGAACGGACGACCAAAGATTGGAATCCAACGCCCATAAAGAATCCCTAACAGAAGCAGAGCACAAAGAGAAGGGTTTGACCAAACGCTCCACACCCAAGAAGCGAGGCAGGAGAACCGAAAAGAAGTTGCCAGATTTCTCCACTGAGGATGCAAGTGATGTGGACGATGAAAGCGATAGCACAGACAGTGACTCCAGTTCATCTGATAGAGCTGACGATTTCGATGAGAACGAAGTTTCAGAGGATTCCGATTCATCTTCAAGCGCCAGCAGCGATTCGGAATCAGAGTCAAGCGAGGGCGAGAAGCAAGAAAACATAGAAAAAGCCCCCACGCCAATTAGAATGTTCACCGAAATGGGACTGGATCCCCGCTTAGAAAGTGCTATCGAGAGAATGGAATGGAAGAAACCTACACCAATTCAATCGGCGGTTATTCCGGCAGCGCTACACGGTCGAGATGTACTGGTCAGTTCTCCTACAGGATCTGGAAAGACGGCGGCGTATGCCGTGCCAGTTATTCAACACATTTGCAAAACAGCTTCCGTTGCGCAGGGGCTTCGCGCTGTTGTTCTAGTCCCGACTCGTGAACTTGTTCATCAAGTGACATCGGTCCTGAAGGGCTTGAGTAAGTACATAGATGGCATACACATTGCGGCGCTAACTGGGTCGTATTCAACTAACTTTGGGAAGAACGGAAAGAAGGATGAAGACAAAACCGCGTTTGCCCGTTCGGCTGATGTAATGGTCGGAACTCCGGCTGCAATAGTGTCCGCGGCGGGGACAGGGATGGAGAACTTTCTGTCGACAGTAGAATTTGTCGTTGTCGATGAAGCTGACCTGGTTCTCAGCTATGGATACGAGCAAGATGCGAGAGCAGCCCTCTCGAAAGTACCAATGAGCGCACAATCCATGTTACTCAGTGCGACTTTGGAGGCAGAAGGGATGGATAAGTTCAAAAAAGTTATTCTTCGGCGCCCATTAACGATCAAGATTTCAGCGAGCGATTCTATTCAGGAAGACGAGGCCGCAGGCGCTACGCATTATTACGCCAGACTGAAGATCCATAGAGATCGATATCTTGTTACCTATGCGATGCTGAGACTAAATGTGATTACAGGGAAAGTGTTGATCTTTGTAAATCATATCAGCACGGCCTTCCGCCTCAAACTCTTTCTGGACCAGTTCAAAGTGAAGAGCGCTGTTCTGAACTCGGAGCTTCCGATGAATTCGCGAGTTCACTGTGTGGAACAATTCAACGCGGGGGTGTTTGACATTCTCATTGCAACTGATGAGGCTCAGGACGATAGTGGAAAAGAAAAGCAACGTGAAAAGAAGGAAAAACGATCTCGCAAGAGAGTACGGAAAGACTTTGAATTCGGTTTGTCACGAGGCGTGGACTTTAGAGATGTCGCGGCTGTCTTTAACTTTGACATGCCAAAGGCGGCCGCAAGCTATCTACACCGAGCCGGGCGCACTGCGCGAGCGGGGAAGAGCGGGACGGTGCTGACTTTGGTATGTCGCGACGACGATGAAGAGGGAGTTAAGAGCATGGGAAAGGAGGGCGGATGTCATATTGCACCGCTGGCTTTTCGAATGGATCAGATTGAAGCGTTTCGATATCGCGTTGAAGATGCTTTGCGAATGGTGACCGACGCGGCCGTGCACGGCGCACGACTAGCGGACGTAAGAAGGGAGATTGTGAATTCAGAACAATTGAAGGGTTACTTTGAAGAAAATCCCGAGGACCTGGATGCGTTGCGGCACAACCTAACGCTGGCCAAGAATATCCCAGATCATCTAGCGCATATTCCATCGTATTTGCTACCTCCTGCACTTCGCGGAAGTGTACCGAACGATCCCAACGGGGCAAAATTCCGAACAAAGCGGAAAAAGCGAGGCGCGCGCAGCAAGTCCGGGGGAAATCAAAGAAAACGAGGGGACCCGCTGAAGACATTTACAGCGAACGGCGTTTCAGGAAGTGCTCGTGAGAGATATCGCGAGAAACATGGGATCAAAAAGAGGAAATCGAGGGATCCCGGACAGACAATGTTAAAGAAACGACGAAGACATTAGGTTTGGAATATGAAGGTGTGGTACAAAACAGCAAGGTGGGGAAATGAAATTAGTGATAAAGGTTTAGACTCGATGCGGTTCGCGGCTGGGAACAGCTTTCGCAACTTTTGACAACATTCTAGAGTACCACATCCATTGGGCGAAAAGAACGAAGTTAAAACAAGTATTGACGGCAATGCCTGTGAGCATGAGCGGATCTCTCACCTGCGCTATGGTGGTGAAAATACGAGCGCAGTTTCCCAGAAGCTGCAGGCCCAAGGTGATTGGGGCAAGTTCTCCAGTGCTCTTCCGTCGCCAGTTCAGAATGATCTGCGGCAAGCGGGCGAGGTTGAGGATCGGGATGGAGCACACCTGCAGAAAGGTGGTGATGGACATGGGCACAATGGGTGAATACAAGCAAACAACGGCAAAAACGTAGAGCAGCGCCAGTGCGAAGGCCGGAAGGCGCGGAAGGCGCTCGAAAAACACAATCAAGATGAGGATGACAAAGTTCTGAATCATGATGAACACGCCCTCGCCGTACGTCGAAAACGGGATGCCAAGACGCGCGCAGTACACGGCGGAGAAGGTGGTACCAATCGTCTCCAGCGAGTACATGAGCACGGAAATGCCGGCGGCGGAGCGACGGCGGATGACGCGGACGGCCTGCGGGATCTTGTACAGCACGCTGCCGATGAGCACGCACACGCCGACAATGGTGCTGAGCAAGGTGAGCACGCGGTTGGGCGGCGGCGCGCGCGGCACGACCTGCGCCACGGCGGCCGACGGCGACGGCGGCGGCGGCGGCGGCGCGCAGCGCAGCGCGGCGACCGGCGGCGCGCAGCGGCGCGCGCGGCGCACAGGCGGCGCGCGGCGGCGCGCGCCGCCGCGCGCGCTCGGCGCCAAGCGCGGCCGCGGCGCGACCGGAAGCGCCGGAACGAACGCCATCGTCGCGCGCAGCGTCGGCCGCACCGGTCGCCCGCAGCGCGCGAGCGCCGCGGCCGCGCGCGCCGCGCGATCTGCCATGGGCGCGCAGCGCCGCGCGCGCCGCGCGCGCCGCGCGCGCCTTGCACTGTAAGTGCGGCTGCTCACCCGCCGTGGCGCGCGGCGCGCCCGCACCGCGGGCGGCGGAAGCGGCGCGGGCGCGGCCAATGGCGTGCGCGCGTGGTGCGTGCGCGCGCGCGCGCGCCGCACGATTTGCGCCGAGCATAAACGAACCCTGTTTGGGCGCTACGCCGTCGCCGTCGGCGTTGCCCGCCACCGCCCGCCACCGCCACCGCCGCCGCCGCCGCCGCCGCCGCCGCCGCCGCTGCTCTTGTGGCGCCGTCCTTCCGCTCCGCTTCCGCTCGGCCTGCGCTGCTCCGCGCCCCGCCCACCCCTCCCCCGCCGTCGTCCCGTCCGTGCCTCCGTTGTTTCGCGGCGTGCCCGCCTAGTATGGTCGCGTTTGCGACCGCCACCAACGCCACGTCTTCGGCTCCGTCTTCCTGCGTCGTGCATGCCACGCGCACCGTCGTCGGCTCGTTGCATCAGGAGTGTGATGTCCCCAATCAGGATGCACACGCCGAGCATGTCTCCGTCGCCTCCTCCGTGTACCTCGTCCTGGACGGCCACGGACCCGAGGGCGATGCTATAGCCATGCGAGCCGCGCACAACCTTTCCCGTCATGTTGTCGATCGTCTGGACAAGTTGCAAAGTGGCCCTGCCAACACCCGCCACCATACTGCGCTGCGCGCTGCCTTTGCCGCTACTGCTGAGCTTGTGGACACACAGCCAGCCGCGCATGCCGCCGGCACCACCGCCTCTGCCGTCGTTTTGGAGCGAGATGTTCTTACCGTTGCCAATATCGGAGACTCCGACGTCGTCCTATCCACTCACGGTCAGGCCAAGCTCGTCAGTTTTCGCCACAGGCCTAGTGAGCAAGATGAGAAGCAGCGCATGCTCAAATGTGGCGCTATCGTATCGAATGGATATGTGTGCGATACCAATGACCCACCGAGCAAGATGATTTCGATCACCCGCGCTTTTGGGGATCTGGATGTGCGCGCCCTCGGAGTCGTTCCGTTGCCGCAGATCGCCACCTACGCCATCAACGATGGCGATTTTGTCATTTTGGCCACGGATGGGTTGTGGGATGCGCATGGCGGCGTGACACCTCAAGCCGCTGTCGATGTGGTCAAGAGATGTTTCGAAGCCGGTGGTGATGTCTCGACCGCCGTTGAAAAACTTGTGGGTATGGCCAAAGGAAGATACCGATTACCAATCGATGACCTGACAATTACGCTGGTACGCCGGAAACCACACGAGTCACCTACGCAGGCGGCTAGCAGCTCCTAGCCAGGTTTTGCCTTTTTGTTCTTAACCACGCAAGTCGACTAGCTAATCTAATGCCTACTCAATTCACTCGCATTCCGCTACAACTCACGTTCAAAATTCTTTCTCCACTCACTGCAACCCCACAACGTTTGACTGCCATTCGTTACATCGCGTGACGTCTTTTTTCCCCGTAGCCAAATACTCGTACGCCATTGCGACAGTCGCTATGTAAGCAAAATAGTTGTTATAATGTCGTGGGCTTGTGTACAGCTATCTATAAACACTGTTGATTTTCTTCGTGCACATCGCGCCCCGAAAAGCTTTCTGCGTCCCTAGACGTCAACAAAATTCCCAAGCTTGCGAAAGAGTCGCAATGCTTGCAGATTCCACTACCCGAGCTCACCGAAGCGCTATCTAAATCTCGAGCTGCTGTGTCTACTCTTCCGACCGCCAGAACTGTTAGAAGGCAGATCGGAAAAGGAAGCCCGTGATGCCATCCGCACTCCTATAGGGTTGCGACGAAACTGTTCCAGCATTCGTGCTTCTTCCTGCTCCCTTCGTGTCTGGCTCTCTTTTTCTTGCGCTCGCTTCCGCCTTGCACGTTCCTCAAGCTGAATTGAGTATTGAATCACCTGGACCCGGCTCACAATCCCCACAGTCACACCGTCTTGAACCACGTATGTTGTGTTCATGGACAGCATGCGGAAGTAAGTAATGATCCGCCAGAACGGGGTGTTCACAGATATCTGCATCGGGCCCATGTCAACGTACTCATGTCCAACCTCAGGGTCGAAATCCCTAAGAAACGGAATCAGTTCATTCTCTCGACTGAATTCTGCGTCAAACGTGCCGTACGCGTTTTCATCTGCGCATCCCGGGTAGTACTGTCCAAAATCATCGCCTATGGCGTCCCAAAGAGCCTTTTGCGAGACAGTGCCCCACAGTCTTCTCCTGTCCCGGTCACTGAGAAACGCACAGGTTGTCCATGGCTTTCCTCCTTGAGTCAACATTCTGTACACTTCGCCTTTCGTGCTCTCCGGTGTGACATAAGGAAAGTCCCTTGTCATGCACGATTTTGCTGTTACCGACGCAGCGTCTTCGAAAAACTGCTTGTTTTCAGACGGGTATCGTTCTCGCAACCCCAAGATGAACGGAAGACGGCGAAGTTTGATAAGTTCCGAAAACAGGTCAGAGCACATATGTTTCGAAACGCCATACGAAACGATAACCCCGACTGCCAACGGAAGAACGTCGATTGCTTCTCGGGTCAACTCAAGCATTACGACTGCAACTGCAGTCGTATGAAGTGTACCTGCGGTTACAGCAGCGGCACCAATAATTGCGGTGGTGCGGACATCGACCCAGTTCACGAACCATATCCCCGAGGCAAACTCTCCAAAGGCACGGCCAACCAATGCTCCAATCTCGAAGATAGGCATAAACGTACCAGCCGGGACCGGCATAACTAGAGATAGGCCTGTCAAGAAGAACTTCACGGTCGTCGCAATTATCAGAGCGAAGCATGTGTTGAGGTGATCCGAGGAGAAAGGTTCCCAGATTTCAGTTACCCACAAGTCCTTCCCAGCAGTCTTGTTGAACAGCTGAGTAACTCCTTCTTTCTGACCAACAGCTAGAACGCCTCCGACCCAGAAAGACACGAACGTGTGAAGCATGGCAAACACTATCACCATAAGGGTCGTTCTGACAGGGGTGCTATTCTTAAAGTAGCTCCTTCTGAACTGGAAAGCCATCTTTGTGAACTCAACCAAAGCTGCACCAACAAGACCACAAAGTGCCCCAAGGACGACATACGTAAGCAGCCTCTGGATTGAATGGTCCTTAAGATGAAGGGTGACATTGGAGGTGAAGTATGCAGTCGAATCAGCTTGCCCAAATGCGACGACAAAATAGTAACCCATAATGGAACAGTACAAAGCCATGGGGAGCCAATGAATATAATAATAGGTGCTCATTATCTCTATTGCGAGCATTGTACCACCAATCGGAGCACCAAATGTCGCACCAACCCCCGCAGCCATTGCGGCATTCAACGCTTGTAACTGGAAACGAGCACTGTTACTCAAGGATTCAAACCATGGGATTTTCGAAACTAGTGCAGCCGTAATGCCACTGATATGGATGAATGGCCCCAGTCTCCCAATACTTATCTCACTTGACAACGAAAATATGAGACCAATCGATTTGCTCAATAGGGTTCTCCAGTTCAGCATCTTTCTCAATAGCACGCCACTCAGCACACACTTCATTTCAGGTATCCCCGAACCAGCTGAGTAGTAGGGAGCGATCTTGAGCACAACCAAAAAACTAGCGGCCAATGAAAGACCTCGTAACCCAGCCAGAGCAAAAACGCCTGCTCGGTCGCCGTATGCATTGCCAAAGACAGACGCAAGACCCGAGATGATCGTGCCAGACAAAAACTTTGCAGTGGTGTTGATAATCAAAGCAATGGTAAAGGTACAAAACCCTATCAGTGCAAGATATACCCACGCACCGCTGGGCATGATGGCGTCCTCTTCCGCTGGTTTTCGCCATCCCCAAGCCCCAGGTTCAAAGTTTTCACGCCTTCTTTTCGCCTTTTTCTTCCCTTGGCTTTTGGAACGCTCGCTGGACTTCACGCTGAGAGCATGGCCAAACTCTTCATCCCAAAAAGAGCCAGTCATAAAAGAGTTGCGCCTTGAATGCTCTTTTTTGTATTCATGACGAGCGAGAGGTGCATCCCTGCTTTGTGAGGGGACTGACAAGGCTTCCGGCTGTGTGTTAGTTAGAGACGGTTGCCGGCGATGCTGCCTACTAGAAACCAGAGGCGTCTGTTCGGGGCGGGAGGACATGGCGGAAAGCGGAGCGGAAACGGTATCTGCCGGAGTCATCTTACTCTCTTTCGCCTCAAAATTGTTAAAGACAGGAACTCGTTGTCGCTGTGGTACGTCCGGAAGAGGAAAATGCTTGTTCATCTTGTTAAAAACAGAAGGAGGAACATACGAGCCCATCGAAGCTCTGGCTCGATGAAGACGGCGCGCTTCTCGGGCTTCAGATTCAAGCGCACTCCACTGGGGGGCCGTTTGAGCATCTATCGGAGGAAGAGATATTATTGAGTCAGAGTTAGAAGTCATCTGGTCCGATTGTTTGTTGGAAGGCTGAGCGGGTTTAGTTGACACATGGGCGCCATCGAGCAGGTCAACGATGATGAAGTCGTCATCCTGGTTTTCCTTTTGGCGTTGCTTGGACTTGGAATGATCACTGCTTCGTGGTTTCCGTGTTGTTGGTGGCGGCTTCTTGTTGCCACCGTTGCGTATGAACTGCTTCTGTTCGGAAATAAGCCACTGTGGAGCAGTTTCTGGGGCGTCCGAAACGCTCAAGTTCACTCCCTCCAACAAAGCCTTCGAGCGGGACTGGCGAGCTAAGCGCGGGGAGCCTGTATTCCATGACTGAGACATTAGGCAAAAGATAAAAAGAGAAGATGAGCAAGAAAAAAGTTATGCAAGAACGCAGACTGCTTGAGGAGATAGCACGCTGCTGGTGAGCTAGGGAATAGACGGGGGTAGCGAGGACTCCGTGCTGCGGAATATAAGAGTGGGAGCCTCGCAGCAGACGGGGTCGCGCGAAGTAAAAGAACGCATCGAACGACAGGCTATGGAGATAGCGCAATGGAAAGCATCTACCAGAAGTGGAGCAGAAGAATTGACATGCAAAACTGGGAAAACAACCACCAAAACATGGCCAGGCCGCATGGGGCGCGCTCTCGGGACCCGCGGCCACGTATTTGTTCCTGCATGGCAAGCGGGTTTGTCACCGTTCGTCAAAACACATCGCTGTTGCTCTCACGCTGAGTAGAGCGTGAATTGCGCGAACGGTGCATGCCGTCGGCAGTGCACCTTCGCAGATACCACACGTTCGCAGATACCACACGAAGGCCGTCTGCCGTTGTCCCGATCGGAACGCGGTCGCGCGTATGGTTGCGCGGAACGCTGAACGGCTTCCAAGTGGGCTTCAGTCGCTGGAGTGCAGCGCTTGACGTTCCCCATCGCAGAGGTTACGGCGCATTGCGTCGGCTTGAAACTGGAAAAATGATTTGTCCCCATTGCTGTATCCTCAGCTGCACTACGTATGAAACGGCGTTCCACTCTCTGCCCAGTCCGGCCACTTGAAATGACGTGTTCCTACAAGGACTCATTGCCGTCTTGGCTTGCATTTCGGATTCTGCAAAACCTTACTCATCCGCTTGTCTGCTGAGCTCAACGCGATCACTCTCCAGACTCGTGTGTTCTAAACTGAGAAGGATAGATACAAAGATACTTGTCCGGGCACAAGACGTTCTGTTGTTTTTGCTTTTTTTCGCATGCCCGTCATGCGCACAGAGATGGATTTTTCGCAAGCAGCGATCACTCTCTCAGCGATGCGACTATGCCTTTTTTTACCTCAAATGTAACGACGATCATCGTGATGATGTTGCGACAGAGTACTTCGAACCCAGCAAGATGAGACGGTATTGCCCAGAGCAGTAGAGTCCGAACACTTCATCTGCTGGTTAAGAGCTTTTCGAGCACAATGAGCTCCTTGAGTTCTGCATTGCAGTATTGTATTGATTTCGCAAACCCTCAATGTCTGCTACACAACTATGAGGTACGTAATCAAATAGAGCACAAGGATCGAACCGTCTACCTATACCGATCGACATCTGCTATTTCATCCTGTCAGAGTTTACGTCTACTATCTTTCCCCTCTACGGTTGTACGAAGTAACGATGGCAAAACAAAGTAGAGTATGGGTTGCTCAATGCTCGTGGAAAAAGCTTCAATGGTCCTAACTGAAGTGAATCTTAGTTGAGGCGAAGACCTTTTCCAGCAGAGCAGACAACTGACCCTGAATGAAAGGCAAAAAAGGCATTTGCATCAGTGCTACACCTTTACAGCGAGTATGTATAGACCTTTACCTTCTGTGCGGAAATGATTTAATGAGGTCTTGGAGCAAAAAGATTGCGTCTTTCGAACAGTGATGGGAAGTCTTCCCACCGGCAGACGCTTGTCAAAGGGAACTCCATCACTTTATGTATAAAGGACGCAGAGCACGTATAAAGTTATACGTGCTCTGCGTCCTTTTCAACGCTTGTACCACACTCGCACACACAAGCCTTTCCCCAGACACAAAGTAAACAGACGTCTCTCTCTCTCTCGTTCATGTAGGATGCTGCTGGAGATGCGACTTTGGGAAGATGACTATGAGCACCTCAACTTTCTAATAGGTTGCGTCGTTATCCGTTAAAAAAAAAAACTCGGCGGCGCTTCAACAGCCGTTTCGATCTCGTCTTTGAAGGGGTGTTAATAACATCATGTTACGCCCTCGTACGGCTGCGCAGTCCGCTTACAAATGGCTCCCGACGAGATGAACAAAACGCAGTAAATTGTTCTTACTTGGAAGAGCAAGGCTTCCTCAAAGAAGCTGAGTCCCCATGAACGTGGCTTTCTTCTTAGATAACACTTCCATAAAGGACAAGACTGCTCGTCATCATCGTTTGCCTGTTTGGCACATGCGCGATTGGGATGTTTTGCACTTGTCTGTTGTCAATAGCCAGTGCCTGCGGCACAGTCCTTCGTAGTGAGCTTCGCTTCTCCAATGAAGGCAAAATTGCCTACTGGGTGCAATTGCAAGCCGTGTCGGGCAGGTTGTGCCCAGACGGAAGTAACCTGGTTAACTCTCTATGCAAGAGAATCGACTCGCAAGATTGCTTCAAAACGAATCAGGATATCATAAGGATGGGCTCTTTTGAACTCTATCTGTCAGGGCAAACCCTTGGGTAGGTTATCCTTCAGGCTATCCCTCTCGTTCTGGCTAGTTCTCTTGACCTTCTTCTCAAAAGGTACAATAGCGGCGCGGGGTTTCCATCATGGATAACAAGGGGTTACGCTAAAGAGCCCGGGGCACCGAGCGTGACAAGGTCGCGCGCCACGTTTTGAAAACCGAAGATGCATGAAAGGGGAGTCAAAACCCTTGCCCTATTCTTGCCCACTCAGAGCGCGTCCTGAGAGCCATCATCACGATGATCGTCCGCTCTCCGGGCAAAAGGCTGAGCCCTATGTAGGTTTAGTGATAGGGCACTGCTGGGACAATACCACAAGGGACAACCGAAGAGCAGTCAGAAGGATAGCCTTCAACCCTCGTGAAGGGAAAAGTCATCGTTCCGGCGCAATCCACGATTCCACCTTAACACTGGAGAATACTGTATAAACTAGAGCAAACATAATCCGTAACTCAAGACGCCCTTGGTTTCAGAGGCAGCGGATGGTGTTTATAAACACAGTACCCGGAACAAGTGTTCTTTCATACCCGTTTGATGCTCGCGGTTTGGACTGCCTGAAGTAGGCGCAAGTACTGTAGTGTAGCTGGCAGCTTTCTCGTAAGAGTTTCTAAACCACACGCGTAGGGGAGCTACAACAAAGATGATTAAACAGCTCTTTTCTCGAGAGCTCATCTCCAACATCGTGAGGGTGAGACTACTGACACCGCACAAAAACGCTTATTCGCGCAAAACAAAAACGAGAAGGATGCACAGCATTACGCATGCTGAAACGTTACCCGCCCTATCGCTCAATCCTACTTTTTCTGACCACGCAGACGAGACGTTTTCCATTGTACATCTATACTGTGAACAAGACATCTACGTCAAATACGTGCAACCCCAAGATGTAGTACAACAGCTAAACCCGCAATATCAACAACGAATTCCCCAAGCGCAACATAATGGATGCAGGCGATGATTAACATTACTAGCGGCCAAACGCACTAAGAATGCGCTCATACATGATTGACTTTGCATGCACAACAGCAGCGTACAAGACTTGTACCAAGCTACGTTGCAGCAATTCAAGCACACGATCTCGGCCACCATAGCTTATCATGCCCGACATCTGTTGAATCACGTTTGGCGCAACGGATGCGACGACAATTTTAGCACATACTTCAGTGACGACGGTTGGCGACAGTTCGTTAGGAATATTCCACTGTTTGTCATTCACGCGCACAGTGCAAAAGTCATCCTGGACGTGAATGGACCATGATTCCGTGACAGAACTGATGTGGAGTTCCAGCACGCGCTCGAAAAAGTGCTCTGAGAGCAACCAGTCGTCGTACAACTGACAAACTTTTTCCAGCGAAGATGGTAAGCCAGGAGCGCCAAAGATGGCATTGGCAACAGTTTCGGGTAGAGGTTGAGTGATATCAGTGACGCCACAGGCAGCAGAGGCGGAAAGAACGACCAGATCCTCGACGCGGAGATGGGACGGTAACGACGCGAAGAACAGAGCGTGCCATTGGTCGGCTGTAGGCCCAGCCACTCCAAACGAGTACAGAAAGGACACGGCGTCGTAGGCGGTGGCGGTATGCGCGTTGAAGAAAGGCCGCAACGCCTTTGCCAGCATGTGGTTGTTGGTAAGCATGCGCGCCAGCGACGCGCAATTGCGCAGGGAAGCGCGCGTTCGATCGGCGCGCGCGGCGAGGGAGTCAACAACAAGGTCGGCGTGACCGGGGCGGGGCGCAGACATGGTAGGGTGGTGCCGAGGGGGCAGCGAATGAGCGTCCAGCAGGGGCATGAAGGGGTGATGGGGATGCATAGCGGCGAGAAGATACTCGATCATGGTATCGACGGGGCGGCTATCGACGGCACAGACGCTGGAACTGGTGTGGGGTGAAGAAGTGTGCGCGGGTGAAAGTGGGGGGGGTGTAGCCATTTGAGAGCTACCGTTCGGGCGCGGTGGACAGCAACATGGTGTCGGTGCTGGGTGCTCTCCGCGCGTCGGAGGTCGGACGCGGTCGGAGGCGTTGGTGGCGGGTGAGATGGTGGGGGGGGTGCTGTTTGAAATGGGGGGCGGGGTGCTGAAGGAGCGGCGGCGGCGACGGCGGCGGCAGCGGCAGCGGCGGCGGCAGGGCGCGCGACAGCGGGTAGTTGAGGGCGGGGGTCCGGTACGTGCTATCTCGCAAGGTGGTCAGCAGGCAAGTGTTGGGGCGCGCGGGCAGCTTGCGCAATGCGGGCGCATCAGCGATGGCAACGACACCGCCGTGCTCGAGCGCGGAATTAATCACGTGCGGTCAAAGCAGCCGCTGTCAACGACGGAGCGGCTCGCCGGCGCGCGCGCAGCGGCGCTTCAGGCGCGGCGCCGCAAAAGTATCGCGGCAGCGCACACATGCGCGCGCCGGTGGAAACCGCAGTGGCACCGTCACGCCGCGCCCAAACGCGCCGCGTTTGTCGCGCCGCTCGGCGCGCGCGCGCCGTCACGCGCGCCATTTGCCATTCCCGGGAAAAACTTTTTCGCGCCGCTGCGCGCTTCTCATTGGCGAGACGGCCCGGTCGCCGCGCGTAAATCATTGGAAACACTCGCCGCTCCGTCGCACGCAATAAACCGCGCCACGTGCACACGCGGCCACCTGCACACCCGCGATGCCCACCCCCACCCCCCATCTCCCCCGCCGAGATCGGCGCCCCCGCCCCGCCTCGCCGCCGCCGAAAACCTACGCCGACGGCTATTGGTTTCGCGAGCATTTAACCCAGCACAAACGCCCCCGCCCCCGCATATGCACACACCCCCCCCACCCCCCATCCCCGAAAAAACTATACCCAAACCAGGAAGAAAAACGTTTACACCCAATTCCCCCGTCTCCGCCGCGTCCCTGTTGCCATCCCCCTACTTCTACCACACTCTGCTCACCCTCGCTCTACTACGTCCCTAATATACATCCCCAGCCGCCCGCATCTTCTTCGCCTCATCGCCGCATCCCCGCCCCCCGCGCTTCACCTTCAATGCTTCCTCGCCCGTATATCTCCCTCTGCCGCATGCATCTCTCGTCCCATTTTTCAACCAATCCCTGATAAAAAAAAAAAGGCATCGTTACTCCCACACTTCTGCCCCAACACATCACATCGCACCGCCTCCGTCACCCTTCGCCAGCTTACGGCGTAATAGACCGCCCGTCAATCGGGAAATGCAACATGTCAGTCTTCGCCGCAGTCACTGCGTAAAAGTCGCCATCCGCCGGAGTCACGTAAGTCACCATCGCATTCGTATACCAATCGATCCAACACAGCTCCTTGAAGCTCTCGCACCCGTCGTCGTCAAATGTCAACCCCAGGTCCAGAGACGCGCACGACGCATGCGTCCCCGCAGTATGTGCCACGTCCTCCATCTTCATCATGGCTGCCGAGTCTACACCGCAATCCTCGGCAATCCTCGTCTCCATACGCACCCGTCGCAGCAGCCGCGACGGCACCGTGATGTCCATTTCATGCTTGCGTATTCCGTGGCTCAGATCGAACGTCTGCCTTCGCATGCTGCCACTCTCGGGCACGTATCCGCCATCGCTGCTCAAGTTACGGCTCTTGCGGAACAACTCGTGCTTGCAATGCTTGTCCTGCTCCTCGCTCAGCTCCACCCAGTTCACACTTTCGATACCCACAATCTCGAACCTCGGTCGCTCGCTGCCCAGTCTGGGTGGAAGAACGCCAACTTTTAGTCGCAGCGACAGTCCGCGACACGCGTGACTCAGTGGAATTCCACTCACTTCCGCACACAGCGAGGGGGGGTTGTTTGATCCAATTCGTAGAAACGGTGTCGATGAAGCAACAGCACTACCATTGTGAGCGTAGTTCACACCCTGGGGCGAACATGATTCTGAAGGAATGAAGTCCAACGCAGCTTGCCCGTATCTGGAACACTTGTGGAGCCGACAAACCATAACCTCTGCGACAACCACGCTCCATGGAGGGAAACTGATACGCGAGGCTGAGCTAGCGGCGCCTTTCACTTTAGGTTCGCACACATCTAACTTGGGCGATTTCGGGGTGAAATCATAATTGATTACGCTGGGCTGAGAGGTGCAATCGCTGTGCTCTGAGTGATTAAACGGCGATTGCAATTCAGCACTGGTCGTAGAACGTAGCCACTGTTCGGAAATCTTGACATACATTTGTTGGTAAATAAATCGACGCTTCTCGTGAAGCTTTGCCTCAAAGCGTTGCATTCGAGCAGATTTGTTGTTGACATCAAGATCTAGTACTGAAGTCATGACAGAGCCCCAAGACTTGAGAGTGGCGTTGGTATGCGCGTTGGCACTTTGGCGAATGGTATCTCCAATGTGAGACAGAGTGTTGGGCGAGCTGTGGTTGGGCGGTGGAAGCGGTTCTGGACAAACCAGATTTACGCACAGAGCACAGTACATGTCTGTGAAGGGGCCCAGCGCCCAGTTCTCGAACTTTTGGTGGATATGGTACAAAATGCCGGGAGTGCGGGCGACCGAACGACCTAACACCGCAGGCTTGATGCGATGCTTAACGAGCTGAGCTGGGGTCATGGAGTCGCCATTGTCGGGTGTGATCTTGGAGTAGGCCAAAAGCACGGCGATTTCATGCTCACGCAGGTATGTTCGTCCGGGATGCAGCGAAGGAATGACGCGGCAGGCGGAGAAAAGCTGTGCCCAAGCTGGTTCTGACGGGCCGGGGTAACCGAAGCCACAGATGTACTGCACCCATGTGACAAGGTCTAGCCGACCGGTCTTGCGGATTTCGCGCTCGGTCTTGAAGAGGGCGAGGGCGGCCGCGACTTGTTCGTGACGACTCCATTGCAGGTAGTGCGACATAGGGAGCTCAAGGGCGGCGGCGACGAGCGAGTTATCGGGGGAAGTATCCTCTTCGCTCATAGTTGCTGACGGCCCGAAGGGTGGGGTGGGGTTTGGGGGAAAGGGGGGGTTTGGGGGAGGAGGGGGTGATTCGACGGGAAAGCGGGATGAAGGGAGGAAGGCGAGAAAAGGGGGGAGGAAAAGGGAGAGGAGGAAGGGGGAAAGGAGGAAGGGGGAGGGGGGGGGGGGGGGGGGAGGAAAGGCGGGGAAGGGGGAGGGGGTTGGGGAAGGAAGGGGAGGAGGTGAATGATATATGAGAGGGGGAGTAGTGATGGGGTGTGATGGTGGAATAGTAGTGGGGTGGCACGGAGGAGAACGGAAAGCGGAAAGTAGGGGCGGGGAAGAGGTGGAGAGGGAGGGAGGGGAGGAAGCGAGGAAGAAGCGACGGGATGGAGGGAAGAGGAGGACGCGAGTTGGAGGTTGGACGGGGGAGAGAAGGTGAGGGGCGGAGATGCGAGAAGCGGAAGAGGAGTAGATAGCGCGTCGCGCGCGTGCGCGCGGTACAGCGCACGGCGTGCGCGACGCAACGGCGGGGCCGATCGGGGCCGCGCGCCGATCGGCTCAGGGAGCAGCGCCAGCGCGCGGCGCGCGCGGCGGCCGCCGCTGGCGGCGCGTCACAGCGCGTATGAGCCGCCGGCGCGCAAGTGTGCGCGACGCGTGGCACGTGAATTTGATGGCGCCGCCTCGCTGGCCACGTGCGGCGCGCCGAGTGGGCCACGGGGGCGGCGCTTTCCACTTGCTGCCGGTTGAGCTGTGGCGGTAGGCCAATCGGTGCGGCGCGCGCGCCAGCGCGCAAAGCGCGGCCGCGCGCGCCGCGCGGCGAATCACCGCCACGGCCGGCGGGCGGCACTGCCGCGCGCGCATCGGCCGCGTCGGCCGCGCGCGCCGCCGCTGTGCTTCTTGTTGGTTGACCGGCTGCGGTAGGCGAATCATTCCTCTGCGTTGGCGCCGCGCCGGCCGCCTGCGCCGCGCCGCCAGCGCTGGAGCGTTGTCGCGCGCCTTTGGCGCGCTCGGCGCCGCGATGCCGTCGCCGCCGCGATGCGCGGCTGCGTCCGCGGCGCTCACTCAGCGCCGATCACGGTCGCAGACGTTGACGACCCCATTGCGTCGTTTTGTGATGCGCCAGAGCTTTCTTATTGGCTTGGCCGTTGGCTGCAGACGTTCCAGGGTATTCCCACACTGCTTGCGGCGGTGCATTTGCTCGCCGCCCAGTCGCAGCCATGGCGTTAATCTTACTGTACGTACGTGTGCCGTGGGCTCGACGCAGCGGTTTGGTTCTAACGTAGCATCGACGAGCGCTTGTGCAGAGCGCTTGAGCGCTCGTGTATGTTTTCGCAGGTGAGAGCGCATCACGGCTGAGGTGAGCTCTCACGCGCCGCGCCCCGATCGGCCCGAGGGTGACACCATTAGCATTATTAATTAATCCCGTTTAATTTTAAAACGTCCAACCACAACAATAATGTTGTCATGTTCGACGGCCTCGAGGCTCCGCAGAGAGCCCCGGCCGAATTGGCGTCACTGACGCGCAGATCCCCTCACCAAGTATGAATCCGCTGCAGTTCGTCCCCAGTCAGCACCTCGCGTCCCACGCCCCGTCCGCATCTTTCCTCCCCAATGCGCCCTGTGTCTGTTCCCGCCAGTCGTTCCTGCCACCGACGGCTTTCGGACAGCCCTCATTGAGCCCATCGCAGTCGTGCTCCCCACTTCCAAATCGCCGCGCTAACCCACTGCGAAAGGAATACCTGCGACCTTCTTCTTCTGCCGATCCTCATCGACAAGTCGTACGCGCCGTCGCCAACGACCACGTGCCACACAGAGTCGCCTTCGCCTCCTCCAAGCTCCCATCGCACATCATCGACACTGCCGTGAGAGCCGCAGATATAGCCGGTGTCATCATACGCAAGTACTTCAGAAAGCCTATCGAAATCTCGTTCAAGCATGATGAATCCCCAGTCACAAAAGCCGATAAGGAGGTCGAGTCTGCAATACGTGCTCTCATCAACGAAGCATTCCCAGAACATACCATTATTGGCGAAGAACATGGAACTCTGGAGACACAACTTCAGAGCGAATACCAGTGGATTATTGACCCTATCGATGGCACCAAAGCGTTTATGACGGGACGCCCAACCTTTGCCACCCTTATTGCTGTTGCGCGCCGCGGTGTACCACTGTTAGGAATCATCGACCAGCCTATATCGCAAGAACGCTGGGTTGGTATTGCCGATGAGCAGACCACCCTCAACGGCAAGCCAGTCACAGTCAGAGACCCTCCCATGCTTTCGAAATGCGTACTGCAAGCTACCACCCCAGACATGTTTGTGGGATGGGACGGCGTCTTGTTCCGAAAGCTGTCCACACATGTCAAAGCAGTTGTGTATGGCTCAGATTGTTACGCGTATGCGATGCTCGCCTCTGGTTTTTCCGATCTTGTCGTTGAGGCCGATCTTAAAGTTTGGGACTTTATGGCCCTGGTCCCTGTTATCACCGGTGCTGGTGGTTTCATGGGCGATTGGTGCGGAATGACATTATCTTTGCAAAGCGAAGGGCGTGTTATTGCTGCTTCGGGAGAAAAACTTTTTGGAGATGTGTCGCAAATTTTGAACCCGTTGGACGAAATGGGCTTGTATCCTGGAAGAACAAAAGCAACTTATGTTCCAGAGCTCGTGCCCGAGGATCCTGGGGACGGAAGTGTAGAGAGTATGACAGGCTTTGGATACGGCACAGCCGAAGGCTCTGGTTATATTGTGAATGTACAAGCGCGTAGTGTCAACTCAAAATATTGCGACGTGCAGATAAACTGCCCTCGGTATCTTTCACTAAAAGACAGCGAGCTAATCAACATGGTGAAGAGCCAATTGCGGCGGGGGCAAATCATGTTAAACATAGATGTCAATGATGAAGAATCACCTGATGACGTCGTTCCTGTCAATGTCGACCGTAAAGCAGCTGCAGAGGTTCGTCAACTCCTCGACAAGCTCGCAGAAGCTGCGGGAATAACGAAAGAGCCATCTTTGTCTGATGTAATAAGGTTCTCAGAAGTTTTTAATCGATCTAATCAGGTTGCAACCGCTGAACACGTGCTCCCTGTCGCGAGGGCGGCCGTCATCAATGCAGTTCGGGATCTAAGGGTATCACGACGGAGAGAAGGAGTGTTTTTGCAATATGACATTTTGCAGAGAACAAGAAAGATTAAAAAGACGGCGGATGAAATAAGTCTTCGACTACCTCGACGAGTGGAAGCTAAGCGAAAGCACCTGAGAGATCTTACGGAAGGATTAACTGTAGGAATAGACTCTAACAGATTGGAAGCAGAAATTATGACTTATGCGGACCGGACAGACGTCACAGAGGAACTAACTCGATTATTGGCGCATGTTCACATTTTTGAGCTCTCGTTTCTCCCAGCGGATGAACCCGTTGGACAGCGGCTGAACTTCCTGCTGCAAGAAATGCGCCGTGAAATCACCACATTGAGTAACAAATGCGAGGATTCAGCTGTCAATCACCTAAGCGTAACGATCAAAGAAGAAATCGAAAAGATACGCGAGCAATGCGTCAACATTCGTTAGAGTCCAACATTTTGTGAAAATCTTCCTCAGAGATTGGAGTGACGGTTGACAGCCCGGGAGCACATGCCAAGACGGTGATGATTACATGCTTGCAAAACGGCTCTGCTCGGAAAGAATAAGCTTTGCAATCACAGGAGCACTCGCATAGTTGGGCATGCTTATCGAAAGGAAGAGCACATAACTGGCCGTCTTTGTAGCGCAGGTCACGGAACATGACAGTGTGGGTTGCCTGCTGGGCGACGACTTGAGCCAGTACATGTCCATCAAAGGTGAAGAATGAAACGAATGATTTCCAAGGCTTCTCTGAACTATGAGGGGCGTTATTCAAAGCGTGATCGACGCGCCGGAGAGCGGCCCGTGTGGCATTCGGACTTTTGTTGTGGAGTAGACCAACAGCTGATGTGGATGATGGCAATTTGGGTGATATGATGTGGTTAGAAGCTGATTGCCGGTGGAAGGATGTTGAAGAATTTGAACGCTGAAGTGCTGCAGTCAAGGCGAGGTGAAGTATGAAACCGTTGTTTTCCATGTTGCGGAAGCATTGGCTTGTTTCGCTTCTGCATTAGAACCCAGGCTAAGTTGCGAGCAAGTACCAATAACATAAGGGTTGTACTAAAGGTTATTTCTTCTTCATCCCCCCCATCGCAGAGCTCTTTCCGAACAAGAACTACTATTGGGTCGAAGGTATTCAAGGAAGATACCGTTGAGGAACAGGATATGAATTAGATACCTTCTACCACATGAGTTCACTTTCCTGTTTCGTTCTTCTTTCGCGCGAGTTTGTCGTGAAATGTATGACGAAATGCAAGCTTATTAAACACACAATTGCAATTTCCTCTTTGTAATTCGAGCGACAGTGCCGCCCAAACGCAACGAGTTGTTGAGTTGAGTTTTGAAGACTCTTTGGAGACTACGTGTACACCCTTGGTAACGTTGGTTTTTGGCTTCTTCGGTTTATCTTCATCACTTGTTTCGACATCGACGCCTTTCCAGCGGAAACTTTCCAACGGCAATGCGTCGAAACTCGTTCAGATTCTGAGAGGTTCTCGCTCGGCCCGCTCCCGAGAACCTCAGGAGCTACGGCACTGCACAGGACGTGCTGTTTTCTGTAAAACTCGCGGCAGCAGTGAAGACACTATATATAACACTGCTTTTCGTACTAAGGAGGTTAAGCAGAGGCAAACCTTGAAAGGCGAACTCCTATTGAAGCTGTGACATTCAATCGGTCTCGTCTGTAACCTTGTATCGAAGACGTCATTCATCCTGAACATGTGATGACATCCGAAGTAAGGGTAAACAGGTTTCGACACTCGTGCGTTTGCAGCTCATAAGGCGATTGAACATGCCCAAAACGAATCATCTGAAGGCCACACAAACCCGAAACGGGTTACGTGATTCACTTGTGACCGCTGGAACGCCTTTTGTAATGCCTCACGAGCGCACGTCTTTGCATGTTTTCCTTCAAACCACACGTTACAGGGGCTGCCCTCGAAAGGTGACAGTTTCGCATACATATGTACAACGGATCGCTGAATATGAACTCTGCTAATTACTTTTGACTCACAAGTATGCGTTGATCCTAGTTTTGTAACTAGCAAGTTGTGAGAGAGGCAAACAGCAATGCGTACCTGGAAACTTCTCTTTTGAGTTCCTGGCAAGTTTAACGTTGGAGCTGTACAAGAGGAACTGAATGCTGTCAAACTGCTTTCATACGATACATTTCCATCGAAAGAGTAGATACTGGTAATCGCAATGGCTGTTTGCTGCGCACCTTGTTGGACCTGAAACATCCCAGTGCCACCAGCACTCATCGCATTCTTTACCTATGCAAAGATGTTGTACCAAGCGGAGCGAGTATACGTTTGAAAGCAGAGAAAGTCGAGACAATGTCGAGCGTTAGGAACCCGATTAGGAGAGTTATCTCACATAACTGGTATTCCAACGGTGCAAGTGAAGCCAATCCATGCTTCTACCCCGTATCATTTGGAACATGAGCACATCCGATGTTGTTCACACCAGAAGACCCCATAAAGGTTTGATGTTTGAGGTGGCGCCTAGTTTATTAATCCTCACTTTCGCAAGATCCCAGCAGATATGTTACGCCTTGTTCATTCCGCAATCGCACGTTTCAGTCAGTTTTGGCCACACAAATATTTCATCATGATGTCCTCGCAAGAGAACATACTTTCACGATCCATTCCGCTAGACCTAGTACAGTGTACTGTCGGTCCCGTCGCTGTGTCTAACACCGTCGCCCTGCCCATGCATTTCCGATTGGGCTTCTCCATCGCACCATCGAGTCCGTTGCGACTTCCACGCACACCGACAGTTCAAAATTTTGGGCCTCAAATTCGCGAAGAGCTTTCTATGGCTCGTCTCAAACCGCAGCTTCCACAAGGTGCAGCCTTCGCGAAAGATGCGGCTATCGAGCATCTCTATGACCGTCTGTCTCGTTTTCCTCGGATCACTGTGCTCACCGGGGCAGGAATTTCCACCGAATCCGGTTTGAGTGATTATCGGTCGCCTGGAAAGAAAAAGCCACCACGCCCACCCATCCAGCATCAAGAATTCGTCGCAAGCGCCGCCGTTCGCAAACGCTATTGGGCTCGATCGTTTGTCGGGTTTCCAGTGCTGTCCAACGCGCGTCCAAACTTGGCACATCTGTCGCTTGCAGCACTGCATGACTCAGCTGGCTCGCGGTTTCGTTGGCACATAACACAAAACGTCGATGGCCTACTGCAGGCCGCGAGAATTCCCAGCGCGTCACTTGTTGAATTACATGGAACCATCCACAAAGTTGTGTGTCGCTCGTGCGGCGCGTATGAGCTACGTAAACATTTTCAGACTCGACTTGTAAACTGTAATAAGGAATGGAGTAAAGAACTGGGCACGTACAGGTATCGACCTGACGGTGACGCTGATTTGGATGACAATCTAGTTCACAAGTTTCAAGTTCCGTTATGCGATTCATGTGGGGAAGAAGCATTGATGCCGGCCCTCGTGTTTCATGGCGGACAAGTACCAGCCGAGGTAGCGGATATGGCGACGCACAAGGTTGAACAGAGTGATGCGCTGCTCGTCGTAGGTTCAACCGTGACTCCATTCTCAGCATACCGTCTCGTGAGACTAGCAAAGAAGAAAGGCGCTTTCTTGGCCTGTGTGAACTTTGGCGCCACAAGGGCGGATGAGCTTTACGACGTCAAAGTCGAGGCGCTTGTTGGCAATGCCATGGCACGATTTGCAAACCTGCAGCTCGCGGGAGGCTTCAAGGCGCCCGAAGGGTACGAAGATGTTACGCGACCACATGCAGACGAGCTGGTTCGCAGACTAGAATTGTGACATTGGTGTACGCCTGTACTGTAACTTGTGCATTTTCACGAATAGCAATGACTTTTTTTCTTCGCGGACAGTCAAACCCATGTGATGCGGGAACGCTACTGTTACAACATACCTTCGATATATGAAGGGTTTCATTAGTTAAAGATGTGCCGACGTGTGTGGTTTTAGTGAGAAAGTCACAGAGAGTCGATCAATTACAATGAGCGAAAACGAAGGTTGTAGAAAAACATAGAGGAGGACCACAATGGGTGGCACGTCACTGTACCGGAGGAGGAAGCGAAGGTTCGTTAGGGTGCGAAAGGTTATTAAGTTGAGGTGGTTGAAAGTCGACAGGTGGTACAAAACCTGGCTGAAAGTTAGTGCCATCAAAGACGGAGTAAAAGTCAATGGTGCCGGTTGGAACGCGAGGATATGGAAGTATTTCAAAGTCTTGCCGGTAGTACTCAAGCGCAAGCTGCAGAGCGCGTGGCGAGAAATAGTCTGACAGATTGCGCGAGTACACCGGACTGCGCTGCATGCGGAAGGCAGTGACGTTCTCGTGCCAGTGCAGCTGATGGAGTAGAATCGCGGCGTCGGAGGCAAGCGACTCCAAGTGCAGATAGTTGTCGTAGCGGATGTGGTCTAAACCACATAGTTCAGTTTGAGGGCGCCAGTGTTCGTTGCTGGGTTCTGTATTGTCAGTGGATAGGAGACATTGGAGGAATGTCTCGAGTGACATAAGCGGCCCCTCGGCAGGCATAGTGGTTGACTCAATAAGCGAAGGACACTCGGCTCGCAAATGCTTGTTCCAAAAGTCTGTTCTCTGATCTGGCCATGGAGTGGCGACCTTGTTCTGATAGGCGGAGATAAGCCTGGAGAAGGGATCTCGTACGACGACAAACTTGTAGATGTGAGGGTCGGTGAGACGGTCGATAGCGAGGTTGCGAGAGAGCCACTTGAGTCGTTGTAAGCCGTTCTTGCCATGTATCTTGCGCGAGTCGTCCCAATCGGCGAAGCCCTCACGCTTACGGAGCAACGGCTTGAAGCGACTGCAAGCGTTCTTGGGGATGTAACAGTACATGACGGGCTCGGCGTTGAGGTAGTAGATGTTTCTGGGGATGTGGAACATGGAGTGGGGGGGGCTGCGCGGAGTGATGGAGCGCCATTGGGCGTGGTACGGGTGTAGGCTATTGGCGCGACGACGATGCAGCACGTGCAGCACAAGAACGAAAACGAGCAGAAGGACGGCTAGAACGGCATCGAATGCTGCGCGTGCAAAGTTCTTGCGAGGCAGACGTGGCGCAAGCGTGGCGTGCAACGGGAGAAGAAGGTGCGACAGCGAGCGAGACGATGAGCGCATGGTGCGGCGCGGATTGGCGGAGCGAGACGCGCGACGGCGTCAGCGGCGGACATGCGGGACGATACACGGTCACTTCTGCGCCGACCGCCGACCTCCACGCAGTGGAAAGCGGAACACGGCGCGAAGCGCCGTGGCGCAGCGCGTGGCGATTATTTTTAGAGACGGCGGTTTTTTAAGTTGTTTTTTTGCATTGCTGCCGGCGCGCGCTTCCAACGCGTGCCGCGCGACGTGTCCGGCCGCGCCCGTGCACGCCACGCGCGCTCACCGCGCGCAGCAAGTGCGCCCGCGGTCCAGCAGGCGGCGCGCGCTTAAAAGGCACCGCGCCGCCCTTCGCGCCCTGCCGTCCACGCCAGCTACGTCGTTTGTCCGCAGCTCACCCGCTGTCTCCTTCCTCCGCCGCCCGCGCTAGCTTCCTGTTTTTCCCCGTTTGTCGCTTTTTTGGTCACCACCCATGCGCGCCTTTCCCCACTTTCGCGTCTTCATCCAGAGGCTGGACGGTCATATAGAACCGTTCCAGTTCCCTCTTCTCTGCGTCGCCGACCCGCCCACGCTCGACGATTTGCGCGCCCGTCTGGAGCAGTCGCCGCTCGGCGACGTGGAGAAGGACATCTTCTTCCCAAACTGGACCAAGTCCCTGCATGTCGTGCAGAGCGAGCTGCTTTCGCAGCAGAACGTGCCGTCGTGGCACACCATCGAACAACATAAGCAGACCGTTGACACTCCAGACAAGCTTCGCTCTATTCTGGACAACGAGGAGACCACCCCTGGCACCACTGCCATCGTCGTGCAGCAGTGTCGAAGCAAGAGGTACAGCCGCAAGAAGGAGGAATCGGTTGCCGCTCTCAACCCACAGTTCCAGAGCACCCCGCCCGTCTCTCCGCATACCTCGCTCTCTTCGCCTTCGCATCAGCACCGCCGGAAACCGCTTATTGCTTCCAACAACACAAACAACAGCATCCCCATCAAACACAACAACAACAACTCCACCAACTCCAAAAGTCCTACCAACATTGCGAGCAACAACAACAATCTTACTTATGGTCTGCCTCTTAACAGTGTATCCGAGCCGTATGACATCCGCACAATCATGTTCATGGAGCAATCTCAGCCATACTTTGCGCCCATAGGAATGGTACCACCGCCCCCCACGGCCGTTTACCAGCCTTGTTACCCGTATGCGCCATTTAACATACCGGCATACAACTACATGGGCACGCCGTCGTTCATAACGGCCTACCAACCGTTCTACACATACTGAGATTGCAACATTTACATTTTGCTGTATCGACGTGCTGAACATGCCACTGTGGTTTGTTGGTTTTGCACCCTTTTTGTAAAGTGAACACATACGAGCATCGTTAACGATCTCAACCTTGTAACGCCTCTCCGAACGCTCTCAATGTGTTTACCTCAACCTCTGTACCCTGCATCAGATGCAGATTCTGAGTTCGAAGGTTACCTGTTACTCGCGGGTCACGAACCACCTGATTTTTGTTGTTGTGCCTTACGAGCACTTCGCTCTCGCAGCGAACGGCATTAGCGCAACAATACAGCGCCCTGGACACGCCATTGGAAACAAGCAGAAAACAGCGCTGAATCAAAATTGTTTGCACGCACATGCGCCTTTGCAAGCGATGACTGAATACACGTGGGTTGTATGTCCGTCTCGTTGTCAATTCATGGAAGGCGTTTGCTGCCGCTGCCGACGACGGCATCAATACTATCGATACTCATTCCATATCCATGGCTCTCGTTTGTAATGCAAGCCTGCCAACTGGTACTCGCGTCATGAGACCGTTGTTGTAGGCGAGTTCCATTTGGAACGCCGTCGATTTGATTCCTGGACGCTCCCCTTTTCTGTCAAGCTCGCTCTTTGATTGCAAGATGCTAACTCGTTGACATACCGAAGGTACAATGTTTGCCGACACATTGTTCAAAAATCAAAAAATCCAAATCGCACCTTGTCCTGACTTTTCTCTTAGAAAACAGGGATGCGACGATGGAGCAAGTCAACATTGTATGCTTGTAAGGTTACATGCGGTTTCCGTTTTGCTCCTTTGGCCGGAACGCGTTGTGTGTTTGCCCAAGCGCCATCAGAAGCAGTGGTTCCCACTCTATTTTTGATATTTGCCCAAAAATCCGCCGCCATTGATCACCAGTCACCCGTCCCAACTCCTCTTGAAACTCATAATGGTCTATACCGGTGGAAGCAATGAATGCATTCTCAAAGATTTCTGTTATTCTGCCACAGCAGTCACAATAAGTTCCATTGAATCAAATCAGCTTTCGGGCACTGTGCTCATTCTACTTCATAGAAACTGACAACATGATTGTTTTCTTTTTCTTGAAACAATGTTCCCTGTCCCTGGTCCAAATGCAGGTTCCTCGTATGGTTTTGCATTTTGGAGATGAGAGTATTTTCTTCCACGTTCCATAAAGCCACTCTCAATGGTGAGATGCACTAACCCTATCTACCACCAATTGCCACAATCATATCATTTATATCAATCGGCGTTTGTGCGTTTCTTCCTTAAACGCCCAGAATCTGGAGCTCAAGAAGAGAGTTTTCCCTGGCACCAATTACACTTGCAATACCAAGTATCGCTGGGGCACCCGCAAAGGGTGAATGAAACAGGCTACTTTGAAGTTTTCCATAATATAGTTCTCAATTGTCGCAAGACGTATTATTGTTTGTGTTGTGAAATGCAATCAAAAGAGCGTAATGAGCATGCGCTCAAACTGCGCATCAGTCACACTCAGCGCAAATGCTTCTCTGACACATCCGCTAACCACGCAAACTGTTACTGAACAGTGAATGTACAGCAACAGAGAAAAGAAAAGCACGCATCATTTTAAACTGGTGCATGCTGTTCGAAACAAAGCAAATTTCCTCACCTTTGAACGGTCAGCATGTTGTATAGGTAGGAACGAGATAAATTGTCTCCAATAGAGGGTTTACGCAAACCGCATTTCTCGTGAAAAAAATCGTAGACACAAACGACACGTATGTCACGAGATGTCTGAGTGCTGCGAATAATTCTGACTCTTAAGCTAGTCAAATTTTCGTATCGTCGTTTGCTCGTTCCCAGTGATTTCGGGAGCAAGCTCACTCCGCTTCTACGCCGATGCCTTCAAGACTCGAGCGCTCTCTGCGTTGTGCTTCGACTGGATGCAGCGTTTGTAGTACGTCAAGCCCGGCTGGTTTTTGTAACGTAGCGTTCACACTACGTCAGAACGCATTTGTCCTCGGCTTTATGAACGCAATCTGAAAGCTTGAGTTGCATTGCGGACTTAATGTCTCCCGGAGTACGCTCAAAATAGCGTGTTGGTTACACTTGCAAACATTCTACGCATGTCTGTCTTAAAAAAGTTTGCAGACCAAACTTCCGTAAAAACCTGCTACTAAACGTGCGCCATGGTCCAACAGAAAGAATATGCCATTGGTAATGCTTGCCGTCGTTATCGACACCTACGTTTGTTGTTGGCTTTAGCAAGGAGCTACAGATGAACTCGATCAGAGCACAGAAACCGGTGCCGCTATAGACGCCTTGACTTACAACGGTAGCGTTAGAAAGCTCGAAAATGAAATCTCCGCCACGTTTACGTCAAACAACTTCCGTGCTACAGACATCCTAATGAGTCGACCATCGCCAAAATGGTTCCGTGCGGCGCACCCCGTATCCGATGCACAGTGCTCATGTGAATAACACAAAGGCCGCAACGCAGCGTTCATAGCGACCAAGCACACCGCACGAGTCGCAATGGCCAAGCAGCGTTTTCTTTGAGAAGCGTGAAACGTGCAACATTGCGAGCCACGACAGCAAAATGCATGCTCCTGTCGCACCAACGGCTTCGAAATAGAAAGAATCCCGATGCCGCAGACGTGCCTTGCACTCACAAAAAACCCGATTTGAGAGAGAACAAACCGTGCGACATGGAAGTTTCGGCAACAGCGGTGACCAGATCACTCACCGCAAGCGACGCGCACAGCGACGAGTTGCGCAGCAAGTTAGTGACAACAAGCGCACCACTGCGGGGCACATACAACGGAAGCGACAGAAATGGGATGAGCGTCACGCAGCGCACCGCAAACAGCCACATGATAAGGTTATGCCAGACACCTACGCAGACAATATGCAACTCTCGTTGCCACGATTGTAACTTGAGATTGAAGAGCTTGGCGAAAGCAGCAGGGAATAGAAACGCCAGAAACACACCCACGCACAGCACGGCTACATCGTACACAAGAGCACTCAGCAGATGATCTATCTCGTGCACTAGCACTTAGCAGAGATGCGCTAGAATGAAAAGAGGCAGATCAGTGTGGCGCAGCGTGAGCGCCAGAAGGCGAGGAACAAGCGTTGGTGGAGCGACTGTCGACTTGGTCGACGACGCGATGACACGCGATGTGACGTTTGGAAGCGTGTGACGCGGGCGAGAGCGACGGGAAAGCCGATGATCGGCACGTGTAGTCGACGCGTCATCGATGGCAGTGTCGTTGTTCACCACCAACAGCTGCTCATATGCGCCACCACCACCACGATAGACACTCAGCGTGGCGACGACGTTGAACAATAACGCGACACATACAAACGGAGTGGGAACGTAACGACGAAAGCGCCAGCCGTGTAGAACCATGATCTGTTCTTCGCCTTCTATTCCGGCGTACAAGAGCGCGCCGCGCCTCTGTGTGCTCCCGTGCCCGTCGCCCTTGCTCTCCGCCACTGCCGATTCACCCCAGCAGCGCAATGCGACGACTTGCGGTTTTTGGTTGCGCTGCTTGCGTGTTTTGCGCTTGAACAAACGCAAAGCAACGAGAACGAATCGCTCAACGCGTACATCGCCGCCAGCACAGACCATGTTCGAGCAGTACAACTCGCTTTTGTTCGGCGACATCTCCGTGGCCAAGGCGACGTTTCGCGGCGCAATCGCCATGCATGGAAAGGCTGAACTGGCCGACTTTGACATGGGCTCAAACAAGATGTGCGACAAAGATCGCAGGGCCGTGAGGGTGGGCGCCTCGCTTGCGACGCGCATGGACTCCATCCACGGCGGCTACTCCGTGGTAGGCAGCGGCAACGAGATGCATCACAGCATGTGCATGAGGTGCTCCAACCGCGCGAAACAGTACCACGTGGTGCACAACGGCAACATGGAGTTCGACAATGTGCGGCGCTTGGTGGTGCGTGAGGCGGCCGAGATGTGCGTCGCCGCGCTGACGGGCAGCGTGAAGACGATCAGCGGCATCATGGCGTTCACGCAGGGCAAGAAGAGCTTCTTGTGCTACACGTTCCTCAAGCTGCGCACGGACAAGCTGCGGCTGTTGAATCTCTGAGTCTTCGGCAGCGACGACAAGTTGCGCAATGTTGTTATTGTGGTTTCGGGGCTGCGCAGCGGGTTCTGCAACTCTCTCGTAGAGGCCTTAAATCCGAGGTGCACGATGATCGTGTTCTACGCAATGCACCGGTCGTTTGAGTTCTACAACGCGAAGGTGCTCGCCTATCTTGCGCTCTCAATGCTGCCGTCATTTTGGTGCTGGACTAAGTGCTGTTTGAAGCTTACCGCATCCGCCATAGCGCTCCGACTAGGCGGGGTGGCATTCACGAGTTGATACGAAGTGCACCTCGTGCAAAGCTGCGTTTACACGAAATATGGTATGCAAATTCTCGTACTGCTCGTAGCCACATATTACACTACGTCTAAGAGTACTACGTGGCTACGAGAATTTTTGTACGAACTGGGTTGCGTAAACCCTCTAATACTTTAATTTGAACAACTCATCATCTGCGTCTCTCCCGTTGCTTATTCCCATCCGAAACTAACTACAGGAGCCACACTCTTGCGCGCCCTTCACACCCACATGTTAAATTTAGGGAGCCCTGAAAAAATTCATCTTCGTGCCACCAAATTCGCAAGTACTCTTATCCTTCATCTCAATATTGAACCATAAAAAACCCCTTCTGCAGAAAATCCGTTTGCTTGCTGGTGCAAATTTGCCGCTGATTTTCATATCGAGGCATCGCTTTTGAACTACGAACAGCTAATGGACACTGACCGATAGGAAATAGGACATGTGCTTCCAGTGGGTCCAAACCTAACCTGGGGGAGTTTCGAACGAATTCTTCGGATTGAAGGGGCTTAGCTTCCTTACTACAGAATACAGTTCTCCGAATCCAGTCACTTCGTGAAAAGTCGTGTCATCCCCCTCAATATTCATTGGATTTTATGGCTGTCAAGTAAGCAATGGGTTTCAATCAAATCGTCTCAGGGCATATTAAAATCCACTTGCAAAATAAGGCCTAGACTATGTCCTCTTCTTCTTGCGCAACCTTAAAAAATCTTTGAAACATCAGAAGGGTTGAGCTAGATCCCAAACAGTTTCGTTCGTTTCATTTGCTCCTTCTTTATAAATTCACCGTGAAACCACCGTGTAGGCATTTGACGAGAGGTACTGAGTTGTGTGCTTCAATGATCCAACGTCAGCTGTGTGATAGTGAACTGGAGGTCTTTTCGAACGGGGAGAACTCACCTAGCATCATGCTTATCATCATCATCACGATTTTTGCAACCCGCACAAATCGGCAATTGAATTGAAGCTAATTATTTTTCTGGGATCATTAAAGACATTCTTGTTCATGCGGTAGCGAAGGGCCGTTACTCTCTCTCCCATTTACAGACACGTGAGCTTAATATGAACTAAGTGCAGGGCGTTAATAACGGTGAAAGAGGCGTTCGTCCGTTCTGGTTCTTACTAACTAGTGATTTTCCAGCATTGCTCCGTCTTATTTAATTTCTACAGGTTTAGTCAGTGAGTTTGTGAACTAACTCACTGTTCGAAGAGAGTCTTCTTACTCTGTCGCCTATCTTCAGGAAGCCGTTGGGCAAACATAGCTTGTCATTTGTGCTGAATACTAACTGCCACCGTTAGCCAAAACACAGCATTGTAAATCGCAGGATTAGAAGAGCCACATTATCTCGAGCGGAGACTGCACTGTCCGAATGAATAATTTCACACACTCGAAACACAGGAGAATGTATCTGTCATTGAACATCATGATGATCGTACCTTCGTGACGCAAGCGTACGAACGAAAACAAAAGGCCGATAAGATACTTGTTAAAATAACGCTTGTAAATTCCTTGTAGACACCAAACCCAAGGTAATACTTAACTTCCCACATTTAAGCATTCATCTTTCTGCTGTGTGGATTGATAAGCTGTCGGGGGCAATGGGAGATATGGCTAGAGAGTATGCGGGCTTCTGGTTTGTCTCTTTTAAGAGTGTGTAACGGGTTGAGTCGCGACTGCTGTTGATGGTCAGAGTTTCAGAAGGTCGTTATTACCACCGTGCTCTCATTCTGCAGTGCACGCTTCTCGTGAGGCCGTTCGGCGCCTGTGCGCCGTTCTAACTGCCACCCTTCAACATGGGTGCTGTTCTACGACATTGACGACCCCGCCAGGGCAGTCAGCGCCCGCCTACCGCGGGAGTTAGAGCCGCTACTCTACGCAATAAACACCGTCCCTTGCTCGCGTCTGTACATGCTGTCCTTAAGAAGCATACGCAGGATTTATGTTACAGTATTGCTCAAAGTACGGAAACAAATGGCTTTCGGTGTGAGGAATCACAGACGACACCTGGCACAAAACGAAGATCTGTGACACAGTTGTCGAAGGAGTGCCTGGATTTGCTCAAGAGATCTTGGAAGGAAAAATGAGGACATTGACGAGGACAGTGACAAGAGTCAAATTAGACTTTCAGTCCGTAACGTAGTAGGGGTTGGTGCATTTGAAATCAGGAACAGAAACGCAACACAGCAACGAACATTTTGTAGTTTCAGCCGATATTAACGTCTGCTCTTACACAGCAGAAATCGTCGCAGTCAAAGCGGCTCTGCAAAAAGTATCCGATGCTAAGGAGAAAGTGATCAAGGTATTTAAGATTCCCAATTCATTGTCATGATGCAAAGCAATCTATTCAAATAACCAGAGTACCCGCAATGTATGGCATTCGATACTCACAAACTATGCGCTTGTGACGAAGTCTACATTGGCTGGAAACCCAGTCACTGGAATCTTCGAGAGCGGACGAGTGGATAAACTGGGGAAGGAAGGCCAGTTGCTGCCTTTGTTAGAGCAGGTCAGAGCTTCGCTGGACCTGACGGATGCCAAAAGTCTTCTCTCGGTTAAAGAATAAGCAGTTCCGCTTCTGTCGCATTTCCCCAAATCTGCAACCGACGTGAGGGCCACTCGCAAGGCGGAAGTAATAATGGCACAATTCTTTACGAGAGGTGTGTCTTCACTTCACCCCCGCAAGCGTCCTATCTCGAACAAAAAACATTAAGGTGTTGCTGCGGAACGAATTTCAAGAAAGACTCCGAGAATATCAGGTCACGATTCCGTCTGTCAAACATTTCTCGACGCAACCTGTTTATTGGTCAGCCGCACGAAATGGAGTCTTCCGTTTAGCACTTGATCAAGCATTGTCTAAAGATCGTCTTGGCCTTTCTAAAGAGAGAAAGCTATCTCTGAAGCTTTACTATAATTTAGCAATAAAAATACCTTCTTCTTCTTCTTTAGTATGGTCTGCAACTCCTTATTGCGAAGAAGCAGGAAAACTACGTTAAACTAGAGGTAATTTTCTCTCCTTAAGAAGGCCAAAAATTTCGACGGGTATTGCTTAATCAGGTCTAACAGAGGTTTCTCTTCTCGCTCTGTTGAGTTAGGGAGCGTGTCCCGCCGGGATACGTTTGTGAGTGAGTGAAAAATACCTTCCAAAATAAAGAAGTACGTTGCTCAACGCTTCACGTCGAGACCTATTTGCTGGACAGCCACGTGAAGCAAAGCGGGCAAAGTGGGCAAAGGGGCAAAGTTGAGGGTTCAAATACCTGATTCGGCGTAAGTCAGAAATTCTTGGCCTTTCTAGAGAGAAGAACTTCATCTTAAGTACTACTGTGGTTTGGCAGTAAGAAACTACTGTCCAAAGAAAGGAAGGCAAAAATGAAGAAACCAATGTTAAGCATGGTTAGAAAGTGATCTTAAAGCTATTTGACCTTCTCGGATATGGAGAGCGCACTGATAGAAGGGGACCCTCGTAGTTTAGGAATATGGCCGATGGTTGGACGGAAGAATGCACGTGCAATTGAACGAATTGTAGAAATCCGAATATCTTGAGATATAGTGTTGTAGTTTCCTTCCACTTGTTATCTCAATATCTCCGTATAGCAGAAATATCTTACAGGTACATATACTGGATTTAAGCAACAGTAGCAACAAAGCGAAAGATTGGTAAGTTCAGCAAACAGTGAAGCCAGATTCTTCGGGAAGCTTCATTCCAGTGCAAGCGTGTTATAGAAACACGAGTACCAGTACAATGTCAATCGATAAAGAAAGCTTGCACTTCAAACATCATGTTTAAGTTTGCATCTGCGTTTTTTTTTAGAGGTACAAAGGCCTCGAGATGTTTAGAAGAGAGTTGAATGGCTGCCATTGCTGCTAGTTTTCAAATGGTTCCGCTTTTTTTGTAGGACGCGGAGCCCAAGAGTTTTCACTGGCCCACTTACCTTCTGCAGAATGACCAGCACAGAAAAATCTGACGACATGTAAGGTTATGGCACAAAGCAAAGTCGAGTCGTATGAGAACGACAAAATCCAATTACGAGTTTGCCTGTTCGAGCTCTTCTTTACGTGAGACAAGAATGTTATCCGCGGTTTCATATTTGGAGAAATGAGTTGGTTGGAAGGCTAAATTTATTGCACAGTTCTTTTACGGGACACGTAGGCTCAGTACATCTGGTATCTAGCTTATTATGATTATCATGATTCTTATCATGATGATAAAAAAAGATTCGCTGCGGAACGAAAATAAAAAAAGACTCCCAAGCATGTTGGCCCCAGATGTCCATGACGCTTCAGACCCCAACTGCTCAAGTACTGCGAAGACAACTTTGCACAGTATGACACTGTGCACAAAGTTGTCTTCGCAGTACTTGTCGCAGTACTTGATTAGAGATGAACCACAGAATTTCGTGGCCTTGTCCTTAGAAAAAGAAAATATTGCTTGATCATCTTCTGTACCATAGTACCCTTGGTAACTAATAAGAATGGGTTTGCGAAAAGTCTTGGGTAGGGCTGGCTTTCGTACTCAGAAAGCTTCAGCATTAGGCGTCCGAAACGCTTCAGTTCAATTCCACTTCGCATTCCGAAGGTGGCTTACCTGGCATGGCCTAAGTATCTGAAGCTGTAGGGATTTCTTGGACGATCCATAAATGAAAGGCCGTTGCGAACGAAAACAATTTCAACGATACGCGCAAGGGTACTCGTCAAAGAGTTCATTCTCGCGGACTTTTTTTTTTCTGTGTGCGTTTACGTGCATAGTAGGAGCATTGCTATTCTTCGCGAAGAAAGACGTCAAACGACGCGAATCGATAGAATTTCACTCGAGGTACACGAGAGTATGGGAGATAGATGTACTGAACATGTTCTTTGTTGTTAGGGACGATCGTTTTGGTGTTTACGAAGTGCTTAACAACTGCGAGAGATTCGCCAAAAGGCCTACGACTAGATTTGGACAGTCGTTCTTTACTTTGCATTCAACTCCAACCCTTGGCACTTAAATCTCTGCGCTTCACAGAGTGGACGTGTTTAAGTTGTGATCGAAAACACTGGGGAATTGCCGACGTTGATGGCGAACCACCGCACATCATCCAAGTTCGCGAAGTCCATTGTCCGTACGAACAAGCGGGTGCCGACTCGACACCAGCTTGTTCGTTCGACACGGTCAAGACTCGGAGGCCGGTGTCGAGAGACGAACGACAGCAGAAATCCTTTGCAGAGTTGTAATTTGGAAGGTTTTTTGTTAATTTGATTTCAAACGCTGGACTGTATTTGTCTTTCAATTACCTATGTCCCTCGAACGACAAGACTCCGAAGTGCACCGAAACACAAGAACCGTGGCTTGCGCTGCCAACTCAAACCCGTCAATGGCCTTGCGTCGTGAGAGGCTGCTTCAGACGACAGCGTCGTTCCACTGCGTTTTGCTACGATTCGCGACGTCTTTCAACCCGGCGGTACCCTTACCTTCCCTTCCTTCGTAAACGTTTCCCTGAGGGGCCTCCTTGCTCGCAATCTATCCCACACTTTTTCGTAAAACGGCCCTGTTTATTAACTACTGCTGTTCGTGGTGAACGTCGTATCATGTCTGACGAAGAAGGAGGTTTGTTCGAAGACGAAGCGTTTGCAGAAGATGGAGACCAGCAGAAGTTCGAGGACTCCAGTGAAGAGGAAGACGATGAGGATAACTATGAGAAGGATGACTTCATCGTTGACGAGGACGACATTGGCGACGACGACGACTTAGCAGCACCTGTACCACGTCTTAGCGACAGTGCTTTTAATGAGGTGCGGCGAAAGAAGAAAAAGAAGCGCCGTCGTCACCGCGAGGATTCCCCGGAGCTGGCTGAGGGAGATCTACAACTGTTGGAGGAAGGAGGTGTGCGAATCGACCGGCGAAAAAAGCTTAAGCGCCTCCGTAAGGGCGCTTCGGACGAAGAAGAAAACGCCTTTGCTGACGACGTAAGAGACTTTGTCGATGACGACGAAGACAACTATGAAGATCGCAGACGCGCGGCCGATGAGCCAGTCGATTACGACGACGATATGGATGACTTCATCGATGACGGTGGGAGAAAGAAAAAGAAGACAGCCGAGCGCGAAGGTCTTGTAAGCTCAGAAGCTGTTCGACACGCTCGTTCCATCTTCGGTGATGCCGAAGAAATGACTCAATACCGGGGCGAAGGAAAACTATTCAAGCATAGCCGAGACGGCGATGACGAAGATGATGAAGACTATACCGTGGACAAAGACGCAAAGGAAAGCGAACGTCCATTGCGTAAGATTCAGGATCGTGACATGGATTTCGACGATTACGACGATGACTTGGAAGAACCAGAGACTGTACCTAGAGATCCGGCGGGTGAAACGATTGCCAAGGAACTCACTGCTCCTAAAGACGATTCAGAGAAAGTCACAAGGATTGTCACGACTGATATACCTGAACAGCTTCAGAATCACTTTGGACCAGATTACAAGGCTCCAACAGAACTGGAAATCCAAGATGAGGCAGAATGGATATACCGCCACGGTTTCCAGGAGAACCCTGTCTTCGCAGACATAATGCGTTTCCCCGCAATTGAAGTCAAGAAACGAATCGTAGTTGTCTTGTCTTACATGCACATAGACAACTTAGACATTCCTTTTATTGCTATGTATCGGAAGGATTACATTACTCCATACCTTGTACAATCAGCCGGTGAAATACTTCGTGATACGAACCCAAGAGCGGAAGGTTACACACAAGAACCTATGCCTCCTCCCAGAGGTTTCAATTCTTTAGCGCACGAAGATCTTGGTATTCATTGTTCATTTGACCATAAACGAGGTGTACCAGCCGGGTATCATGATGGGTTTGGAGATTGGAGCACATTGTGGCACATTCTGGATCTCGATAAAAGATACGCGACTATAGCAAATATCAGGAAAGCTGTTATACGCGCAGCAGAGGAAGCTGGGGATAAAAGTATCGCAGATTCTGTCGTTGAAAACGTCAAAGCCATGGCTCTTTCAGCAGATGTTGAGCAATCTCTGAAAGATGCTGGGAAGTATTTGCGTTTGGAACTCCAACGTCAAGAGGCACTAGAGAAGAAGGAAGAGATGGAATACTTAAGCCGGGGATCCGGATCGAATAAGCGTCCAGTGAAGAGGAAAAACAAATACATTGATTACTGCGCTCGTGGTTACCGCGATCTAGCAAGAGAATTCGGACTCACAGCCAGACAAGTTGGAGAGAATCTGAAGGGAGCTGCTGAGTACGGTGGAAGTGTGCAAGTTCATGTTCCCCTTGAAGCAGATGACGAGCCCATGGCAATAGCCACAAGGTACGCCATAAGTTTAGAGGATAATTTGAATCTGCAGTCAGAGGCAGACAACGATAGAGTAGCGATGGCAGCTGGAAGAATTTTATACGCTGCTCGTTTCATTCTAACGGCCGAAATTGTTGCTGATATGACAGTGGTACAAACGGCTAGGAAAGTGATGTGCAAACCGGGGACTGTGTCGATCACGACGACTCCAACTCCCCAAGGAATTACACAAGTAGGGGAGAATCACCCCTTGCGACCGGTGACGAGCTTGTTCGAGAAGAAACTTGAGAGCTTTGCAAATACTTCAGATTATGTTCTGGTCAAACGAGCTGTGGAGCTTGGCTTTACGGAGATGGAGGTCAATCTTCAACCTGAAGCCGTGAACGCGTTCGAACGTATGCTGAGCTCTGCATTTCTTGTTTCGGAGCTGGAGATCATTTCACCGTTGGTGGAGAAATGGAACAAGGAGAGGCTACTTATAGTGGATGAGGTGAAGTCAGCTTTGATCAAACAAATGAAGGAAGAGGTTGAACTCGAGCTACGTGAAAACACAGCCGTGGTTCTGAGGCATAAGATTTGTAATGCGGCCTCTCGCCGTTTTTTGCTTGGACCTAGTATGCCAAACCCTACTGACGATGCATGTCCTAGAGTTTTAGCGTTCTCTGTTACTTCTGAGGACGATGAAGAGTCGGACCCACTACAGATTGCAAAGGACGCTGAGACTGCGAAGGAGAAAGGCCAGAGGAACTCAGATCAGCGTCTGGCCCGTGAAAGGGTTACAATTGCAGAACTAGATGAGAACGGCGAGTATCAAAACGGCTATGAGCTCTTTGCAGGATGGTTACGACGCCCGTTTCGTGGAAATGAAGCTCAGCTCCCAGCACCTGTGAAGGATCAGATACGGAGTTTCATTACTCGTGCCCGCGCCCAAACGTTGGTTGTAGGTATCGGTAGTGGTGGTCGCGCAGCATTGAGGCTTCAAGAAGATCTCATAAGTATCCTGGCAGAAATGGCATACGCCAAACGTAACGAAGACGGAGAAGAACCGATAAGACCGCCAATGCTGTCGGATGCAGAAGTGACTCAGATTCAAAGGATTCACGATGACGGAGCAAGACCAGAGGATGACGCTAAACATGCGTTTAGACGGCTCATTGGGCCTTATGTTGTATGTGTCGACGAATTTCCTGCGCGAATATATGCGAAGACGAAGTGGATTGAGTGTGGTTTGAATGTTGATGCCATGACCCTTTTGGAAAAACGAACCATAGGGCTGGCTCGACTGGCTCAAGAACCACTCTGGGTTTATTGCTCAATTGGGCATGAAGTTGACCATGCTCTACATTTGAAGTTTCATCCACATCACTACTTTGCGAAGCCTAGTGACCGCGTTTTGGGTCTGCAACGGGCCTTATACCGTGCGGTTTGTGCCAACGGTGTTGATATCAACAGAACGCTCCGCATTCCGCACACACAGGTTCTGGTTGGATATGTAGGTGGACTAGGTTTGCACAAGGGCAGAGCTCTGGTGAAGTCATTAGAGCATATGCTGAGCGAGGAAGATCACGGACTGTTTTCCAGGAAGCATCTATGGTCGCAAAACCATATTGGAAAGACAGTGTTCATATCTGCAGCTGCGTTTCTTCGTATCAGAGACCCGGAGTTGCATTCTGGTGGAAGCACTAAACGTGCTGCGGAATTAAGGCGAAACCGGTTCAACCGGAAATCTCGTGGAAGAAGAAGAGATGAAGACGATGACGACATATACGATCCTATGGATGACTCCCGCGTTCACCCGGAGCACTATGCAGTGGCAATCAAGATCGCTGATGAAGCCTTAAGAGATGATGACGGTAATCTTCCCAGTGATTTCGGGAACTCTGACGAATATGATGCGAAACGTATTACATCTGCAGTGCTTGACGATCCATCTGGGTTGCAGCGACTCGCTTTGGACGAGTACGCGAAGAGTCTTGAATTGCGGGGAAGAGGGTCCTTGTACGAAACCGTGAAGCTGATTGCAAGCGAATTCAAAGGGTCCTTCAAAGACTGGCGCGTTCCATTAGCGTCTCCAGAACCGGAAGGCATGTTCTATCTCTGCACCGGGGCGGACCCGATGACAATCCGTATCGGTGGGTCTGTGACTGCTACTAATTGCGTGATTCGCACTCGAGCTCGAGATGGAGCCGTGATGGGTGTTGGATGTAGGCTGCCGTACGATCTGAGAGGATTCATTCGTACGAGAGACTTCTCAGAAAGAGAAGGACTCTCTAAAAGCGAATACAGACGTGTGGTCCCTGACGGATCCTCGCTCTCGTGTCGAGTTCTATCTTTTAACTATGAAAGACTGGAGGTATTATTGACAGCGAGATCTGAGCTTCTGAAGAATCCAACGAAAATCAGTGGATACATGGAGCTGGTGAACAAAGATGACGATGCTTTCAGACCGTATCCGCAAATTGAAGGTCTGAGCATTAGTGGCAGGCCTACGTTGGAAGGCACTGGGGCATCTATCTCTGGTGAGACGAGAGCACGGAAGAATTTGAACAGGACAATGTCGCACTTGCGGGCAAGGGCAAGGCCAATTGTGCAGCATCCTTTATTCCATGATATGCCTGGAGAAACAGCTATCGACCAGCTAAAGGGAAGACTACCAGGAGATATAATAATACGACCAAGTCAGTATAGGTCAGATGGTGTTGTTTTTTCGTGTAAGTTTGCTGCTGATGTGGGTGACGCGGACTCTCACAAAGGAATCTTTCATGTAGACTGCCGGATGGATTATGATCCTGATGACGATTCTGTCCCGGTCAGGTTACGTATTGACGATAACATTTATGAGGATGTTGAGCAAATACTTGAGCAGTATCTGCGACCAATAATATCTAATCTGACGGAAAGCTTGGACCATCGGAAGTTTAGGCAGGGAGATATGGAATCTTTGCAGCAACATGTATCTGCGTCCAAGAGGCAGAATCCGAAGGGGATTCCTTACGTGATTGGGCTATCTGATCGAAGACCGGCGCATTTGACCATAGTGTACATACCAGGGGAAACAACAGTCAAGTCGGAGGAAATTCGAGTTGTGCCGGATGGCTACAAACTGCGATCGGTTCTGCATAAGAATTTGGACGTGCTGATCGCTTGGTTCAAGAAGAACATGCGGAATATTGCTACTGTGAGAAAACCCATGCATACCGCCGTTCCGGCATCGCCATTCATAACGGCCTCACCTCATGCAAGGGCAAGGTCTCCGTTTATCTCAGCAATAGGAACCCCCGTCTTTCAGGGATCCAAGTCCCCGTTCCAAAGCGGGGCGAAATCTCCATTTCAAGGTGCGGCAAAGTCTCCTTTCCAAGCAGGTTCTCGATCTCCGCATCCGAATGCTGCCCGTTCTCCATACGCTGGAGTGCGGTCGCCGTACGCTGTCCCACGTCGTTCAGGTATTACTACGGCAACTCCAGCGAGAGATGAGCCCCCACCACCTGCTCCCTTGAGCAACTCCAACTATCTCGACCCGTACAGGTATGCAGCACCGGCACGTGATTCGTATCCTCCTAACGGAGCGAACAGAAGACCCAGGCATGCTGATGATCCTACGCCTATGACGGATATGGGATGGGCTAATGCTACACGACACCGAGATGAACCACCGCCGCACATGCAGAATGGCGGATATGGACGAGGGCATGGTCAAAGGCCTGGGGGTCCCGAACCATCTCGCATGCCTGGGGGTCCCGAACCATCTCGAATGCCTGGAGGTCCCGAACCACCTCGAATGCCTGGAGGTCCCGAACCACCTCGAATGCTTGGAGGTCCTGAACCATCTCGAATGCCTGACAGAGCTCCAAGAGATAGACGAGGTCCTCCTCCAGGAGGACCACCGGGTGGTAGGGGACCCCGCGGAAGAGGTGAAGGACAAGGCATGCCATCATGGCGTGGACAAGCGCCTGTACCTGCATGGAAAAAGGCTCAGGAAAGTCAACAATAATCGTACTAAGCAGTTGCCGAGTAACTTCACACATTAATGTAAAAGAAACTTTGTTGAGTTGGTACACGAGTCGGCCACAACCTGATGGTGCGTCGATTCAAGAACTGCTCTACAATAAGCTCTAGCTACGTAATATGAAGCTGCCCGTGCCTTAGATAGGAAAACTCATGCTCTGCAACGGGACTCGACAAAAGCCCTAGTTCCAGGTTTCGAACGGCGTCAAGCATTCCTTCTTCGCTTGAGGCATAAGTACCCCACCGGTGCGCCACAGAACGCCGTGCTCGAAGATCACGGTGAACAAAGAGCATATCTATGGCGTCGCCTTGCACAGCAGACATTAACGTGCGCGGTTTAAAACCACCTATTGGGAGAAAGGCGGTGTCGCAAGAACCATAACGGCGGTGGATCTCCTTGAAAAGCGGACATGAGGGTCCGCCGTGCTTCTGCCGGTATTCGTAAGAATCACTGTCCTCCACATCATGGTATATTGATCGATAGCCTGTACCACCGCAATAGTAAAGGCGATGGTTCGGAGTATGAACCAACCAAGAGCACCACAACGTATCATCGCGTAAGCTGTAGTGCTGCGCAGGGGTACAGACAAATAGTGAATCATTGATTCGGTGTTTCTCCCACCAGTCAAGCTCAATAATTGCATTTTCTTTGATGTTGTTGGAGACAAGTAGTGCCCGGAGTCCGATTGGTACCAACCATTTGGTAACTCGAGATGCAAGTGCTTGCACAGCGCTCTTATCAAAACTGTCATAGCAAGCATTAGATAAGATGACTACATCAATGGTATGCGGTAACTCGGAAATGGCACACGTTGGCGGAATGAGTCGCTTCGGCCCAAGCGGGCCTAATCTTGTACTCCATACTGGGTCGGTAAGAACGGTGAGACCCCTGGCCTGTAATAGAAAGGTACTATGACCGATCCAGTGGCTCGCCAAAGCATACTTGTCTTTCTTCAGTGCGTCTTGTCCCGCAGAAAAGTCCGGACGTGCGGCTAGTAATAACAAAGAGGCTAGTTGCTCATCAGGAGGACGGCGATCTTTGGCGACCTTATGAAAGAAAGTACGGGAGCCTGAGCCACCCCTACCACGCGAGCCGTTTTCCTTAAGAGCGGAATCCCAAGGGTTGCAAAACCCTCCATGAGAGCGGTGATGGGCAGGACGAGGAGAATCTGCACAGGGTCTTGACTTGCGCGGCATTCCACGCTGACGAGCTGCGGAAATGACGGCAGCGGCTACGGATCGTTCGACAAAACCGGTGCGACTGATGCGGGTGAAGCGAGACTCGTAGGACCTACCGCCGTCGTCAGGCTCGGAGGTTTCGCTTCTGGCAGAATGCTTTCGAAAGCTGTGTCGCAGCCCGGAATGCTGCTTGGCGACGGCTGATTCGGGGTGATGTTGGTGGTTGGTGAGGTGAGGATTAGGGCCGGTAGATGAATTAGTGCGGGGGTTGGATGAATTGGCATACTGACTACTGGGGGGTAGACGGGACGGTTGGGAATCATTAGCGACGGAGGCTGCGGGTGGTTCAAGCTCCATTTCGACAGTTGGAGGCGGGGGGTGATGCGGCGGCAGACGCGCGTTGTGAAAAGAGTTAGTGGAGCGCTGACGCGAGTCGGGGTTGAACAGCAGCAGGCTGTCCGGGTCAGGATCGGTGTCGGCGTTTGACGACGGTTTTGTGATACTATGGGAGCCGCGGCGCGGCTCGGACGCAAGCGGCGAAAGGTTGCTCGAGGCTGTGCCGGTGAGGTGAGAACGCAGCCCTTCCTGTAGACTGGAGCTCTTGCGCACGCGAAGGGCGGCGCCGCCAGAGGTGACGGCCTTCTTCAAGACGGTCTTGCCGCGAATGAGCATGGCGCCGCGTCGCGACGGCGCGCCGGGCGGCGGCGGGTGCGCGACGTCGGGCAGCGCGGCGTCGGGGCGCACGCGCTTGGACGCGGCGGGCGGGCGCGGCAGCAAGGATCGCAGCGAGCGCACGGACGAAGGGGCGTCATCGCCGGGCGCGGCGGACATGGTGTGCACGGGGGCGCGGGCGAGAAGACGGCGGAGCGGCGGAGCGGCGGCGCGGTGGAGCGGCGGAGCGGCGGAGCGGCGGCGCGGCGGCGCGGGAAGAGCGCGCGACGGAGACGGGCGCGCGAGAGTGAATGAATGACGCTTCGCGGCTGCGCCACTTGGGCGCGACGCACTGCTCTCCGCGAATGGCGGTTGACGCTAGCGGCGCAACGCGCGCGACGTGGCCACGTGGCGCGCGGTTGTCAGTCCGCGGTGCGGAAGGCGCGGATTGAGCAGATCGAGCTCGCGCCCGATCTGCGCGCAGCCGCCGATGCGCTGACGTGTCGGCGCCGTCGCGTGCGGGCGCGCGGCGGCGCGCGGCGGTGTGGCCCCGCGCGCGCTGCTGCGGCCGCCGCCGGTTTCGAAGTGGCGCCGCGGTCCCCGCCTGCAACGCCCACCATGCGCGCGTCTCTCAGCGGCGTGTCGTTTATTCTTCGTGGCGCGTGCCCGCTCCGCGCCGCGTCTCGTGCGGCGCGGTCGAGCGTCGCGCCGCTTACGTGCGAGTTACGGACGTGTCGAAATTGCAAGAAACGCTTCGACACCGCTGGCAATCACCGCGCCGCTTGTACTTACCATCCGGCCTTGTACACGGGCGACTCTAAGAGGAAGGGCGAGTGGAACGAGCAGTACACCGACGGCTCTGGGCACGCGGAGCGCTTTTGGTGGTGAGTTTCAAAAAACCCCTCTCCCGTTCTGGCCCGTCAGGCGCGCCTTTCTAACTCTTGTGCTCAGGTGTTGCGGTCAGAGTGCGCACGACGCCCCCGGTTGCAAGCACGACTTCCATCGCGGCTACGATTAAGCCTTGTGTGCGAAATTCTCGTGTCCGTGCGCCAGCCACGAAAGAATCGATGTGTAGACCAGGTCGCACACGTTCACCACCAGCACCCGAAGGTGCTTGGGCACTAGGCTGAAATTTACCACCTGCACCGCGGGGAATAATATCCACGTCACCTTGAGTGCTGGTATGAATTGTTTGCGCAACACGTTCATCAATTCGTGTATATCCCTCTCCCCTTCCACAAACGCGATAAAGGGGAAGAATATTACCAACCATAGCGGCGCGGCGACCAATTGATCACCCAATACTTGCAACACCACGTTCTGTACTGTGGTTCCCGGAATTGTGTGTTCAAACAGATCATACGCCACGTGAAATATTGGGGCCGTCAGTAGTGCGCCCGCCAACAAGAATGCAACGTTGCGCATCACATCTACTTTGCTATTGCCATCAATTGCTTGCGCTATCAAGTCTGAAATAGCAGAAATCAGCGCCGAAGTTACTACTTTGGTTAACAATGGCCTACTGTGTAGCAGCTTCATGTACATGCTCGCTAAATTGAACTTGCCTCCATCTTCGTCATCTCCCTCACTTGTATTTCGGTTTAACAGTGGCGGTGGCGGTGGCGGCGGTGGGGCGGGCGGCTGTGACAGAAGAGCAGTTCGCTCGTGTGGTTGCAAGAGGGGTAGTTCCATTCGTTTCTTTGCCTGGGTAGCGAACGACGTTAGTTGCGCTATGCGGCGGAGCTTCCAGAGCACACAAAGTGGGGCACTAAACGCTTCGCGCTGGAGTGCCATTTATGCTGGATGACAAATTTGCAAGTGTGTGACGTGGTAGAACAGGTACGGTTGGTACCAAGCGAGTATATAACAGCAGACCAGCGTGCAGCGACCAGCTGTTTCTGCAGAGTTGTGGAGTGTGGTGGTTGGCTAGATACACCATGTGGAAGCCAGACGAGATGCAATGGGAAGATTCGCGTGCTAGAAATCGCACACGTAGAGCTGCACGAAAGCTGTTTGTATCTTAGATGGCCATCAATGATGCATGAATAGCGTGACCAGGTGATTGGTGAGAGCTGCTGTGTCTGCCAGGCACAGACAGATCTGTGGTTGCCCTTTTATCGCCACTGCAGAACTAGGGCTCATTCGATAATGAGCAATAATGAGAGCAAGAAGGTGATCATGTGCCATGAAGGCGGCCGGAGGGCTACTAAGCCTTGGTATCAGCGTCCATCACGATGAATGGCATGTTGGTATAAACGGAAGGTGTGATTAAAAAGGTGAACGCTTGAGTCTTATCATAAGGCTTATCATACACGTACAAAACGTCGAGGAAGATGTGGAGAGCAGTTTTCACAGAATTGTACTGTTCGAAGATGATCACCAACGCCGGGCGCGCGCGCGCCGAAAGCGCCAGCTGTAAGCGCCGTGGCGCGCCAATCAGCGCGCGCGCGCGCCGCCGCGGTACAGTCGGCTCACAGCTGCACACCGCGTAGACGCCGGCGGCGCGCACCTGCGAGTCGCGCTGGCATCGCTCGTCGCGTAGATAACCGTCGCCGCCCGCGCACGGCCGCCCCTCCCTCATGAGCTCATCGCCCCGACAGCTGCGAATCTGCCCGCAGTGCGGCAAAAAGTTCGGAAAGGAACCCAAACTCGAGCGTCATTTGCTGGAGGTTCACGGAGCCACGCTTTCCATTCCGCCTCCGACCACCCCGCCTTCACCTTCGTTCTTGCTCGTCGAGACACAGCTGGAGTCTGCCTTGGCTGAGGCGAATCGTTGCTTTCAACTTGGTAATCCTTCTTGCAGGTTGTGTGTTCATAAGAAGCCGTTCAAGAACTCTAGGGATCTTGCGCAGCATCTAGTCTCCAAGCACGAGCGACAACTCATGTGCGCCGAAACTGTTCCACTCCCTTGCCCACCAACTTCCTCGGAGGTCAGTGCCAAGCCTGATGTTCGCGCTCAGTTGAGGTCGGGCGTACCCCAGAAGCGTGTTCACGTGGAGAGCTCGCTCCCTACTGATCAGCCTCAGTTGAAAAGGGCAAAACTCTCGTCTCCTGACACCCATGATCTTCGCGACAATCTCACATCCAATGTCGCTCAAAAGCGTGTCCGCATTGACGATTCGCTCCCTGCTACCTTCGGTAAGAAGCGATCCGAGGTGAACAACACCCATGTAGACCACAGTAACATTGCATCATCTTCAATTGCCCACAAGCCGTCTGTGAAACCTGCAGTACACGCAGATCAAACACAGATGTCTCTAACTGACCGTGCAGAGAACGGTGCCGCTAGTTCCGCAAACAAGTCGCCAAATCTGGAGAAGCCACCTTCCATTCAGCGCAGCAAGAGCGCACCACTGGTCAACCATTCAGCCGCGCTCTCCTCTAACTCATCCAGCCGATCTGGCACCCCATCGTCAGGGAGCAAGCCTCCTGTCACTCCTAAGCGTTCCAAGGCTGTTTTGGCACCAAAAGACAGCATTAAGAAAGCATCATCTCCTGGTGCTACGACTGGTGCGAATCCTTCCCCAATGGAAAGCAAAAGCATGCCAATTTTCAATCCGTTGCGAGGCATCATACAGAAACATACTACTCTGATGGATTTTTCTTCCGTTGGACTTGGTTCCAACACTCGCAAGAGCTATTATACGTTGAAGAATTCATAGCAGGTTTTGAACGAACATGAGGAGTTAGTTTTTTTAGAGAGTATGTAAAGTAATGGCAGCTGACGGACAGCTTGCGGTACGATCGTAGTTGTTATCTTATTCGATCTGGTTTTCTCAAAACATCAGGTCGAATCGTTATGCTTTCTTCGTGACCTGAGGCACCGCGTCGCACATTGAGTTTACATTCCTTGTGCACCTGGAAGTTGAGCGCGGCTAGAAACTCAGATGTTGTTGTAGTCTTCATCTCGTTCACGGAAACGACCACATCACCGGCCTTGAGCCCCGCTTGGTCGCCTGGACCGCCCTTTGTCACGTTGTGCACCATAAGCCCCACACTCATTGCACTATTAGTGTTTCTCATCTCAGCTTCTAACCATCTCGGGGGGCGGTAGTTGGTATCTTTTCGAATATCCTCAAACATACTTGGGGTGACCGATATCAAGGTGAGGCCCACAAAAGGGCGCCTCACGTATCCATGCTGTTGCAAATCTTCGACTACCTTTTGAGCGTATTTGATAGGGATGGCGAAGGCGATTCCTTCCGCATCACCTGCAATTTTCATTGAACACATGCCAATGACTTCGCCATCCAACGAAATACATGGGCCACCGGATGAGCCCTGGTTTATGGCCATGTCCAACTGCAGATAGGTGAGGCCGCCCGAGTTGTCACCCGTGTTCCAAGTGAGATCACGGTGAATCGTGCTCACGATCCCAAAACTGCATGAGTTTGACAGAGTAAGGGGGCTACCTACAGCAACGACGAATTCACCTGGACGCACGTGATCAGAGTTACCGAGCTTGACCTTTGGTGTTTGGTGGTCGGTATTAATCTTGATGATGGCTATGTCACTGGATTTGTCGGCCGCTACTAGTTTTGCTACGTACGTCTCGCCTGTAGACAGGGTAACCTGAAGATAAGAGTCTTGAATAGATTCATCATCCAAGTCAGAAACGACATGAGAGTTTGTCAGGATGTGACCATTTTCGCTAATAAAGAAACCGGATCCGCACGAGACTTCCACGCTCTCTGGCTCAAACAGAAAGCGGGCCAGATTCTTGCGCGAGACAACGCGTCGTATATTGACAACGCTGGGGATAACCTGTTCAACTGCGTCAGCGACGGCGTAGCGTGAAAGAACCAGAGGAGGAATCTTTGCTGCTGAGGGCGGAAGAATGGGATTGTGTCTGTCGCAACCGGCGGCTTCAGCGTAGGCGATGGTTCCCAGTGCAAACGAACCCAAAACGGGAAGTACGGCCGCATTTGTACAGATGTGCGTTGACACTCTCGGCCTTGAACGGCCAGTGTTGAAGTGGAAGAGGTGACGACGAAGCGCGGGAACAATGAGCTTGCCCACGCGCTCAATGCCCATCGTGGAGGACGCCAGGAACTCGAGTTGCTGCTCCACGGAGTGGGCAAAGGGACGCGCGAATCGAGCTTGAGCGGATCACGGTGAAATACACCACTGGCTCTCTTGTACCCTTGTAGCCCGGCCGAAACGACGCATTTCCAATGGCTGAAGCAAGCCGTGGCCGTTGGCCACGTTGAACGTGGGCACACTCCACCCAATGAATGAGCAGCGACGGAGCTCATGTAGCCGCTCGATTGTCGCCTGTGACAGGTGGACACGGCAGCCGCGCGACGACGAACCGCCTCCGATGCCGATTTATCTATGGATCCAAGTGCGCGCGCTCTGATTGGCGCGCATGCCACCGCCCTGCAAAGTGTGCAAAATGGCACTGCATCTCGTCGATCAGGCGAACACCTTGGCTTTGTCGCCTGAGATCACACGCCCGCGTGATCCGCGCCACCTCCGACCCCATCATAGTGCTCTCCCGCTTCCACGCACCGCACCATGACCGCCTTCATTCCCGCCACCCCACTGTCCTCCTCCACCTTCTCCGCCGCGCCCTCGCCCTCGCTTCGTCGCCATCTACCGCACCACCCCCGTCCCTCCTTCACGCACGTCGCCCCGCTGCGAGCCGTTCTGCAGGAAAAGAAGCCTGAGACGGCGAGCTCAGGTCGCAGTCGTGATCCGTACAATCCGCAGTTCGGCGTCAGCCCGCTTTACACTGACTGCTTTCCAAACTCTGAGAAGACCTATCGTACCGTCGAACATACCCCCACCTCACATGTTCTGCATGTTCCGGCGCGCACCGTTCATTTGTCCGGCGATGAACCCAGCATAGACCTGTACGATACCTCCGGCCCGCAGGCATGTGATCCTCGAATTGGCTTGCCAAAGCTGCGTCGCCAGTGGATTGCCGCGAGGCAGTCCAGAGGTGACACTTGCTTCACGCAGATGCATTACGCCAAGAAGGGTATCGTCACCGAGGAAATGCTCTTCTGCGCCGTGCGCGAGGGGCTCGACCCGGAGTTCGTGCGCTCTGAAGTCGCACGCGGAAGAGCCATTATCCCCAGCAATACACGTCACCTTGAGCTTGAGCCCATGATTGTCGGCAGGAATTTCAAGGTCAAGATCAATGCCAACATTGGTAATTCGGCTGTCACTAGTAGCATTGAAGAGGAAGTAGAAAAGTTACAGTGGTCAACAATGTGGGGGGCTGACACTCTCATGGATTTGAGCACAGGTCCGCACATTCATCAGACACGCGAGTGGATTCTGCGCAATTGTCCTGTGCCAGTGGGAACCGTGCCTATATATCAGGCTCTTGAGAAGGTGAATGGTATTGTGGAGGACCTTTCGTGGGAGATCTTCAGAGACACTCTCATTGAGCAGGCTGAGCAAGGCGTTGACTACTTCACCATCCACGCTGGCGTGCTGCTGCGTTATGTACCGCTCACTGCCAATCGAAAGACTGGTATTGTGTCGCGAGGCGGTTCCATCCATGCCAAATGGTGCCTAACTCACCATAAGGAGAACTTTGCTTACGAGCACTGGGATGAAATTTGTCAGATCATGCGCAAGTACGATATCGCGTTTTCAATTGGTGACGGATTACGACCCGGTAGTATTTACGACGCAAACGATGAAGCTCAATTTGCCGAACTCAAGACGCAAGGTGAGCTGACGCGCCGTGCGTGGGAATTCGACGTACAAGTCATGAACGAAGGTCCAGGTCACGTCCCGTTGCACAAGATTCCCGAAAACATGAAAAAACAGCTTGACTGGTGCTCCGAAGCGCCTTTTTACACGCTGGGTCCGCTTACGACTGACATCGCACCCGGATACGACCATATCACTTCCGCCATTGGGGCAGCCACAATTGGAGCGGCTGGCACGGCTCTGTTATGTTATGTGACACCCAAGGAGCATCTTGGTCTACCGAATCGTGATGATGTCAAGGCTGGTGTTATTTCGTACAAAATTGCTGCGCATGCCGCTGACTTGGCAAAGGGTCACCCTGGCGCTCAGGAACGAGACGATGCGCTATCAAAAGCAAGGTTTGAATTCCGCTGGCATGATCAGTTTAATCTTTCGCTGGACCCAGTCTCTGCGAGAGCGATGCATGATGAAACGATTCCACACGAGGCGGGGAAAGCTGCGCACTTTTGCTCGATGTGTGGGCCCAAGTTCTGTTCGATGAAGATTACAGAGGATGTTCGTGCTTACGCCAAGGAGCATGGGTATGGGGAGATTGAGGCGCTGGAGATTGGAATGAAAGATAAATCGGAGGAGTTTAGCAAGGAAGGGGAGATATACTTGAGAAGGGATGCATGATGAGTTGCATCAGTGATGGATGAGTTGTTTCGTAGTGATAGAAGTACTGTATCTATGATTTTGAGTGAAAGTCGGTCAACGTTGAAGCTGCGCGCGGCATGTTTTCTATTTAAACGTTGGCGCTTGATCATTTCGTTCGAGGATATGGTAGTTGTGTTTGTCACCTATCGCGAGATGTGAAAGTTGTCTCGTGTGCGATATGGGCGCTGTTTTTGTTGGCGAATCGGGGTGCGACCGACGGCGTGCTTACCGTGGGACTGCGAGTGAGACTCGCGTACTCCAAACAAGATGCGCGTGGGTGGCACTTGGGGGAGCGTAGGGAAGTGGAAGTGGTGTGAAACTATGCCCTTATTACTTACTACGCGCTTGTAAGGCGAAGTGAAGGCGCGGCGGGTGTGAGGGACAGGAGCGCCATGTGCTTGGCGCGTACAAGTTGTGTTGAACGCGCGTAAGATCATCTTATATGATATTGACAAAAGGGTTATCGGCAACCTTCATTCGAGAGCGCTCTGTGAGCGGACCAGCACTGCGTTGGGGCGTGTGGTTCATTGGGCGCTATAACGGCTCGAGATGCGGCAGCGCAGGAAGATACGGGCGGCGGGTGTGGCGACGGGTGCGGGACGGTTAACTTGAGAAGTGAGATAAGCTTATGACGGGGAGTTGACGCCGCAGCAAATTTGCAGGCATGCTGTCCACTGGACAGCGCGGGACGGCGCGTGTGAGCGCGGGGTGTTTTGGTGAATGTGCGTGTGGGGGACGCGCTTGTAGCGGAAGGAGTCGCGCACAGCGCGACGCGGGTAGCCTTCTACCTTTGGTAAGTTACCGCCGGGAGAGCCGCGCACAACAGGCGCGGGGCGCGCGCTTACACTCGCGCGCGCGCGCGCGCCACACAGCGGCGCTGTAAACGGGGCGTGTGGGCAGTGGCGCGCACGCGGCGCCATCGGGTGGCGGCCAATAATCGGCGCGCCGCGGCGCGCACCGCGCGGCGCGCGCGAACATACAAGGCGGCGGCGGCGGCGGCGGCGGCGGCGGCGGCGGCGCGGCGCGCGCCGCCGCGCGCGCGGCGGGCGCGGCGCGCGGCACATGCATCGCCGCCAGTGTCGCCGGCGCCAGTCGAGCCGGCGGCGGCGCGGGCGCCAGCAGCGCCGCGGCGTTGGCTGCGCCGCCGCGCCAACCGCGTTGCGCTGCGGCACCCGCGGCAGCAGCGCGCGCTGTCAGCCTGCGCGCGCGCCGCGCGCACCACGCGCGCGCACGCAACCCCGCCACGCACCGCGCGCTCGCGCGCGCGCGCGCCGCTGACGCCGCTGACGTGCCGCTGACGCGCTCCGCTCGCGCCGCCGTCCGTCACGCCCAACGTTCAGCTCCGCCACATGAACGGCTCACACGCGCCGCGCCGCTTCGCGCGCCCCCGCGCGCCACGCGCCCGACCCGCTGCCCGCCCGCCCGCCCGCCCGCCCTCCCGCCCGCCCTCCCGCCCCGCGTCGCCCCGCGTCGCCCCGTTTCGCCCGCCCAACGTCCTCACCCGCCGCCCGCCCGCTGCCGCCTCGCGAGCCGCCTCCCGCGCGAGCCGCAGCCCGCACCGCGCAGCGTGCAGCGCGCGCGCGCTCCCAGCTCAGACCTCTTGGGGGGAAAGCGTCCTCACCCGCTTCTGTTGCTTTTATACAGCGCCGAGTCGATGCCTCTTCTCGGTCTTTCCACTCAGCAAACAACGAAACAAAAGCCTTCTCTCATCTTAAGAAAAAGCCTAGACAAACTACTTTGGGGAAAAAAAAAAAGAGGAGTGCAATCTTCGCCACAAAACCGTCTCCACACCCAACCATATACCCACACAATTACCTCGCTTACTTGCCCGAAATACACAAGTAAAAACAACACGATCAGTAATATAACAAAACGCTTCTTCCATTCACCACGCCAGCAGCAAAAACTGTTCTCCGTCGTACCTAACACACCACAACCCGCGCTCACTACACCACACAACTGCAAAACTACAGCTCTCTATCCTCGCGACATCAGCGCGCAAGGCGTGTCCGCCCAGCGAGCCAGCACGAACACACCCACGATCGTGAACGCCGCGTAGAGATGTGGCAACGGCATGTCCACACCCGCGGCAACTTCGTCCTCCTTCAGGCCCTTGAGGCGTTCTTGCAGCGAGATGGCAGCCATGGGCCACATGTGCACAGCGATGTACGCACCAAACATCAGCGCACCAAAAGTCTCCCACGGCCGACATCCACCTCCGTCCGAGAGGAACCGCGCCACACGCGTCAACAACCCAACCAGCAGCAGAAATACGATGAAGATGTTCACCCATTCCATCCAATTTCTGCGATTACGCTGTCCGGTGTTGGCCACCCAACTCATCTTTTGTCCCATCAATGCATCCCACATACCGATAACGTGGCACACATTGTAACTGAACCAAGTTTCTTGTGATCGCAAGATATCAATGTTGGACACATCAGTGAAAGCAGAGAAGAAAGCAACATATCGGATAACGTAGTACAGCACGAAAGCAGACGCCAGGTCAACAAATGATTGCGGGTCAATTGGCGCCTCACCAGAGAACAGGTACCAGAGCGCCACAAAGATGTACATGTACGCTGCAACACCGAGCAACGGGTACAACGTAGAGTCAAGCCAAAACATAGCACGCACGAACGAGTTATTCGGTCGACGGCCGTGACGACGGTACTCATAGAATTCATCAATTTCACCACGGCGACGCGCCGCAATCTGACTCTTCTTCTCATCAGCCGCGCGTTTGAAGATCTTCAAACCGTTCATAATAGCACCCTTGGCCCAACGCTGTCTCTGCAACATAGCCGCAGCAACGGACACAGGAGCCTCGCCCCATGCTAGATCCTCCGCCGCATACTTGGACGTGTAACCACGTCGATGCACCTCGTTGGAAGTGAGAGTATCTTCCGTCACAGACCCGTACACAAATCCTCCAATTTCAAACAGCACTTCACGGCGCCACAACGCATTAGTACCCACAAATGGCGTGAGACCGAAGCCATCACGGCCACGACAAATACCATCGTAGAAGATAGCGTTACGATGAGCCATGAAATCTTCTTTGTCGACGTTATGGAAACGCTGCGGCGCCTGAACAAACGCCACGTCACGGTTCACTCTCCACGCGGTGTTCTTCACACGACCAATCTCAGGATCATCGTCGAGCATTACTGTATTCTCAATGGAATCATCGCGCATCTCCTCCAGCAAGAGAGGGACGGTACAACAAGAAGTTCTCGGTCGGACGCATGTCGGCATCAAGGAAAAGAATTAACTTCCCGTTAGTGCCAGAATTGAACAGCACATTGTTAATGTTACCTGCTTTGTTGTGATGGTTTGCTGGCTTGACGCGAGTGATCAGCGACAAGCGCGGGAGCGCTAGTGGAGCGTACATTTCGTCACCAAAAGGACCAAAGTCAAAAATATGACACTCCTTGGCACAGTCCGGGCGGACAACGTCCTCTTCGGCTAGCACGGTGTAGTGCTCCACGAGTCCCTGGTCATTCATTACTTCCTCGAGCAACGGATCGTAACCGGCCTCTTCCGCCAGCAACTGGTACATGTCCAAGCCAATCTGGGAACGTTCCACGCTCTTAGCACTTGGGAAGTAACCATCGTCGGCAACAATGATGCGGAGCAGGTGGCTTGGGTACTCAAGGTTAAGGGCAGCGCGAATCGTGTCGCGTAGCTGCTCAGCAGGCTCTTTGTAATGAGCAATGCACACGTCAACTGTAGGCCAGTCTGCTTCCGGTAGCGGCGGCTTGAGAGAATCGAGTGAACGCCACTTCCTGTTGACCGGCGCCCACATACCGAAAAGACCAATAATAGCGGAAATGAAAGACAAGATCTCAGCGAGCAAGAAGGCAAGCCAGGCCGGGATGGCGTCCAAGTTACCACCCTTGGCAGAGAGCCAGTAGAAGTAATAAAAGGCGGCCGGAATGGTGAGAATGTAGAACAGACGGAATACAATCATAGACAAGGTCTCCTGCAAGTGGAATGGGGAGTACATGTCCAGACCGGAAATCTTAGAGACGATCTTGCGCACCGGGCCGATATTCTTCTTCTGGCTATCCGGGTCGATGTGCTTGACGTTAACGCGCTCGCCTTCCTCGGTATGAACGGTGGGATAGTCGGGGTTGTACTTCTCGCGACCATCGACGACAAACTTGAACTCGAGGCGCTCCTGCGGCACCTTGACGGCAGCGCGGAACTGGCCGGGCTGGACGCTCTCCATAGGGATCTTCTCCGTGTAGTTGTCCCAGGAACCGGTGAGGAACACATTGCGGCCACCTCCGTTCCACTCAAACATGCTGAGCACGTTGGGCACCTCATCGTAGTTGGTGGGCGCCTTGGAGTACATGCTCGCACGCGTGTGGCGGGAGCGGATGGAACCGCGGTGGCCGGCGCTCGGAGCGGTATCGACGGAGCGCGTGCGGCGGGAGCGGGTGTCCGACAGCATGCCGGAGGAGGTGCTCGAGCCGGCGTCGCTGCGGTTGTCGGCCATGATACGAGGCTCTACCGGCTCAGACACATACGGAGCGGGAAGGGAGGTGGCGCGCGGGTCTGGGTTGGACGCCATGAGGATGGCGCTGAGAGCGGCGCGGCGCGGGCGGCGAGGGGGGGGAGGGGGAGGGGGGGGGGAGGGGGGGGAGGGGAAGGGGGTAGGAGGGGGTAGGAGGGGGAGAGGGGAGCTGCGACGGGAGACGTTGCTACGGATAAAGCGGGGCGGGAGCGAGACGGCACGGAACGGTGCGGTGGGATTATGTGAGGGGCGGCGTGTAAGGCGTGCGGGAGTTGGGCGGTGGGAGCTATGGGCGGGCGACGGTGGGGGGGTGGGGTAAGGTTAACACGCGGGGGCGGGGGATGCGGAGAGGGGGGGTCGAGAGGGGGGACGGCACGGGGCTCGGGAATTGCGGCGGCGGGGGGCAAACAGGGGGGACAGGCCAAGGGCGGCACGTCGCTGACGGCAGTCGCCGCGGCGCTTTAAACAAGTTGATGGGGGGCGGTGGCGCCATGGCGCCGAGGCCCAACACTTGGCCAACGCCCGCGGCAGGCCGGCGTGACGGCTCTGCTTCCCGCACCTGACGCGCTTACAAGCGCGTTGGCGCGAGGTCCGTTACTGTAATGGCGCGCGCGCGCCGCCAGCGCGACGTTGAGGGCGCGCTTACGCGGCGTGTAAGGCGCGTGACGCGCGCGCCGCGCCGCCGCGCCGCCGCGCGCGTATGAAGCCGTTGAACGGGTCGATGACATCACGCGCGCGCCGTTCGCGCGGCGCGTGTGGCGCGCGCGCGCGCGCGGCTTACCGCGCGCGCGCGCGCCACGCGCGAGCGTTCACCCGCCGCCGCCTGAATTGCGGCGTCTGGCGCGCGCGCGCACTGACTTGTTGCGGCGCGCGGCGCTGTGTGGGAATGCGCGCCGCCCGTCGGTGTGGAACGCTGACGCTGCGCTTGCTGCGCGCCGTATGGTGCGTATGCGCCGTATGCGTCAGCACCAGCACGTACACGTCGCTGCCGCCGCGGCCGCCGCTGCCGCCGCTGCCGCCGCTGCTGCCGCCCCGCGCCCCGCTACTTGTATCTACGCCTTCTTCCCCCCCGCTGCCGTCGCCGTCACACCGCGCGCAGAAGCCGCCGCCCGGAGCCTCCGCCGCCGCCCGCTTCCCGCCCGAGTGCCAACGCCTGTACGATCGTCGCCTGTATGATCGTCGCCGAGCTCGCAATGTCACCGTCGCAAACAGCCAGAGTTGCCGATAAAAAGAAAACCTTTTACACTGTATGTCTTAAAGCTGTCCAAACCATTTCTACTGGTTATCTCAACCACATTATCCTTACCCCGCCAAGCTACAAGTAACACATTCCCCGTTCCGCGAGAAACTTTGCCGTAATGCGACCAAACCGCTGGCCCTCTCCCCCGCCGCGCGCGCTCACAAATTCATTCCGCCATCCATCCACCTTGCGCTCCAAGTCCTGCCCCGCACAGCCGCCCCACCGTTGACCGCAACCGCTGTTTCAACCACACGTATCATCGCGTTCGCAATCCGCCCACTTGCCCCTCAGATAGATACTGTATCACCGCGTCCCACAAGCATTCTCGTCCCACCGCTCACCGCGCTTGGTCCGGGAATGCTGCCGTCATCAATCCGAGCCATGAATTCGCGCGCGTTGAGCACGTGCTGTCAGTGCCTCTGACCAGCCGCTGACGCCGCGCTTTCTGCTCCAAATCCACCGTTTATGGCGCATCACGCCTACGCCGCTTCTTTCCTTCTTCGCGCTGTTACTACCGTGCCACAGACCACCTGTGGCCCCGAGAAACGTAGTGCTTTGTCCTCACGTCCTCTCACACTTTGACCGAGAAATCAACTTCTGGCGGCGCTTTTGCGCGCAGTATCGCTCGTTAACCCCTCTCAAAGCTCCGGCAACACGCGTTGCATACTGTACGCCCCACCCCGTGACAGAAGTGCCAGTTAATGGCCATGCCGCAACCCACCCACGGTATCTTACGCGCTAGAGGACACCCCGTTCAATGTCTATGTTGAATGGGTCCAGCGCTTCGCGTCACCAACACTGCACACTGCATCGAATCTAACCTTGGTCTAAGTCTTGGTTGCACCACATCCGATAGCGCCACACTACCTGAATGCCGTCATCATACGTGCTTCCATTTCGCCATGAGCTTCTCCAGCTATAATGGGAGGCCCATCATTCGATCGGCGTTGTCTTTCTCCGCCTTGACCTGCTCGCACTCCGCTTCGTTTGCTTCGTCAGACTGCATTAATTCCTAACTGCTGCACGTCGCACTGACTTCTCACTAGGTCATCCTTAGTACTCTTGCATACCCTCTTCGTGGATCCTTGGTCCTCATTATTACCGAGTTACAAGGGTGTCTGGAACTGTTATCGCCTTGGGACAAGCATACTGTCAGCTCACATCGTTAAGTTTATTATACGCAGCTGCTTTGCGCCGAACATCAACTATTACGTATCATACTATGTAGTCCACGGCCATTTCACAACCTCTTGCATTCGATTCCAAGTTTGTGTCTGACAGCGATACCTTTTTGGCAACTTTCATTCAGCGCATGCTGTCTGTGCGGCGTGGTATCTTCTTCGTCGTACAGCGATTTATCAGTTATTCCCCGCGTTCTCTTCCCACTCAGCCGCAACAGTCAACTGCTACACAGTTTTCAGCAACTGCATTACGCCTAAAGAGTCGAATCCATCCCAGGCAGTATACCACGGCTGAATCAAGCTCAATCAGATCTCTTCTCAATGCTCCATTCAATCACATTGTTTCATTCCATGCAAGCAACGTAACACCGAGTTCTGCAGCTTTTCAAGTATGCTTCACAAACACCGCAAATGGCAACAGCTCCCACCAATGTCCTCACATTTTGGGCTACCCAGCGTTTTTCGCCCTTCTTTTGTACACTCCAGTTCCCCGTCACGCCACTTCATTAGTTGCGCCCACCATGTTCATCGCTGTGTTTCAGAAGGCTGTTCTTATTCACTTGCTCACGCATAACCTTGTAAAATGCTGCTCTCCCTTTCCCGCGAGTCGAATTGTATTTAAAGAGTGCGGCCCTGCTCAACGTTTTCATTCTTTGCTTCCAAGGTGTCTCCTCGTTCATATTCCTCTCCAGTTGGACCATCCGAAAAACTTAACTTTAGCTCACCGTAACTAGCTCGTATGGCAGAGTCCGACTCGGACTTTTCTTCTATCCCAGATGACCCAAACCTACGCGCATCCGCCAGGTCTGAGGGCCATGGTTCAGTGCGCAGCCGCGCAAGCAGATTTTCTCGTACAACGAAGACAAACACTGCTATCCCTCAATTCTCTCGCACTGCCAGTTTGGTAAGGGATAAGGAGAGGGGTACGAAATCTTTCTTCGAATGGAATGGAACTGGTAAGAATGTATATATCGTGGGATCATGGGATGACTTCAAAGAGAAGCTTCCTATGGAAAGCTTGAAACCGGGTTCTTATCGCATTGTGTTGCCCATTCCTTCTACTGAGAGAGTGGAGTACTTCTTTTACGTGGATGGTCAAAAGCGCGTTGCCCAAGACAGTCCTTCCTATGTCAACGAACACGGTGAGCAAGTCAACGTCAAGCATGGAGACCCTACCGTCACACAAAAGGCAGGTCGAGTTACAAAGATTCTATCCAAGATTAGTGGTTTAGATCTCTATTCGCCCTTTCAACGTCAACAAATTGTATCCATGATGATTTTCCGCTTGTTTTACTTACTCACGATCCCAGCGGCTGGATACTACTTCTATTGGCTCATGCTCAAGGGTGGTAATGAACGCTACCCGCTTATATGGATTACTTTCACTATTGCGGAATGGATGTCTCTCTTCAGCGCTCTTATTGGTTTGTTCTCCATGTGGAGTCCGGTTCGAAGGAAGTGGCGATCTCTTGATGCTTTGAAGCCTCCCCTGCCATCTGAAGACTGGCCGTCAGTGGATATCATTATTGCCCACTACAAGGAGGATCCGGAACAAATGCGTGAAGCAGTTCGCTGTGCCTTAAATCTAGACTATCCCTCTCATCTGTTGCATATTATCGTCGCCGATGACGGGTACTTCGCTGCTCCAAAGGTTGTTGAAAGGACAGATATTGGGGTCAGAATGTACCAAATGCTTGCCGAAGAGGCTGGTTATGATCCTCTGGTTGATGAAACCATACATGAAAACGGGCTTGTCGAGCACTATGTAATCAAATCGGGTCATGAACATATTCGAAGAATGGATTGTGCGCTCGAGTGCCATCATCTCGACTTCGGCCCGTTTTCTGAAGAGGAGAGGCGCGCCCCTGGAGTTCTTCCCCGTATTAGTCTCATAGCGCGAGTCAAACCAGAAAATCATCACAACAAGGCTGGAAACATCAACAACGTGCTTTTCAATGCTGATACAGATGGAAAGCTCGTTCTGTTTTTGGACGCCGATATGCAGGTCAAGGAAAACTTTTTGTTGCGCACAGTTCCATTGATGCTTGAAGAATTATCTCACGATGCCGCTGATCACGTGTTGCCAGAAGATCTCGTTGATCCGGAGGTTGGTCTCAGCAATGGTAATAATTCTTGGCGTATCAATCGCGACGTTGCATTTGTCCAAGCGCCTCAACGTTTCCACAATGTCGATTCTGATGACTACATGGCTCATCGCAACGCAGTTTTCTATGATGGTATTTGCGCTGGTCGTGACGGATTTGGTTTGACTCCATTTGTTGGCACAAACGCTTGCTGGCGGAGGGAAGTCTTGCGTGAAATCAACGGCTTCGTGTATGGTTCTGTCACAGAGGATACGCTGACATCTAATGAAGTACACAATCGGGGGTATGTATCGAAGTATGCTTCCGAAGATCTTGCATGGGGTGAGGCCCCAGTTTCTGTCGCTGCAGCAATGCTACAGAGGCAACGCTGGGCAAAAGGTGCAGTTATGAATGGTATGAAAATCATCAAGGCTATGTGGACTGGGGAGAGAGACAAGCGTTTCAGTCGCCGTCGAGGTGAAATCGATGAGTATTATGAGTACCGTCGTACTGCTAGGCGTCCGAATAACGCATTTGTTCGCGCCATGTTTGCCCTGGATTCTACTCTTTATCCATTCCTGGGAGTGTCGGCATATCTGTACATCATAACATCTGTGGCATACCTAGCTACAGCTCAAGCACCGATAGCTCCGGAGAACATCAGAGAACTAGCTGTGGCTTTCATCATGTACTATACTGTTAGATACATCTCCTTTTACGCCGCGTTTGCGGGTGTATCCTCAGTGGACATTCTCCGATCGCAGCAGACCTGGTTCAGCTACAACGTTTGCCATGTACTGGGCGTGTATGATGCCCTTAGTGTGAACAGCCGTATGGGATGGGTGGCAAACACTGGAGAGCGCAATCGACGCCATTGGATGGAATGGGTGAACATATTCCTTTGTTTTCTGATGGGATTCATGATTGTCTTCAGACTTGTTGCCTTTATTGTTGACGGTGGCTGTGCACCATGGAACTCTATTGGTGCTGTATTCTTCGGGAGCTATATTCTGATGAATATGTATCCAATGGCAAGTATTTCTCTGAATGAAAGACTAAGTTCAGCCTCCGATGAAGAAAAAGAGCACAAACCCCTTTCATTCCCTCTTCCCCATCTCATCTCTGTCGGAACAATAATTGGTGTTGGGTATCTTGCTGCTTGGGCAGACATGCTTCTGAATGTATTATGATCATGTTAGGTCTTTGATTTTAACTTCTCTAAAAGTTACTACCCATGAATCGTGGGCCATGATGTGATGTTTCATGAAGAACTGGTGGACTCTACCGAGAGCACTGGTCAGGAGTAATACCAATACTGCAACTCTTCCTTTTCTGTCCCGTAAGCACTATGGTACACGATAATCGAAACATGACCTACACTGTAGATGCAATCAATCTGATTCATTTATGCTGCACAAAATCAATCAGGCATGCTCTTGTATGAGAATGCACTTGTATCAGAACACGAAGTATTTAGACCAATCCAGCTAATCTATTTCTACAAAGTCAATTACCTTCTTTCGTCTTCGCTTTGGATATTTTCGTGTGGTGATAGGTAGAGCATTGCAATCGTTGTCGACATCGATGACAAAATTGGGGTCATTGAGGTTCTCTGTGTCAACGATGTTGTCGGGCTCGTCTTCATCGATGACGGGGATCGAAGGCTTTTTCTTCGGCTCTGTATCGGAATAGTCTCTGGATCCTTTCACCTTGGGGCTTTGATATGCTATGGAATTGCGCGTAGAAGAAGCCAAACTCTTTTGGTTAGTGTTATCCATAGAGACTTCGAAGTTTTCGGTATCTCCGAGAGTTGTCGATGCCGAAGAATGTTCGGCAAATTTTGTATCAGAGGAATCGTCATCATTCAAGTTATCAAGTTCCTCATTGTTTTGGATTAGTTCTCCAGATACTTGCAGCGCAGACTCAACACGATCTTGGAACTTCTTAATCAAATTCTTGCCTCTCCGATCATCACATTCTCCATACGCTCGCTTCGCTAGTCGTTTGATAATATTCAGATTCTCATGATTGTCTTGCTTCCCTTCAAATCTGAAACTAGAAAGTATTTTCGAGTATATCCGACAAACATCTTCATCTCCATTCTCACACGCGTCAACAACTTCATTCAGAACAGTTTCAGCCAACCGCTCATGAATAAGACCTGCTGGGCGCCCAATGTTTTCGATCTGTTCTCCTCGCGAAGCAAATGATGCTGGGTTGGTAAGATGCAGAATGAACTGCGCAACTTGAACTACATTCACGGTCGCGAGAGGACTGCTCTCTGGGGCTGAGAGAAGCACATTGCAGGTTGGTTTGAACGCGTCCTCGAGGATTACCCTATTGATTGCTGACACCATGCAGAAAGACGGGAAGAAGAGCGATAGATACTGCCGAAGAAGGTGATCATCTTCCGTTATTGGGTTATGATAAACGATAAGCATTCGTGACAGAAGTTTTGCAGTAGGTGAAATCCTTCTCAGGAATAATAAGCGAGATACGCCTTGGACAGCAATGGTCCTAATCTTTTCATCCGCGCTGGTAAGACCTTCCGATAATGTATTAATTGCATCATCAACCAGCGATGACATAGCTCCTGCTCTACGCCTCGCTTCTGATGTCCGTCTTGGAGTTGATGTAGATTGGCTCTCGGTCTCATTTGCAAGATCGAATATCGTTAGAAATCGTTCATGCAATGTATTTGAAAGTCAACAACCAGGCTTGCATCGCAAACTCCTGTATCATTGGCAAATCGTTCCTGCAAGCTTGAATGAAAATAGTATCTTTGAACGAGCCTCATCTCCAGATTGGTCGAGCAAACAGTAGAGAGCGACACATTCAAACGCCGCCTTTCTCTTGTGCTCATCTTCGCTCATAATGTGAGGAAGCGCCGCAGTTTGCAATATGCTGAGACATAGTACGGTCGAAGGTGCCGAATTTGTTTTTTGTTGCGGTGCGATTCGAAGCATTTCGAGGCATATATTGAGAGCCCTAGTGTGTCTCCAGTCTTCAACGTTGCTCTCGGCAACATCGTTCTCACCCTCAGGTTCTGATTGTAAGAGAATGTCATTTCGAAGAATTTCAAGGACAATGCGCAACGTATCATCCACATCTAATAACACTCTTCTGAGAGCTCGGACCGCGCTCGGGATGACCTCTTCGTCGGTTTGTTTGTTTAGGAGAAAGTCAGAACGGAGTACTTTTTCCAAGTTCACGCGCCCAACCTCGTCTGACATGTCGACAGCTCGACAAAGGTCAAGTAAATGATGGATTGCAAACTTATCAACGGCATAGTAATGAAGCACATGAGAGAAAATTGTGGTTGTGGGCAAGAATTTCTGCACCGAAGATTGTGCGTTTTGAGTATGAGACATTGCTCGAAGGACCAATACATCAGAACCAGACATGTTATTGACATCAATTTGAATAGCTTCAACCAAAGGTTGACGTCTTTCTGAAACGAACACAACTCGCAAAGCCTGGAGAACGTCTTCTTCGAACTCATGGGCGCCCAACAAATCAATGAGCTCAAAAATGTTTCCTTGACATGCTCCATCGAGCCAGCCTTGTAGGAGCAAATTGCGTTCGCAAGCTTCTCTTACAGATTCCGACCTATCAGTAAGACCGTTTTTTAACACTTTCACTCTGTCCGATATCGTTAGGCTATTCGGGTGAAGCTTACGGGAAAGGATCTCGTAAACACTGGCTCGAACATCGTCATTAACATCTCGGGTTCTTGCCACCACAAAAGGAATTGTATGTTCAGTGAGGGCGACAGCGTTCAATGCAGCTTTGCGCACGGCAGTACTGCTGTCCAAGGACAACATTTGAATGAGCCTTGCACAAAAAATGTCATCATCTGGATCTCCAGAAGTTTGAATCCTACACAATGCACCCGCAGCGGATGCCCTAACCCTTGGAAGTCTGTCCTTAGAGCGGCTGACGAGAGAGCTATACAACATCTCCCAAATATCATCAGATATATCGGTATCTTCCGGGAGCTCGTGAAGAACAGCAGCTATGATTTGCACGCTCCGAAACCTTACTGCACGACTGACTGCGCTCGATTGGTGACTAAGATATGTGAGGAGAAGGGAGCATAAATCGGCGGTCTGCGCGGTGTTCCCAGCTGCAAAGCGAGAGACAAAGCGCACTAAGCGCTCTGCGGGGGGGTCCCGTGAATATACCAGCAGCAACCGGTTTAAGGCGAACGTGAACGCATCAAGAAAAACATCTGGATTCAGATGGTACGCTCGGAGCAAAAGGGATGTGGCTCTTGGATGGGCTGCTGCAGTGCTTTGAGCTGTGTCGAAAGCTTGGGCGACTATGGAAGACACGCTTTCTTCAATCTTCCTTGCCGCGCACATGTTTTTGCGAGTCCGCAGCCAGACTGTTTGGATCAAATCGCTTTACTCTGAACTGAGCAAATACGACCAGAGCGGGGTGTTGAAGTGATGACCTGAAAGGTCCAAAAGATGAACATTAGCAGTAACATGGTAGCTCTCCTGCACCAGACCTTAAACAGCGACATCTACCGCGCCTGTTCAGTGTTCAGATTCCATGCTGCGCGGGGCGCAGAGAGAGGTTTGAAAGTTCAAACCCAAAAACAGAGTGGCTTTAAATTAAGGTAGTCGACGTGTACTTTGACACTCCGTCTGTAAATGTTGTCCACGTCTTCATTTCCGAGGGTGGTATCTTGTAAGAAGGGTACACTGTATCATTGCTGTTCGTGAAGGATCGTTTGAGAACAAAAGAAGGCAGAATCAAGCGGCCTTACGTCTTTGTCGCAATTACTCGAGTTGGCGGGGCTTATTAACTGAGCTACCAGGGGTATATGCAAGCTATCTCTGTCCGCTTTTGTTCAACTCTCTTGAAAGGGTTCTCGTTCATATTTCGTTTTCTCGCCGTCTGCAGAGCTTCATACTCCTTCGTTCCCGCTTGTCCGAGAACAGTCTCTTCTTAAAATGCCGGTCCGCTTCTGCTCTTCATGTCAGAACATGTTGTACCCGCAAGAAGATGTCGCAGAACGGCGGAGAACTGGACGAAAAGTATTGAACTATGTTTGCCACAACTGTGTTCATAAAGAAGACGCTGGCGAAATCAACTATCCTATTCACAAGAACGTTATCGTGCACACCGCAAAGTAAGTTTCAAATTTATATCTTTATACTTAACTTCTGTTTAACCTTGCTAACGACCATCGTGCACGCGATCATCTTGCCTCCGGAACCGCCCATCGTATTGCTCTCTAGTGAGAAAATGGCCATCACATATGATGTCTTGGAGGACAAAACCCTTCCTCGCACTTTCAACGCAAACTGTCCTGATCAAGAATGCCAGGGTAAGCAAGCCGTATATTATCAAAGTCCCGTAGGAAAGAATGATGAAGCGCTTGTGCTCATCTTTGTATGCGTCACCTGTGGTACAAGATGGCTATCAAGCGAGGAGTGATACACGGCTTTCTGTTTGATGGCAATTCGTCTGCGCTAGAGCACTCCAATCCACAAAACTGAGTCAGTTGCAGCGGCTGGATTCACGGGTACTAACGTCATTAGATAGTACCACAAGCTGTGCTCTTCAAATGTCGATTACTCTAGAGAGGTTTTGAATCCGGTTCAGTAATACATCGCCTTGCTTAATCGTGTTGTGGTACAATGCGTTTTTCGCATCTGGTCTGGTCGTTTCCACAACTCCACCGACCATATCGATCTTACAATTCAATCGCCCAGCGGCAATAAAACGAGAAAGCTCCCCGTCCATGTACTTCGAACCAACTCCGAAGTTTCTGCACATAGCTGCCATTGTCACAGACTGATAGCTGGATAAAAACTGGGTATAGGATACAACCCTTAGCTCACGGCCAATAAAGTTCTTGTGAGTAGACAAGTATCGATCTTGCCCAATAATATCCAAAATGTCCGGCAGCGTTACTGTGTACTGTCTATAGTCACAATCAATCAAGGCTGATAGGAACTTGTTCAACATGTCGTTCTCCAATACGACAGACAAGATCTCCGGTGCATCAGCAACCTTGCTCTTCAAAGTAGGTCTGTCAACTGACACCATTGATGTAATCACAGTATAGAACACAAACGTCTTATAGTCGTAGAGCTCTGTCGCAGAAAAGGTCTGAAGAGAGTCCAAAAACAAAACAGCTGCACCTTTGATATCGCGTCGAGACGCAAGATACGTAGCCTCGTAAACCTTGAGTCGGTTGCGCCTCTCCCAGTCACCTCCCTTTTCCACCAATTCCTTCGCTCTCGTGATGTGTTTCGAAATAGACTTGTAGTCCATAGCGGCCAGACCCATTCTAATCATAGCCAATACAATATCAATCTTCTGTCCTGTTCCAACCGTCGCAGAAAAGGTCTTCTCAAACGCTTCTTCAGCCTTCTTTCGGTCAAATATGCGTTCAAAGAACTTGGCTCGAGCCAAAAGAGCCTCACGAACCTCAGACTCGCCGGCGTTTTCTTCCGCATCCTTTACTTTTGCATCTAGCTCTTCTAGCTCCTTCGCAATGTCTGCTTCCAGGGAAGAATGAAGCGATCCGTCTTTCGGCCAGTCCTTTTCGAATCAATCAAAAACGCAGAGCATGTCAGTTAATCCAAGTATACATAGCACTCGTCCTAACATAGAATACTGGAACTGTTTGTCATTCCTTACCAATTCAGTCGCGACTTCCAAGTACAAAGGTAAGGCTTTTCTTTCAATCAGATCCTTTTTAAGCACGGAAACTGCATCAGTGTCACCCTTGGACGCTTTGAATCTCAACTCAGCCAGTCTCAGATTCTCATCTTGAGTTATACCCTCTTCAGCCATATTGAGATAAGGTTCAAATGTTTGCTAGATGGGAGACTTTGGATGTTGAGATGAGCAGTCGCAATCGTAACAGGGCAGAAGCCGCACCAGGGGTCACCTGATGTAAATTACAAGTAGGTTGTCGAACCTTCGTCTTCACGTTGAGTCGAGGCCTCTTCCGGCGATGATGTCCCATCGCCAGCAACTGTTGGAGTCCAATATCAGTAGGGTGTGCGCGGTGTGGCAAGAAATTTACCCCAAAATTTCAAATCGTGTGTACATGTAGCAGGGGATATAAATGATATGCACAATAACAGGTGAAGAACTTGATGCGCCGTCGTTGAGATGGAGAGGCAAGACGAAGTAGAGTGCTCCTTTCTGGGTCTGCAGAAGTTGTAACTGAGAGTCCATCGCACAATCTTCGTTATATGAGAGGAATATAGACGAAGCATGCACTCTTTGGGCTGAAGAACGCGACTATTTTGCAGGAAGAACCCTCTCGCTTTGTACTTCAAGGATTACATAACTTCCGTTGAAATCGCAACTGTATACAGCGTCATACTGCTTGGCGGTATTTCTCAAGCTTTTTCTCTTGCTCCCAATGCCGCCACCTGAAAACCAGAAGCAAGAACTTTCGGGAATCAAGAAATCGCTATCGCGGGCCCCGCCAATGATTGATCTTCCCACGAAGAGAAGGCGTAAGCATGGTAATCCGAAGACGCCGCGGAGAGACAATCGCAAATCCCGCTATGATTCTGATTACACCCCCGACGATGGTCGAAATAACGAGGCTTTTAGTGAGTACTATAAGATGCAAAACATAGTTGACAAGCAGGAATTCGAATCTATGCTCACAACCTTTGCTCAGCCTCTTCCAACAAGCTTTCGTGTAACGGCGCAGGGAGCATTTAGAAACGACATTCTTGCCGCTCTCGTCGGTGATATCTCGACCCTGTTCCGAAATGTGAAATCCGAAGATGACTCGAATCAGATTAAACCACCAAAACCGCTCCGGTGGTATCCAGAAGAACTGGCGTGGACTGTTTCGGCTCCTCGCCAGCTTCTTCGGCGGGACAATGCCTTAGCTCCTTTTCATCGCTTTCTCGTCCGAATGCATGCCCTAGGAGCTGTGAACCGACAAGAAGCGGTTAGTATGATTCCCCCGCTCTTGTTGGATGCCCAACCTGGACATGCTGTGTTGGACATGTGTGCTGCTCCTGGCTCAAAAACAGCCCAAATACTCGAGCATCTTTCTGAAAGAGGTATTCCTCTCTCTGATCCAGGATTGGTGATAGCTAACGATGCCGATATAAAAAGGTGTTGGATGTTGGTTCATCAACTGAAGCGATTTGCCAGTCCTCATCTTGTCGTAACCCATCATGAAGCTCAGCATTTTCCAAAGTTTATGAGCTTTGATCGAGTGCTCTGTGACGTTCCTTGCACTGGAGACGGAACATTGCGTAAGGCTCCAGATATTTGGAGAAGGTGGAGTCCTGAGATGGGCATTGGCATTCATCGTCTTCAGCGACAAATTTTGAATAGAGGTGTGGAACTCTTGAAGCCAGGTGGGACATTGGTATATTCGACGTGTAGTATGAATCCGCTTGAGAACGAAGCTGTAGTTGCTCATGCGCTGCGAACGTTTGGAGAAGACCTTCAGCTTGTCGATTGTTCTCAGAGGCTACCCGAGCTTATCCGTCGTCCAGGTCTTACTAAATGGCTTGTCAAGGACACTGCTTATGCAATGAAACCCGTCCAAGAGAATGAAAAGGACACCACAGAAAGGGAAGCGAGGGCCGAAACAGAGAGAAGTGCAGATGATGCTGGAATACTTCCTAACCACCCGAAAGGATGGTTTAGGTCTTTTGAGGAAGTTCCACCTCGACGGCAAAAGAAAGTTGTGAGCTCATTGTTCCCACCGTCCGCTGAGGAGTTGTCTAGTGGGCAATTTCCTTTACAGAAGTGCATGCGTCTAGTTCCCCATGATCAAGATACAGGAGCGTTTTTTGTAGCCGTGCTTGTCAAGAGTGAGCTGGCGCGTCTTACCCGCCGTCAACTACGTAATGCAGAAAACCGTGACCAGAAAGAACAGTTGCACGTTGATGACAGACCGGATGTGAAGCCGAACGAATCGAATGGATCCAAACCTACAAATGATGAGACTAGACTTCCGTTACCAAAGAGAAGTGGCCGCGGGGGCACTCGGCTTATAACAGATGATCCGCTCGTGAACGTCTCTGATTTGTGTCGCAAGAGTCTCTACAACATTTGCTCGTTCTTTGGTTTGGACTCAAATATTATGGAACATTGTCTCATGACGAGGGGTACTGATGGTACAACATTCAAGAGAGTTGTAGCTGTTTCGCGAACCGTGCGGACTGTCCTAAGACATTCACTTGGTACAAGAGATAAAGAAGTGGTGGAAAATCGACGAGAGTTAAGAGTGGTGAACGCAGGTGTGCGCGTTTTGGAACGAACTGATAGGAAGGATACTTCGTGCCATTTCCGGCTAATCCAAGAAGGTTCTCATATTATGAGAGCTATAATGAAAAATAGATGCATCAATGCAGAAGTTGCTGACGTCCTCAAGCTGCTGACTGAAAACAGCATTCGTCGTAACTCCGCTGAAAAGCTTCAAAATTTGTTCTCCCTTGGCAGTGGAAGTGCAATGTTATGTTGCGGGGAAAGAGAAGAAGCCATAGTTTGGATTGGGAAACAAATTATAAGCGTCGTTATGCCCAAAGAGGTTGTCCTTGCTATGCAGTCACAGCTTCGACGGATTCTCGGAGAAAAGCCTGATTTACTGGCATTGGAAACAAAGAGTAACGAAGAGCATACTGAGAAAACTGGCGATGAGTGAGGAGGTCACCTTCAGGTCTTCAAATTCTGCTCACAATGCATGTTCGAGTGAACGGTAACTATCTAGGAAGAATAATGGAATAGAAGATGCTGATGCACTTCTTGTATTGCTCGAACCTTGGCAACACAGGAAGAATGTACATGTCCGATAGATAGATCTATCCACCTGTCGTACACGTATACATCTGCTGACAGAATCACATATCCACCGCAAATCTCTCCACAGAGTTGAACTAATTGATAGGAAGAACGAGAACCAGGAACGCTCTCCTTTACAAATCGCATACCACAGGGAGGGCGAAGACACAATTGTAGAGGCTCTTCTGTCTTTTACAGACCTTCTGTACAATCCCGAGCTAAATTTAGACTTCCTGTAGGATAATACATCCTCGGTACCCTGGTATCGAACGCGTTTTTCCTCGTTTCGTTTGCTTTGTGTTTGCAAACTTTCAGAAACACCGAACACTATTCATCACCGTCACCATCTTGATGGTGGAATGGACAGTTCAACATCGCTCATGACGCCCGGGCGTCGCAGAGATGATGTCAAGCCGAAGCGGCGACGCACTTCTGGCGCTTAATACTATACTATGTAGTACGGAATCTGACCCACTCGACCCTTGAGCAGTGATGCCCCTTGATAGCAATGAACTCGTGCCGGCGGAACAGCAGCCAAAAGCTCGCATTGAGCTTTGTACATGCAGGAACAATTGCCTCTACATGTCTACGCTGTGGATTCTGTTCTTGCTTTGTAATTACGGTCGTGAGCGGACAACATAGGTGAATGCAAAGAAAGAGTCCGCATGAGTAACGCATGGTCACTTTGTGTGACTGCACGTCACTCATGTCGCTGGTTCTAGAAACAGGGCAGTGCAACTTACATATGCTTTATTGTTCATAGTTATTAACTTTAAGAATCTGAACACATCATTATTTAAACTCGTCCCGGCGATTGGCGCACCGATCGCCGTCTCGGACTTCGGGATGTCCTAAAACTCGCATGCGCTCGGCGCACCGTACGCCCCTCCGGACTTGGGAAGTCGAAAAACTCGTCCAAGCGATCGGTCCGCTTGCCGATCGCCATTGCGAACCTGGGTGGAACGTCGGTAAAAGACCGCGGCCTAGCTGCGCGCAAGCAATAGGCTACGAGCCAATCAGCGGAAGAAGATCCTGCCACCGTTTCCCTGCCTTTTCCCCCACACGGAAAGAGCTCCTACCGAGACATTCGTGTGACTGGGGTATTTCCAGAGTTTTTGTCGGAGGGTTGGCGCTATCACCAGAGACCGATGGGAAGTAACCAGCTGGTTCTTTTCGTCTAACATTGCCGACGAAATGAGGGTTGGACAAAAGGAATGCTGTCATGGTCTTTTGGGGGCACGACGTAGTACGTGCTGAGCGCCTTGTCGTGGTGTGCCCCTTAGCCGGTAACCCCGAGAGGATGAATGAAGAGGTACTTAGAAGAAACAGGATATGAACAGGTAGAATCACCGGGGACGAAATGCTCCGGGGGACGAGAACACATTAGGGATCTAATGCTTTCTTAGGATAACTATCAGCTGCTTAACGTGCGTAACGCGGCTACATACCTGTAGTCGTCTGTGGCTACATTTTGACGAAAGCCTTATAGGTTGTAGGGGGTTCTCTCTCTCTCTGTTTATGGGTGTAACAGCCTAATTCCGGCGTGCTACAGATCGTTTCTGTTGAAAGAAACGTTCTCTCACTAGGAAGGCCAAAACCTTTTCAGTCCATTTTCTAATTATCGTCTTAACAGCTAGACCCTGTCGATCACTTAGAGTAGCAAACCTTACACGTTACGCGGAATTAGCGTAACGTGCTCATACTAAAGAAGAAGAAGTCGTCCGTTATATGAATGCGTGGTATAGTTCTAGCATGGGGTTTCACAAGGAGCCGTGATCTCTCTTGACTCCTTCTTTAGCATAGTCTGCAACTTCTTATTGCGACGGAGCATGAGGTCTACGGTAGTCCATAGATTATTCTCTCTCCTAGGAAAGGTTAAACAATTCGACGGCTGTTGCTTGATTATATCTATCATAGTTTCTTGACTTCTTATCAAACCGGATTCGATATAGAACAATTATTGGGTGAAAGTACCAAGGGTACCTTTGTTGCCGAGGACACTCTTGATCATGATCCACACGATTCGTATGATACGAGATTGTTGTAAATCTCCCATTTGAGACAATGCAATGTGTAATAGAATGTGTTGCGGACGCCGTTCTCTGTACTGGTACAGAATCTGTTCCGATTGTGTTGGAGAACTGCATATATATATAAGTGCATAAAGCTCTCTTCTCCTAAGAAAGCAGAGGGCTTCGGAAGCCGCTGTCTACCCCAATCAGTTTCGCCTTTTTCTTCGTCTTTATCCACTGCTTCCCACATTTGTTTTTTTGCCTGTTCTAGCTTGTCACAAATCTGTATATGAGATAAGAGTCTAATCATGATGATTACCAACAAAAGAACTCTCAATTCGCGTGGGTCTTGGGACAGGGGGTGCTGAATACAGTTGGGCATCGTATTTTGAGTCGTCCGAATGGAAACTTCTTCGAGACGTCTATGTTTGCCAGCGCTGCGTGATCGCCAATGTCTTCCAATTGGTGAGATTATTAAAAAATGGTCTGGAACGGTACTGACCCTTCTAGTTGAAGAGCAGTCTTTTCTTAGTAGAAACGCTCTATATTATGTCGGAATCAGTCTACAATACCCATAAACAACTAGAGGGAGAGTGCGTACGGGCCTGGATCATAGACACTCATACGTTGTCTTTAAGGTTTTCGCGCTTTCCCAAGGTAATGAAGGGGACTGCCAACCTGTTTTCCAATTGTTGTTCGGACGAGGTGACTAACATTAATCTCTTCTGTAAAACGACGGCGACTTGCTCTCCGTTCGATTGGTCGTTGTGATGGCTTTGGCACACCGCGAAAGAATCTTTCGCGGCCGATGCCACGACCTTTTGAAAGGTGGCTGTATAGTTGCATTTTACATTCGAGAGGAGGGATTAAGTACCGTCGGTACAGCTAAAGAAAGAATGAATGAAGCCTTTATTCAGCTGTCGTTTTACTTCAGTTGTTTATACAAGGTACAGTATATTTCTTGTTTCGTAATTAAATTATGATTGTTGCAGAGGGATATCTCCCTGTAAGAATGTGAGCTAGCTCGGACATTGATGATAGTTCGTTTTTCCTCCCAGCGGACGAACGGTAGGTGGTACGGAGAGCGTCGCGAGTCGTGATGTGCTTCTGTAGATACTCTTGGCCGGTAGGGCATAGGCCGCGGAAGCCCCAGCTGGACAAGGTGACTCGTATTTTATTTTCGCACGAAAGCTGTAGGACATAATTGACTCCTTTTCGTGGCCTTATGCACACCGATTCCACTCGACATGCAGCAACAAGTCTCGTCGTCGCCGATGTCCGTGCTGGGGTGATGCCAAGAAGCCTGCAGACAAATGTTGCGCGACCCCACCCGACCCCACCCTTGAGCTGATTATCAGAAGTGCGCGTTGTTCACTCTGAAGCGAGCGCAAACAAGTTGGTAAAGCGCTGTGGCGCTTTACCCCATGCCTGTTGATTCCATGCATCCTCATTCGCCACCAGGCAATCTAACATCGGACTTACCAATCACTGGTACCTCGCCGTCACATTCCAAAACAATGTCCGTGCAACAGGACTCATTGGCCATAGCGCGTCGTCGACGAGATGCTCGACGAACGCGCGCAACGATTGGGGACCAGTTTGAGCAGCTTCGCAGAGTGTTACCGCGACCTTCCGATGGAGGACAGCTAACAGCAAAGGCCCAAATTCTTGAAACAGCGCTTCGGGTTATCAAAGAGTTGATGAACCGCGCCACTCGACTTGCCGTAGAGTTGGCGGTTGTGTCGCCACAGGCGACGCGCTCATGGGTGTCCTCTGTGTCAGACCAGGGCAGACGACCTTTGTCAAACACTGTGATTAGCGTGATGAAGCTGTTTGCAGCGCGTCGGAATTGGCGGTATGCAGAATGGTGGACACTGGATGAAAAGAGAATGACTTCGGACGAGCAGGAGCGCATGCATCACGAGCATATGGAAGCTGACAAACCTGACGGTGTGATTGATCATCCCGCAAACGTACATGGATGCGTGGTGAGGGACTCTACAAGCGTGATGAGACTAGGGTGCACTATCATTCATAGGACTAGCGAAGATGAAAAACGCACAACTGATCACAGCTCCGAGGAAGATGAGAGGTTGACGAAATTCGCGCAAGCTTCACAAGACTACGAGTTTCATCCACGTATGGGAATCCCCGGTCGCGTGTGGACGTCGCAACGGGCAGAATGGCTGGTTGACCTTGCCAATCGGGAAGCGTTCATCCGGTCGGAACTGGCGCAAGAGTTTGGAATGGAAACATGTTTGGCAGTTCCAATAAAGTTTGGAGGACATGTTCATTCCGTGATGGCGTTCTACTGTACGGAGCGAAGACTGTGTGATGCGGAATGCCTGGATTTGGCTACGTTGCTGGTAAGATGCTTGGAGCAGGTTTACTCCCCTGGGCAGATGGTGTCGTGGCAAGTGAGTACGGAATCCGAGTTCCCCCCCTCACCGCTGTAGACTCAGCAGTGTAGAGGGACATTTTTCTTTTTTTGAGTCGCGCGTGTTTCCTGTACATTACGAAAGTTCCGCGAATGGTAGTCACCACTAGTGAGTACCTTTGGTACCATAGTAGCGACGGATCGCATGAATTTTATAATCGGAGGCGAATATCTCCGACGCGAATCACCGATTGTGCTGATGTATTTCTAAAGGTGCCGAATGGACGCTACCGTCAGGTACGCGTCAGACGACGATGTTGCTTTCCAAAAAGGTTGCCAGAGTGAGGGTCTCAGACGCGACTGACGATATGTGCGCCCAGCGCTCGCGCCGTCGCGCGTTGCGCCGCGATGGGCGCGCCTGCGGCGCGCACGCGCGACCGTGTCCGTTGACGGCCTTGCCAGAACGCCACTGTCGCCCTCGCAGCGCACACACTCTCGTCCACCGCGTACACGTGGCCCAGAGCGCATACGTTGCGCCCGTCCGCGCTAACGCGATACCTGAGCGCCGAGGCGCTCTCGTCCCCCCCCCAACGTGTGGCGCGCAGCGCATGCGCGCAGATATTGGCGTCAAGCGGTGCGATCAACAAGCGCCCGCCAATAACATCGGCTCGCTCGTCGCCCAATGAAAATGCACGACCGCGTCGTGAGAAGCAGCTCGCTGCCCAAATCGATCGTATTTAAATTCCAGAGCCGATTCTTGGCGGCGGCTTACGTGCACCTGCGAATCGCCTCGCGTTTTGCATTGACCAATCGTCGCGCTTGCCACCAGACTTGCGCAGCCTCCAGGTGGCGCAGCTCTCGTTTTCGGCGCGCGCAAGCGCATTCCCGTCTCAAGTCGAGCCGCCGCTGCCTTCAATGCGTTCGATCTCCTACTCATCTGACTCACTTCCTCGCCCGTCTTAAAGCAGTTTGGGTACCGCTCTACCTCGCTTCGCTTTTCCTCCTTCTAACTTATTCCCTCTGATGGCTAACGTGAAGTCCGCCTTCGTCCTCGCCATGGTTGCGCAGAGGCCTCCGTCCAATCCGAAGCGCGTCACGAGCCGTCCGACGCCCTCCCACAATCGACGGAAGCGTGTGCGACCTTCCGAGCTGACGCTTAAGTATCGTGCCAATGCGACCGATGTGGACGAGGCCATGCTGGTAGACGATTTCCGTTCTTTCGACGCGAAACGCACTCATTCTCAACCTCGCTCACAATCTCGTTCACAACGTACTCCACAATCCTCGCCTTACCGTTCTTCGGTCAGCTTTTCCCGCTTTCCAACTTCTTGGGCCGAAACTGTTTCTCAAGTCACCAACGCTGTGGCTACCGCCGCTGCAGATGGACATGATCGTATTCGCGTCGACGTCAAGTCCCCTGAGCTTGTGTACAGCGCAGATACCGTTGTGGGCATGTCCGTGCAAAACCTTTCGCAGCACACCAAACGACTTGCGAGGCTTGTTGAGTGTGCATGTTCCGTTTTTTCACAGTACCTACCTGGTCGTGGTCTCTCCAAGAAGAAGATTGCGTATTTCGTGCCTAGAAAGGCTTGTTTGTTCTTTAACAGTGAGGAAGATGCTGCTATTGGACGTCAATTCATCGACTCACGTCTCCAGCAGTTTGTTCAAGTACTTGTTCTCGATCAGGTTTCGTCGTACAATCTCAAATCAACGATTTCTGTTATTATAGCCCCGAGTAACCAGCAAGGAAACCCCTCTCATATTGAGGCTGTGGAACGCGTACACTATGCCAACTGGAACGACCACAAGGTCGTCGTGCTATTGAATCCTGACCTTGTTGCGCTCACCCGCTTTACCTCTTTCGGTAGCCAGCCCCGTCAACCGTGTTTCTTGGGAGACTATTTGCTGTCTTATTACCTTGACCCGGTGGCATTCCCGGCAAAAACAGCCACTGGTGCTGTTCTTCGCTGTTTCCCGAGGAAGTGGGAAATGTATCTTCTCAAAGTTCATAGTAATATGGGCTTTCGACTAATCGCCGAACAGAAGACTCCACCATCGCCGGAAAAGATAAGATGTGAGTTTTCGTGGCGTATTGAAAACGAATTAGAAACAGAAGGCGGGCGTCGACGTTTTTCTGGTTGAGAGCAGACTATTGACTGTAGTCAACCTCGCTCTTACAATTATAAGATTTTCATGAGGCTGTCTTCGTACCGGGCGCTTGATCGGGGGCCAACATTTTTTTGTTCCGTCAGTTTTGCACGCTAGCTAGTCTTGCAGCTTTGAAATGGAAGATACCGTTGAGATCTAGTGCCGTAGACCTAGGGGATTGGCCTACAAGGCCGTTGGTATCGTCTTGCGTTTGTTCAAGGTTCTCGTAGATATTTCGCAGCTGGACCAGTTTTGTTTGGAAGGAGGCGTGTAGGAGTCAATGTGAGCGATGTATCTATATATCAGCAAATCGTGAACGACAATATTTATTTCAACAACGTATCAGTTAGTTTTGTTTCGAACATCAACGACAAAGCTCTTGTACATGTACTACTACACATCTTTAACCCTGTCATGAGGAGTTTTCGTCCTCCTCTTTTTCAATGCGCCCCCACTTGATATCTCGCCGCATTCGTAAGCGAATCTAGAGATATGTACATCCGCTGTTCTCAAGGGAGACTGGTTTCGCAAAACTGCATGGCCAGCAAAAATTATTACACACCTCTGTGCGAGGATGAAGATAAGCCTTCCCAGTTTATCGATCCTTTTCTGGAGGCGAATTACCTTCCGATAGAGTTTCTGCAGCGCTTACGTATTCTACGTCGGAAACATCGAGGCTAAGCTTTGGAGATTGCGGTCTTGGTTCATTGGGGTCCACATTTTCACACGCCTGATACTTTGGACTCTCCTTTTCTCTGAAATCGGCAACAACACTGAAAATCCTTCCCATATGCTCTGCGTTAGCAGCCCGTTTGAGGAAGGGGTGCCGCAACATCTCAGCGGCGCTTGCTCGTTGGGATGGATCGATAGCTGTACATCTTGCAATGAAGTCGTGGAAATCTGATGTCCATTCTTCTGGTCGCTTCAGCCGCGGTGGGCCCTTTGTAGCGATAATGAACATCGCCTTCATCTGCGTCTCGTGCAGGAGGGGAGGGGCTCCTTCAGCGCATTCGATGGCCAACACCCCTGTTGACCACACGTCCACTTTGGAATCATACTCCAAACCTCTGCAAACCTCTGGTGCCATCCAGAACGGAGTGCCAATGACCGTGTTTCGCTTACTTTCCTTCGCTGTCAGTTGTGCAGCAAAGCCAAAGTCGGCGATTTTCACCTGACCATCTCTTGTAACCAGCGTGTTGTCGGACTTGATATCGCGGTGAATTCGCTTAATGCCGTGCAGTGAAGCAAGTCCTTGTAGCACTTCGCGGCAGATAAAGGCGATTTCGGGCTCGTTGAGATGCATTTGGCGGTCATTCAAAAAGTAAAGTACGTCGGTCAGTGAACCGGCATCCGCAAGTTCCATGACAATGAACATGTTTTCGTCAAACTTGTACGCATCATAGCACTTGATGAGGTTGTGATGGAACGCCGAGCTCATGATTGCAACTTCGAACTTGAAGAGCGTCAGATCTTCTTCAGACTTTGGCATTACTCTTTTGATAGCAACAGGAACTTTACGCTTGGGATCAAACGCTCTGTATACTGAACCACAAGAGCCTTCTCCAATTTTGATTACGTCCTTGAAGAGCTTGAGAGGATTGGCCACAATAAAGTTGGGCTCCCAATTTTTGAGCAAAGTGTTATCCACATGGGTGGTATCACTCATTTTCACTCTGTCGAAATGGTACTGAGCCATCTTCTCAGGATTGCATTGCTTCTCATAATTGACCTGAAGAACATCGAGCAACTCCTGCGGGTTCTTCAATGCCATCTCCCGATTGATGCCGGAGTGTTTGAGAATAATCTCCCATTCCCTCGGTAAGCCAACAAAACCGGTTGGATGCGATGGATCAACCTTGACATGCGTCTTGTGCTGGAAATGGCGTGGCTTTCCAACGACGACAGGTGGAGCATTAGATATACCATGGCGCAGATGTGAGGCGACTGGGAAATGAAACTTGCCTCGCTTCATTCGGAGCAGAGCTGAACGACTGAGCTCATCTCTTTCTGTCGGCAATGAGCGGTCGGTTTGAATGTTGTCAGCGCTAATGATGCGGTGGTTCCTGGGTCGATCTGGCACATGAGCCAGTTTGGGCCTGAGAGCGGAAGCACGTTTTTGGAACGATATGACCGAGTCGGAAAAGGTCTGTGAAAGTTCCTCAACTTCTACCGGCGCAGCAGTGTCGTACACCTCTCTGATGGCCTCCTCCAAGCCCTTGTAGGTGCCGGTTGAAGGATCAAATTCAACGTGAACCTTCCGCTTGACCTTGGTGGGGTTGGACACGACGGGTGGATCATGAGACTTGTTGGACAGGAAGAGATATGTGTGTTTCTTGGCGTCGTTGAGCATTGCATTTTCCTTTCCGTCGGTGAGGCGACGGGCTGGGTTGACGAGCTTTACAAAGTTGTTTCGTGCTGAATTGATTGCAATTGGAGACAGGGGCTGGCGCGGCTTCTCGGAGCCGTCGGCTGCGCTGTCAGGAAAGGCAGTGGGTTTGCGCGAGAGCTTGGGCGAGACGTTGTCCGACAGGGCGCTGTGGGCGTCGGTGTCGTCGGTGGAGGGGGCGGAAGCGTGCATGTCAGAGATTTTGCGCGAGTGAGAGGGCGCCGGGAACGAAGGCGTGTTGCCCATGGCTGGAGGCGAACGGGGCGGGCGTGCGGCAGCAGCGGCAATTGACAAGGGGCGGACGGGCGGACTGTCCCGAAGCAGCCGAAGGCGGACGAAGTGGGGCTGGACGAAGGCGGGGGCGCACTTAAAACGGGGGGGGGGACGCAGCGGGCGAGCGTATGAGACCGTTTGCAGGGGCAAGGCGCAGGCGTGAACGGCTTGAAGCGCCGCGCGTGGACTCCACGGAGCAAGCAATGGCGCGGCGCGCGTGGCGCGCGCCGCCCGACGTGAGGGGCGATTGGCGGCGAGCGCGGCGGCGATGCGCGCGGAGATTGAGCGCGGCGACGGCGCGTTTGACGGCGCGGTGACGGTTTGAAATTCAAATTTGAGAGCCGTTACGGCGGCGCGCGCGGCCCGTTGCGACGCGCGTTGCTGGCGCGCAGCGAGCGCCGCCGATGCGAGTGGCTGCGCGCCGCCGCCAGTCGCGCCGCCTGGCGCCGCGCGCGCGCCGCGCGCGTCGCGCCGCCATAACTGTTTCCTTATTATTATTACGCCGTGCGTAATAGCGGCGGCGCGGGTCGGAGAGCGGATCGCTGCTGCGACCAGCGCAAGCACGGCGCTGCGGCGCGGCGGCGGCGCGCACGGCGCCGGACCGGAGAGCGTGCGCGGCTCCGCCGTTGCGACCGCCCGACGGTGACCGTCGCGCCTCAGCCGCCGCGCGCTTGCTCCGCCGCGCTTGCTTTGCTTCCGCGGCGGCGACGCTCGCTGCCCCCCTCGTACCGAAGGCTACTGTCTCGCGCCCAAGTTACGTCATGGCAGCACCGGCTCGCCGTGGCGGCGGCGCGCGTCAAACGGTCAGGCGCGCAACTGCGCCGCCCCCCCGCAGTCCAAGCCCACATGATAATGCTGCAGTGTTCAAATCCGAATAATCCGAATAATTCAAATTGCGCAGTCGCACACGCGCCCGGCGTGGCCGCGTCGCACACGCGGCACGCGTGTGCAGGCGAGCAGCGCCAGCCGGGAAGCACGTGCGTGCGCTGGCTGCCGCCACGAAAGGCAGCAGCGCTGCACGGCGCCGCGTTGCACAGCGCGCGCGCCGTCCACTGGCCGCGGTGCGCCCAATGCAACGCCCGGCGCGCGCGCCGCATCGTGGCCGCCCAAACGTCCGCGCCCGCCCGATCCCCGCCAGCGCTCCCCGCGTCGCATCTCCCGCCTCCATCCGTCCATCGCCGCCGCCGCGCGCTCCGCCCCCGCCCCCCCCCTCCCCCCCTTCCACCCCCGCCGCCCCGCTTGGCGATTGCGCCGTCTGCGTTTGGCGATTTGTCCCTTATCATGGTCAAGCTCTACAAGGATCTTGGCAAGACCGCCAAGAGTACGTTGCTCCACCCCCCCTCGCCTTCGATCCGTTTTCGCGGCGTCCGTGCGCGTGCGTGCATACTGACCTCTTTGAGCGCCCGCTATCGCCGCCGCGCGCGCCGCAGAATTGCTCAATGATGACTTCATCTACGGCGAGAAGAAGGTGCAGCTCAAGACCAAGACCGCTAGTGGCATGACGTACACCACCACCGGCAAGCTCAATTCCACCACCCAAATCGTATCCGTCCCGCAGAAGGAAGGCGAGCCCAAGGACGTTGAGCAGCAGGTCGACACGCTTTCCGGCGATCTCAGCTGTAAGTACAACCTGTCCGGCGCCACCATGACCACCAAGCTGTTCACCAGCGGCATGCTGTCGCAGGAGATGGAGCTGCAGAACACGGGCGTCAAGGGGCTCAAGCTCAACGTGCTGGGCATGCTGGGGCCCAGGCAATCCATCCTGGCCACGGCCGAGTACATTCACCCGCACCTGTCGCTGGTGGCCAAGGCCGACGCGCTGGGAAAGCCCAAGGTCACGTCGTCCATGACCGTCGGCATGCACGGCATCACGGCCGGCGTGCAGGGCACGCTGGACATCGACTCGAAGGAGGTGGCGGGCGTGGACGCCGTCGTCAACTACGCGAGCGGCAAGGAGCACGAGGCCACCGTCATGCTCATGGACAAGGGGCAGAAGGCCAAGTTCTCGTACTCGCACATCAGGAACAGTGACTTTTCGGTGGCGGCCGAGTTCGTGTACAACCGCGTCAAGGACACCAAGGAGCTGGCGATGGGCACCAGGTACGAGGTGGACCGCGACACAACGCTCAAGACGAAGATCACGTCGGTGGGGTCGTTCTCGGTGAGCTACATCCAGGACATCCGCCGGAACACGACGCTCACCATCTGCTCGCACTTCAACGTGATCGGCGACAAGAAGCCCAACCACAGGTTCGGGCTGGCGCTGGTCATCGAATGATGGAGCGCGTGCTGCTGTTTTTGATAGTAAAGCCTGTAGCGCCCCTTTTTCCTGGCCACGGCGGGCCGACGCGTGGCCGCGTGGTGCGCGCCGCGCGTGCGGCGGCGCACGCGTTGGCGACGCGTCGCGCGCGCGCGCGCAGCAGTGCGCCGTCCTTTGCTTTGCGAGCGCGCGCCAAACTGCTGACGACTGTGCCACGCGCCACCGCCGCACCATAGCCGCCGCCCCGCCGCCCGCCGCCCGCCCGCCCGCGGCGCCCGTGCTCGCGCCGCGTCCCCGGCCCCGTCGCCCCCGCCCGGATGTCCTTCTATGCGCCCGATGCCGCCGCCGCCGCCGCCGCAGAGCTCCCCGTCCCCCCCCAGTCGCCGCCCGACTGGAACTCGCTCGCCAACTTCGTCTTCACGCCCGCGCACGCCGCCGCCAACAACCCGCTGCTGCTGCAGCCGCGCTCGCAGCCCGCCCCCCACCCGCCGCACCTGCCGCCGCAGCCTGCCGTCCACCACCAGCCCCAGGTCGCCCGCTCGCTCGCCGCCATCGCCGGCTCTAATGCCAAGCTCCCCCCCGAGGCCTTCGAGCTCGCCGAGAACTACAACCCCTCCCACGATGACCTTCTCTCCCGCAGCAAGAACGTGCTCGTCGTGCGCAAGCCTGCGCCCCATGTCAGCATTCTGCTCAGGTTCAACCAGCAGCTCCAGGCCGCCTCCCCCTCCCACGGCCTCGTCAAGTTCTGGAAGCCCCTGTTCGCCGCACACTTTGCCCCCCAGGCCGCCTTTCACATCGACCTCATGTCCGCCAATACGCAGCTCACTCGCCCGTTCAAGCTGCCCGTTGAGCTCATGGCCAATCTGTGGAAGTCCAAGTACGACTCTGGCATGACCTCCGAGCGCATTCTGCTTGACAGTCCCATCGAACATGCTTACTCAGATGACAGCGTCGTCGTCGACTGCCCAAACACCCTTATCATTTCCAACTATCCCCGCACCGTCGTGCTCACCAACGGCCATCTGCGCGTGTGGTTCAATTCCTCTCACAAGATCTTCCGATGGGAGTTTTCAGCCCGAGCTCATCGAGAGCTTTTCACCGCCAGTGCCTTCAATCCCTCTGGCCCCCCTCACGCACACTGCTCAGAGTATGGCATCCCGAGAAACCTGTTGGATCTCATGCTTGTTGCTGAAGCCATCAACAAGCTCAATGACAAGATCGACGCAGAGGTTACCCAGATCGTTTCTCAGGCCGCGAGCAACCCCGCCGCACTTGCCGTGCCTAATCCTGTAACCCCCGCTATTCCCTCCAATCCAGTTGCATCTACACCTGCAAACGTTCGTTCTAGCACCCCCTCTGCCTCGCATCTCAACCAGTCCGCTTTGGCCACAGAAATCACCAACAACGAGCAATCTTCTGGCAATGCGTACCGCGCGTTGCTATCACAACTCGGAGGCTCTCAAGCGCTGCCTCTAGACCCCACACTTGCTGCCAAACAAGTGCAAGTGCCATCTCCCTCGACTCTTACACCTAACAACCGAACTGACGCTGCTCGAAGCCTTCTCGCACCTTCCATTAGTGCTGATGAAGCGACCGTGAACGCCATCAACGCCCTGAACTGGCGGAATGACCACTCACAATCGCTTCAGACCCCTGAACTTCTGAAGAACATACTGGAGGAAACTTTCCGATCTTCTCTAGCGCCTGAAAACAGCACTGTGCGGCGGCCGGCGCAACGACAAACTGCATCACCGACTGATCATCTAACTCGACAAATAGCAGAGTTCAGCGAAGCTCAAGATAGACGAAGACCGCCATCGGCGATTGATGCTGTTGCTGCAGCTGCTTCTGGACAGGCAGGATGGGGAGTTGATATCTCGGCATCTGCAAAACATTCTTTTAGTGAGGCGCTTGATGCTCAAATGTCACTGCAAGCGGCAGCGGGAAATGCCGCTCTGGGCATCCCTGGTGTTGCAGGGCAGAAAAGAGCGCCGATGCGGCAGACAGCCAATGCTGGGCTAAGTTTGTTTCAGGCGCAAACCGCAGCTATGGATGGTCGCAAAGCTAGGGGTGCGGGTGGTGGGAGGGGTAACAGAACGGGATCGAACATGAGGAACTCTGGAAACGCATTGTATAGGGAATTTTCTGATGTGGAAATGTTGAAGAGAATAAGCAGCGCTAAGGCAAAGCAGGATCAGAAAGCGGAAGCTCGATCTAATGGATCATTGGGGATGAATGGGTCTGCAGCTGGCGGACTGACGTCGGGATCTCAGGGTTCGTATAGCCACTTGTCTGGTGAAGTGGGAAGTAAGCGTACAAAGGATGAAAGTAGTGTAGTGATAGGACATGGTGGTAGTGGTAGTGGGAAGAAGTCTCGGAGATCATCGAATGCGGACGGGCGCGAAAAGCGGCAAAAGGTTGTCAATGGTGGTTCTGCGTAGCAACAGGGAATGCATTAAAGAAAACTGAAATGATGTACAGATATGCATTGCTTCGAAGGGAGTACAAGGGTAGACACTGTACACTGTACAGGTGCGCGGCATCGCGGCGGATCACTACCGTATCCAGGATAACTTGCTACGCTGACGCAGCCTGATCCTACCCTGCTGCCTGAGGCTGCGTCTGCGGCGAGCGGCGCGCGGGGGATGATTGGCGGCAGCAGCAGCAGCGGTCGCTTTGCAGTGGGCCGCGGCGGCGCGCACATGTGGGAGTGCGGACGTCCGTATGACGTGGCACAGAGAAGGTATACACTGTATTCCGGCGCGTGTACCGGGCCCGTACCACGCGCTCCGTAGCAGCTTCGTAGGCTAACGTCCAAGTATACGCTCGTATGCTCGTAGCAATATGAATTACGGCCTGCTTTGCTTGCTTCTCCGCTTGCGCGAGGAAGCGCCGCTTCTGCTTGCCGCCGTGGCGTCTATCTACTGTACCTTCGGACTTCATTCATGGAAACCATTGCCCCGCCGCCGGCGCCGTTTTTGGTGCTACATCTGCACGCATGCGTGGCGCGTTGCCGTGGCAAGGCTCGGCACGCGAAAACTGAAGAGTTTCCCAAAACGGATACGATTAATCCTGCGGCAACATCATGTTCATGTACATATTCATCCAGCGTCAGCCCCCCTCTCTCTCTACAAAACCCCTGACACAGCACTTTGTTCACAGTTGTTTCTCCATCGCAACGGCCCCTTCAGTTTTCAGCAGTGCCTTCGTGTACTTTTGGTCTTATCTCCAACCATGTACAGAGCCGTGTTGCAAACATTGAGACTTCTGTGTTTCAGAGTGCGCTCATGCATTCCATCTCAGGAAAGTGTGCAAATGGATCCTACTTGTAAGCAGCAGGATGCTGATGTAGACAGAACAAGACGGCCCTCGCCTCTCAACCTGAGCATCATTGAACATGAGAACGACAGAGGGGTTTTGAGAACTTGGAGTACAGCCGCTTCACAAATAGAAGCTTTTCGGGGGCGGCGACGAGGACAATTGCCGTTTGTCCCCAGCCTGGCTCATAGTCCGGCGTCCGTGCTAGATATGGCATGGTATTACTAACGCAATAAAACGGGTCGCGTTCCATTCCATTCTTTCAAATGACTGCTGTTATCTTTGCATGTTGCTCGTCTCTGTCAGCGACCTGCTGTCGATATACGATGTCAGCCAAGCTTCCCCTCACAGAAGTGATTTCGGAAGCGAACATTGTTAAGCAGTAGAAAAAGCCAAAGAGAGACAATATATCACGTCCGAGGTATGTTGGTTTCGACCACATCCAGATAGATTGTTGGCCTTTCTGACGAAAGAAAGCTTTCTGTCATGATAGTTTTAACTACATCCTAGGGAAGAGGATGTTGTTGTTTTCGAAACGTTTTCCGCATTGTTGTCGTCAAAGCTTTTCTCTGGAGCCACATAGTGGGATTATTCAACAATCGTCCAGAACCTGAGAATTCTCCACTCGATAAGTCACGTAATAGTTAGTATTACGCTTCTTGGTCTGCATCCGCGTAGGGCGGCTTAACACTGTCCGGCCATTACCTAACGACTTTCCATGAATATATTGCATCGGTATAGAACAGCATGCGTATTAGACAGTTAATCAACTTTCACCTTTTCATGTAGAGAGGGAGAGCCGGTGTAAGTACTTTCGCTCACCTATGCGTAGGCCCACAAAAACAGCAAGAAAGATTTCTTGAATACAATGTTCCCTTTATTGTTGTACTTGAACAAACACTGTGTCAAACTGAAGTATGGTGTTTGTTTACACTCGTTTCCCAATAGGAACCCAACAATTCAGGGTAGAAAACTGTGTGTAGATATCGTCGGATGGTTTGAAATTGGCGTGGACAGAGCGCTGCGATTCTGAGGGGTCCAAAAAGAAGTGTGTCGCGTAGAATATGCACACAACTGTCTTAAGATCCTCAGGGATGTCTGATGCAGAGACAATTAGGAAATGACCCATAAGGGTGCTGATGGGAAACCTTTCTCTGAAGAAAAAGTTAAGGAACTAGAGGTTGTTGTCCGCAGCAAAGAAGAAGAAGTTCTGCCGGAAAATTAAATGAACAGCTGTATCCGTAAGCAGAGAGAAAGAGAAGGGAGGGAATTGCCTCTTGAGAAAGAATCACATTTTCCTCAGGATATGGCATGATGCAGTACACCCGTGCAAGTCGGTCTCTTCCGTTGCGCGTCCTCTTTTTTTTTGTATTCTGCTACTCGTCAGAACGAGGCAGTTAGGAAGCTACCTAAAAGTAGCTATCTCTCCTGAGAAGAGCGAAAATTTTCGACGGCCACTTCAAACTCATTTGTACGACGGTCTTCTTCTTTTACATCAATTTGCATTTGTTTTCTATATCTATCAGATGGTACCTAGAGATTGTTGTTACTTTCTTTCTCACCTTGCTTCCTCTTTTATTAACACGTGCGCCATTTCTCTTCCACGAAAATTTGCTAATGACAGCTGTATAAACAACATATCCCATCATTATCACTTCCGCGGCAGACAGCTAAAATCAAAGGCCGTGATACAACAAGAAAATGTTCTATATCTGCTTCTTTCTTCTCTTAATGGTCAGCTGCCCTCTATAGTATTTCACGTGCATAAGAGTTTCGCTACCGGCGGATCTTGTAACTTAACAAGAAGTAAGTGCAGAGCGCTCTATGAAATGATTTGCTTACAAGTTGTAACAAGTTGTGAGCAAATCGTTTCATAGAGCGCTCTGCACTTACTTCTTGTTAAGCTGGTGTACCGACAAAGCGAAAGAGAAAGTAACCTAATGATTAAGCGGTGTTATTGAAAGGATATGACCTCATTACAAGAGAGAGATTTGCTTCTGGATCAGAATCCTCTCTTGCTACTTTGCAGTCAGAAGTAGTGGATCATAATATTGAGAAGAACGGCCAGTAAGTATGGTTACTTCGTTTTTCAACCTTTATAACATGTATGCTCCAGAGATCGTCGGTAGAGGGATACACAAGGCGTTGTGGCAAATATAGGTATTCCCGAAAGAAACCGTTCAGAAACAAGTCGGTGCTGTATGACACGGTACGAATCGTCGTCTGGATAGCACTTAGGAATTTAGATAGAACGCCCGGAAATGCAAACTATAGTTGTTTCACGTGTAGATCTACAGCAATTAAACTCAAGTTGTGTCCACTGCCTGGAAGGGCAAAACTTTCTCTTCCTATAATCTCAGCCGCTACGAAGACCGGGTTGGTCGAAAGAAGAACAAGTACAGTCGATTTTAATCAAAGATTGCAATACCTGATTGCTCTTGTACCGTCTGATTGCAATCATACTAGGTAACTTGGATTCATCAGTGCCAACTCAGTCGTTCTATATGCGAGAAGTTTCTTTTTCGTTGTGTAAGATAAGACAATACTGTTCTGCCGAGATGTTATGGGTTCCCGGCCACTGTGGTTTACCGTAGACAGAATTGCCAAACAGGCTCTACAATTACCTTTATCAATGAAGATTGTAGTTCCTATTGACTTTTCTGAAGTACGCTGAAGATTGTGAAGAAGAACAAGTGTGAAGCCTCTGGTTGTATCATGGTCAGAGACCTTGACGGGAATTATATCTCAAGGAAGAGTAGAACGAGCATTATCGCAGCTTTTCGTTGGACATTGCTCAGAGTTTCATTCATTTGGTTCGTATATGTTGAGGAAAAGAATTGTTTGTCGTTGTCACCCTGGTGTGTTAAACACTGTGAAACACTACGTACTACGGTGTCCGATGCGATCACTCTCAATGCGACTGAGCTTACCACCTTTGTGTGAGCGTCGAGATCTGTCTGTTAATGAAATCATCTCAAAGATGTGTTGGCATTTCAGTGAGAGAGCGGTTCTTGCAGAAACGCTATGCAGCTAGTTGTAGTTAAACTAGGGTGCCCATAAATGAGAGAGAGATAGAGAAATTGCAAGCAGATTGCTGGGCTACGAAAGGATTGCAATCTTAATGCAATCTGCAGCTCGTTACGATTAAAACGTATTTGCAAACAGTGCAATGTTTGTTGCTTTCTTGTAGCTTTATATAATATCAATGACAGGTTTTGGGACGCTGAGCTAGTTCAAAAAGCGAGCTATCTTCAGAAAGCAGCACAGTGAGAAATGTGTGTCTGCTGGATCTGGTGATGTCATGGGTTGATTAGGAAAATATGTGTTTTCTATCGTTTTCTGATGTTCAGATTTCGTGCGGATTGCAATCGGATTGCAGCATTCGAGTGATATTGCAATTGTGATTGGGACGGAAGTCGATAACTGCATTCGGGATTGGGATCTTGAAGGTAGATTGCATCAGCTGCAATCCGATTGAACCAAACCCTGTTCTTCAGAACATCCTTGTTCATTCCTTATGCGAGTCACATATTGCTCTCAGACGTTGACGTCCATGGCTCCTGAGGATGGAGAAGCACATAGCATAAATCAGTACCGGATTCAAATTTCTAGATAGATGCATCGTGATATAGAGGAAAAAGAAGATAGGCAAATGTTGCTATTTGGGAATACGAATGCTTGCAGTCGAAGTAGTAGACGAGTACAGGTACGCGTAACAATTGTGACCAGTGTAGACGGGAGCACATCCGCAGCATTGGCATTTCGTACTGCTTCAATAATGGCATGGAACGTTGGACTTCGAATCAAGGTTGTTGTCCATCTCTTTCACGGGCCTGGTATTTTGATTAGTTCTTCGGGGACAGGGTTTCGGTTGAAAGAAACGATCTTTTAACGACGTAGAACAAACGTATTCGCTGCTCTGGGCTTTCGACGGCTTCCGTTGAAGGCGTTCTCTAACTTACAACCCTCCACTAGTAGAATGATGGTGAAGTGACGGAAGACATATTCTTGAAGACATCTTGTCGCACCCCCCTGCCCCCCCTCCCCACATAATACGTATCTCTTTCTGCGCACAACTGAGAGCAGAAGTCGCCCATTTGGACAACCAAGCTCGTTTGCGGTCCAGCTCTAATTTGTGCAACAGGCGGAAGAGGCTTTCTTCAAGGACACATGGGATACGTTGCGGTTGACATTCTTATGCTATCGATGCATGTCTGCAGAACGCACAGTAAGCAAAAACGCGCAAACCATGGGGCAGCTGAGAGAGATAACTGTGCACTCAACTTGCTCGCTTGCACAAAAGAGGCTCGAGGTCACAAGACAGACTATGTAGCGTGGCAGCACGCAAAGCCAAATGCAAGTGGCACTGCTCTGGTGCGCAGCGATGTATTGAAGGTTGGAATGATTGTTACGGTTGTTGGCGCAAACAGGCAGTTGAGGATGTTGCGAAAGCGGGGAGAGAAGTGTACACAGATACTGTTTATAAGATTACAGACAAGAGAACAAGACGCACAAACGGCAACAAAAAAAAAAAGCACGAAACACGAGGAAATCAGATATGGGCGCTATCCAAGGCTGTGGAGGCATCATGTTCACGGAAGAAGGCATGAATAAAGACGACAGGAACGGTGATGCAAGTGACCAGGAACAGAAAGCTGAGCACATGACCAACGGTAAGCACAAGCAATGCGAACAAGGTCATGACCACGTGCTTGATAGGCTTTGTAATTGAGAAATTGTCGGTGACACGGTAATCCTCGGGGAAGATGATGTAGAGTGACACCGCGCACAACACCATCAAGGCCAAAGCCAATGCCCTCATCGGGTGAAACAATCCGCAGAGCAGCAGGGCCAGCACGGAAATGAGGACATAGTTGTAAAAGAAGGTCTCCAAATTGTGCGCAACCCTTCTCTTGACCTCCGCAGCGGGCGGGGTATTGAAGGTAGTGACATCAGCAAACTCGGACCATCTGCGGCAGTTATCGCACACGAGTTGGAAGCGATCTCGCAGCGTGTGGGTGGCCGACGGATTGAACGGCTCTGTGTAAATGCTGAGCTGCGGCATGGGGGCCTGCATAAAGTCCTTGACGGACTGGGTGGCATCGGCGGCCGCCGAGTGGGCGCCGCGCGCTACGGCATGCACGCGCTCGGCGGGCGACGGCTTGAGCGGCGGCGTGGACGGCGGGTCTGCCGGACGCGAGTCATCCTGAATGTTGGAGTAGGCCGCCGGCATACTGGCAGCCATCTACGCGGGCGCAACCGGCAGGCGACGAAGACAGAGGCGGCAGCGTCGGGCGCGCGCTGGAAAAGGGCGTGCGGGCGGGCGGGCGGGCGTGACGGGCGGCGGCGGCGGAGGGCGGGCGCGCCGGGCGGGGTGCGGTTGGCAGAGCGGTGGTACAGTAGGTGCTGCAGCGTGGGCGGGCGCGCGGCGCGGGCGTTTTGGCGGTGCGCGCGCGCGGCGTGGGTGGGGGGGGCGGCGGTTACGCGCACATTGCGCGCGCTGATTGGCGCAGCGTGCGACAAAACAAATCTGCGGCGGCGCCAGCTGCGGCTCACAGCGCGCGGCGCGCGCGCGCGCGCGTCAGTTGCTGGCCGCCTGTTGATGCGCACCACCGCCGCTCCGCCGCTCGACGGCGTCGACAGCACGCTTCATCGCCAGGCGGCGCCGCCGCGCGTGGCGACGTGGCCCACGTGCCAAGACGCGCCGTGCGCGCGCGCGCGGCGCGCTAAAAATGGACGGCGGTGCGCGGGCGCGCTGGAGCTGCGCGTCGCTGTCAGACTCTGGCGCGCAGATAGATAGCGCCGCCATCTGCGCGCCAGAGTCTGTCAGACTCTGGCGCGCAGATAGATAGCGCCGCCATCTGCGCGCCAGAGTCTGTCAGACTCTGGCGCGCAGATAGATAGCGCCGCCATCTGCGCGCCAGAGTCTGACGCAGGCACTGCGGCCGCTCGCGTGCGGTTTTTGGCCGCGACGCACGCGCGCGCGCGCGCGTGCGCGCGCGCGTCATGGCGAAGACGCGGCGCGCGAAATATCTGCCGGCAGAGATAAAGCCGGTAAGAGAGCAACGCGGCGGTCGGGCGCGCATTCGAGGGCGACGCGCGGCGCCGCGGCACGCGCCAGCTCTCGGCGCCGCGGACGCGAGCACGCGTCGTTGCGGCGACGTGTGCGGCGCGCATTGGGCGCGTGCGGCGCGCGCTGCAACGCGATTGGGCGGCGCGGCGGCGCGCGCGCATCCGCGCCGACGGCGTGCTGCGCGCGGCGCGCGGCGGCGGCGCCGTGAGCGCGGCGGCGGCGGGCGCTGCTCGGCGCCGCCGTGCGCGGCGCGGCGCGGCGCTGATGCAGGCGCCGTTGCTGCGCGCGCTGGCGGCGCGCGCAGCGCGGGAGCACGCCGGTGGCGGCGGCGCGCTGTTGAGCGCAACACAGACGGAAACAACAACAACAACACAAACAACTCCTTTAAAACGTAAGGGGAAAAAAAAAAAAAAAAAAAAACAGCATCTCAAAGCGCCTCCGCGCACGCGCGTATCTGCGCGCGCCCAATCAGCGCGCCGCGCGCGCCGCGCTTCCGCGCGCGCGCGCCATGCGCAGATTGCGCAGATATCTACAAAAGTTGGTCTGGTCTGTACACACACACACACACACACACACTCTCTCTCTCATCTGAACATGGTCAGCACCGTCGCCGCGTCGTGATCCACCATCGACACGCTGTTGGGCGACTGCGGGCCGCAGCGCTCCTCGCCCTTGGCCGCCGGCGCCGGCGCCGGCGCGTCCGCCGCCGGCGCCGCGCGCTTCTCCTTGCTCCTTCCGCGCTTCTTGCCCACCGCGCCCCCCCCGCCGCGCCGGGCGCGCGCGTCGCCGCCCAGCCGCGCCTTCATCTTGGCGTGCATCTTGGCGTGGCTCTTGAGACTCGACTTCCACATGAACGCCTTGCCGCACTGCTCGCAGCCGAACGGCTTGGTGCCGTCGTGCAGCCGCATGTGCGCCTGCTGGTTGTAGCGCTTTGAAAACACGCGCGCGCACCCCGGGTGCGGGCACTCAAAGCCTCCCTCCACCTGCCGCGCGCGGCGCCGCGAGCTGCCGCCGGCGCGCAGCTCGCCGCCGTCGCGCGCGGCGCTGGCGCGCTTGGCGGCCGCCTCGGCCGCCTCCACGGCCTGCACCAGCGTGTGCAAGCCCGACAGCAGCGCGCGCGAAGCCATGGCGCGCGCGGGCGGGCGGGCGGCGTCGGGCGCTGCGGGCGGCGTCGGGCGCTGCGGGCGCGCGCGGTGGCTGCGTGTGGGTGGCTGCGTGTGGGTGGCAGCGCGCGCGGCGGCGCGCTTATATAACAATTGGGGGGGGGGGGGGGGGGGGGGGCGCACACGCAACGGGCGCGTAGGGTTTGCGCCGCCTCTCACGGCGCGCCGCGCGCGGCAAGGCGCGCGCGCGTACCGGGGCTCAGCGCCAACCGCCGCGGGCCGCAGCGGGGACGTCGTCGACGGCGGAGCGCGCCTGAATTGAGCGCGTGGCGGGAGCGGGGAGCGGGGAGCGGGGCGCGCGGCGCGGTGGCCGCCGCGCCGCGCGCCGCGGCCGGCGCGCGGAGATCGCGCCGCTTTTATACAGTTTGGGCGTGGCGCGCGGCGCGCGCGCGCACGTGCCGCGCCACGTCGCCGCGCTGGGCGCCGTGTGGCGCGCGCCGCAGCGCGCGCGCCGCGCTCGCCGCCACCTCGGCGCCGCGGCACAGCCGCGCCGTGGCGCCGCCGTCGCCGCCGCTTGCGCCGCCGCTTGCGCCGCCGCTTGCGCCGCCGCTTGCGCCGCCGCTTGCGCCGCCGCTTGCGCCGCCGCTGCTGGGGCGCAGCTGCGCGCGCGCCTCGCGCAACACGCGGCGCAGCCGCGCGCGCAGCGCCTCGCTGCCGCGCGCGCAGCCGCGCAGCCCGCCGCCCAGCGCGGCGGCCACGGTGGCGCTCCAGCTCACGCACGCCCAGTCGTCGCGCCGCGCCAGCCGCAGCAGCCACAGCTGCAGCGCGCCGCCCGCGTGCGCCACCAGCGCGTCGAAGCGCGGCCCGCCGCCCTCGGCCCACACGCGCAGCAGCGCGCGCTGCACCACGCGCCACGCGCGCCGCACGGCGTGCACGCTGCGCTCGCACGCCGCGCCCAGCCGCATCGCCGCCGCCATGAACTGCACGCCCTCGCGCACGCACTGCTCGCACAGCCGCGGCTGCCGCACGCGCAGCACGTGCTGCGCCAGCTGGTCCATGCGCGCGCCCGCCGCGCGCGCGTCGCCGTCCAGCGCGCTCAGCAATTCACCCAGCCGCGCCATGCGCAGCGCGCGCAGCGCGCGCTCGCCCTGCCGCCACCCGCCCGCGCCCGCGCCCGCGCCCGCGCCCGCGCCTTCGGCGCTCGCGCTGCTTACCGTCTGAGCGCAGCTGTCGCCGCCGCCCTGCTTCCACAGCAGCAGCGCACGCAGCATCTGCACTTGTTTCTGCAGCGTTCGGATGTGGTGCGCGCTGTCACCCGCGCCGGCACGAGTGCACGCACGTCCGTGCACCTCTCGACCGCTGCAGTCATCAGCGCGCGCATCGCGCATACGGCGTGCTGCTTGGCGTGCTGCTTGGCGTGCTTTCGATACCTCCTTCGATCTGGGCGCGCCGGTGGCGCGCACCTCGGCGCCATGCGCCATAGCCGCATCTAATTCAAGCGCCGGTTTACAATGCACTTTGCCTTCCACCGCGGCGTCGCCAAAATTCAAAGCCGCCAGCGTCGATGGCGCCGCGCCAATCATGTGGCCATCGCCGCCGGCTGCGCGGCTCATCTGATGATACTGATACTGCTTGTCGCTCCCGTGCGGCGGGGGCAAACGTCGCGCATCATTTTGCAACAATGCTGAGCGAGCCACGGGTATCGGCGCCTCTGCGATGTTGGCGCACAGCGTCGGTAGCGGTGGGGCTTTGGTGCGCTCTGCCGTCAGAGCTGCTTTGCTGGTGGAGCGCCGCTTCTTGCTGCTTGGCTCCGCGCGCGCGCTGGGCTTGCTTTTCCTCTTGCGCGGCTTTCGCAGCGCGGGCGGATCATCGGCGGATGCATTCGCGGTGGCGGGCTTGCTTCGCTTTGGCTGTTTCGGGGCGCGCTTGCGCCGCGGCGCGTTGGCGACTGCGTTTGTGTGATGAGCGCCTTTTGTGGCTACGCGGGGAGCGGCGGTGTGCGCGGTGTGCGCGAACACAGCTGTCGCGCTGGGCTTCGTGTTTGCATGCAACGGAGGTGGCGCGGGCGGAGTGGTGCGAGTGGCGGCGTCGAGCGGCGGCGTCGACGAGGATACAGCATTGCGTCGCGGGGGGGCCGGGGCGCGCAGCGAATGTGCTCGTCGACGTGTACCGTCGGTACACTCAAAGTCGACGACGGCGCCGGCGTGGTCGGGCGGAACGGTGGTGGCGTCGCTGTCGCCCATGGTGGCTCGCGCGTCGGCTCGACTCGGCTCGACTCGGCTCGACTCGGCTCGACTCGGCTCGACTCGGCTCGACTCGGCTCGACTCGGCTCGACTCGACTCGAAGACTCGCCAAGGCTGACGCAGGCCGAGACGGCGGCAGAGAAGGCGCTGCGGCGGAGCGAAAGCGGCGCGCTGGCGCGCGCTGGCGCGCGCTCTGTTTCGCTTGGTACAACTGTCGTTGTTTAATGCGCTTCAGTGCCAGTAACGGATATGTACACGCGAGCCAAGTGCAACGAGGAAGCCGACTAAAAAGAAATGAACACAGCAACTATATACTATTGTAGCAGCGAGACCGTAAAAACTGATGCTATACAACCGCCGCGCAGGTGGCCATCGCCGACACCGGCGACAGCGGCGCGTGAGCATCCGCCGCCGCCGCCGCCGCCGCCGCCGCCGCCGCCGCCGCCGCCGGCTGCTTGACCAGCATCGGCGCCGCGTCGTGCGCCGCGCCCTTCGCCGCCCCGTGCGCCGCCGCCGCCGCTGTTGTTGCTTGCGCGCCGTCGCGCCCTTGCTGACAGTTATGCTCTTTGTACATGCTCACGTCGAACGCATCGCGGTGCGCCGCCATGGCGCTGATGTGGTCCAGCAGCACCGACAGCTCGCGGCACAGCTGGTCGATGCTGGGCCGCTCCAAAAACTTGACCACCTTGAGCACGATCGCCGCGCCGTGCACCGTCAGCTGCTTGGCCGCCACGTGCGCCGCGTACTGGTCGCCCACCGAGTCGCCGAGCACCACCACGTGCAGCGGCTGCCGCGGCGGCGGCAGCGCCGTGCATATCGAGCGCAGCTCGTCAAAAAACGTAAGCGCCTTCCATTGTAACGGCTGGTCACGGTATACATCCACATACCGCGCGCGCGCCGAAATGATCTTCACCAGCTTGTAGTTGTGTTCCAAAAACGCGCGCACGGCGGGCAGGAAGCGGCTGGAACTCAGTTCCACCCAGCCGTCGCCGGCATTCGTCACGATCAGCACCGTGCCCAGACGCACCGCCGTCTTGAGCAGCGACAGCACGCGGCTCTCCAGCACGCGCAGATGCGACGCCAGTTGCGGCGCGCACTCGTCCATCCTGGAGTCCAGATCCGCCATGAAGCCGCAGCGCTCCAGAAACGACGTGGCGCAGCACGTGTCGTCCCAGTCGAGCATGAACACGCACGGCGGCAGCGTGTGCCGCTTGAGCCTTGCGCGCCGCATCGCGTCCACCGCGAGCGGAATCTGCTGCAGCACCGCGGCAAACGCCGCGCGGTGCTGCGCGAGGACGTGGTGGTACGTGGGGTGCGCGCGCTTGGCGGCCAGCGGAAGTGCCATGGGTGCGGAAAACGCGCGCGTTGGGTGTGGGGCGCGTGGGGGGGGGGGGGGGGTGCGGCTTGCGTGCGAGTGCGTTGCGCGCGGCGAACGAGACGGAGACCAAAGCACACTAGCACACTGCGGTGCTTGTTGAAGAGGAGGAGTACGTGACGCACGGCGGTCGGCGCGGAGGGGGGGGGGTAGGGGAGAAACAAAGGTTGCAGGAGGGGGAAGACTCGGAACACGGGCGCCAACAAAGAAGGGCGGTGAAAGCGCGGCAGCGGCAGCGGGTCACGGGGCGCGGGTGGCGGGGTGCGGGGCGCGGGTGGCGGGGTGCGGGGCGCGGGTGGCGGGGTGCGGGGTGCGGGCGCGGGTGCGGGCGACTGTCGGGCGGGCGCGGCGATGGGGACGGTCGGGCGGGGGTGCGGGAAGGGGGGTGCGGTGGTGGTGGTGGGATGGGAGGGGGGGGGAGGCAGGGGGAGGGCGAAGGGGGGGAGGAATGGCGACGGGAGGCGCGCCGCGGCGCGCGGCGATTTGATGTAATGAGCGGAACGGCGCCACGGCGTGGGACACGGCGGCGTGCGCGAAGCAGCGCGCTGGCAGGCGCGCGCGCGCCACCGCGGCGCGCGAGAACAGCGTGACGGCGCGCGCGCACAGCAAGCGCATTACGTGCAATCATTGCCGCGTTTATTATAGCGGTAAGTCGCGCGCGCGCGCCACGCGCTCAAATTTGTTGCGCGCGTGGGTGTAAATGCGGCGCGCGCGGCGGCGGCGGCGCGGAGACAGCGGGGGCGGGGGGTGGGGCCGGAGCAAATCAGGCGCGTGGGCGCTTGGCTGCGCCATAGATACGCGCGGTGCGGCGCGGCGGGGCGCGGCGCGCGAGAGAGCGCGCGGGGGGCGCGGCGCGCGCTGTGACGGCGGCGGTGTCATGGCGCGCCGCTTCTGCGCGCGTTCTCAGAGGCGCACTGACTGTCATTTGCGCGTTCGCGCGCGCGCGCGCGCGCGCGAGCGCGAACGCGCAGCATTTGGCGCTGTAAACGGGAGCAAATGAACGTCAGGGCGGTTTAATCTGTGGCGATCTGCCACGTAGCATGCGTAAAGCTTTGGCGGCGCGGCGGCGAAGCTTTGATTCAGGCTGTTGTATGCGCGCCGCACGCGGCGCGGCGGCAGCACGCGCGGCTGACGCCGGCGCGCGCGCGGCGGCGCGAGGGCGGCGGACGGGGGGGGGGGGAGCACGCATGCGCGCGTGGCGGCGGCGGCCGCGCAGCAGCGGCAGCGCGCTGGCTGCCACCGGCTCTCCGCGCGGCGGCGCGCGCCGCCACACAGCACGGCGCCGCGCGCGCGCAAGCGCGCGAGCAGCGCATGTACGCGCAACCCTAGCCGCCGGCTGTAAGCGCGCGCGTGCGCGCCACGCGACGCGACGCAGCGGACACGTGTGTCGGGCGCTCGCGCCTCCACTCACCTCTTTGCACTGCTTCGCTGCGAAGAAAACAGCGCGCGCGCGCGCGCGCGCGACGCGGCGGCGCGGTGACGTGGTGACGTGGTGCGCGCGGGCGGCGCGTGCAGCGCGCTGGCATTGCTGGCGGCGCGCGTCGTCAGCGCGCCCGCCGCTTGTTGTGCTGTGCGCGACGTCAGCGCTGGCTGTAACTTTTGCCGGCGCGGCTTGTGCTCGCCGCCCGTAGCCGCACACCCATGTGCGGCCGCGCCCTTTTAAATCGCGCTCGGGGCGTCGAGTGTATTCTGGCGAGCGTCGGAAAGGGGGTCAAGCGCGCGCGAACGCGCGCGAACGCGCGCGAACGCGCGCGAACGCGCGCGCCCTACTACTTGTTGCGGGCTGCAGCCATGCAACAGCTGCCTTTCTCGCGCGTGGCGCTTCTTCGGTAAACAGCCATGCCACTAAAGCAGCGCTGCGGGAAGACAAAAAGGCGGCCGTGATGAAACATCCTCGTTTCCGTCGTTTGTGTCTGCTCGCAGCAGCCATTCAGCAACTCGCCGCTCTACCTGTGTCACACATGCTGATCTCATCTCCCGTTTTAACTACAGCATCGTAGAATAATCTTAGCTCATACCTGTATCATACCCCGCCCGCACAACGCAAGCACACCTTCGGCCAGCAAAGGGGCGGCTGAATTGAGCAACAAGCGCGTCCGCGAAAAGCAGCTGCGCACAACGGCTGGCCGACAACGCGCCAACGGCCGCGCGTTGGCAAGAAGAAAATGCCACAGCCCAAAAAATTTTGGCCCCACTCGTCAACGGCAGGATTCGAACCTGCGCCTCCGAAGAGACGACATAGCCTCTCGACGGCGGGAGTGTGATTCGAGTGTCGCGCCTTAACCACTCGGCCACGTTGACAACGGTGCGACCGGTGCTTCGCAGCTCTCCCCAGCCTCGTTTTATTCCCGATTTCAGTCAAAATCGTTGCAGTGTCAGCAAACTGCGGTGGCTCTGCTACACGTAGCGCGCGCGATCCAGTGCCATTGGCTTTTTAGAAGATCATCTCTAAGATCGCCCCAAATCCATTTGCCTGCTGTACTGCTTTGACTGCTGCACAGGCGCTGCTGTTTACTGTTGGCTGCTGGCGTCGCCTCTCTGCACACACTGTCGCGCTTCGCTCTTCGTCAGCCAGTGTCTATACAAACCTCTCTTTCTCTTCGTTCGCCACTCCGCGTCAAAGCGCCCGTGCGCGTCTGTCTTTTTGTTTCTTTTACACCCTGTACATGTTAACAACTTTGTCAAAGTCCTGATCTTCCACCCACTGGTCCGTCATGGTGAGTTCATTCCCCGTCGCGCGCGCGCACCGCCCAAATGTCAGCACACTGACGCATGTCTGCTCCTATTCACCGTAGCCGCTCCGTTTGGAGATCGAGAGAAAATTCGCGCAACAATCAGAGCGAGTAAAATGCGTCGATATTCATCCAACCGAGCCATGGGTGCTCGCTACCATGTACGACGGTCACGTCGTCATATACAACTACGAAACAGCAGCCGTCGTCAAGAGCTGGGAGGTAACCGATCAACCCGTGCGTTGCGGAGCCTTTGTTCCAAGAAAGCAATGGATTATTGTGGGAGCCGATGACATGTTTATTCGATGTTACAACTACAACACCATGGAGAAGATCAAAATCTTCGAGGCGCACATCGATTACATCCGAAGCATAACCGTTCATCCTACGTTGCCCATCTTTGTCACCTGCTCTGATGACATGCAAGTCAAGGCTTGGGACTGGGAGAAAGGATGGGATTGTGTCATGCTTTTCGAAGGCCATGCGCACTACGTCATGCAGGTCAAGTTTAACCCAAAAGATCCAAATACCTTCGCCTCGGCCTCTCTGGATCACACCGTCAAAGTGTGGAATCTCAGCTCGCCCGTCCCGAATTTCACCTTGGAAGGACATGAGAAGGGTGTCAACTGCGTCGACTACTACAACGGTGGCGACAAGCCTTACCTCGTTACTGGTGGTGATGATAACTGTGTTCGTATTTGGGATTATCAGACAAAGTCGTGCGTTCAAACACTCGATGGCCATACCAACAATGTGTCTTGTGTCGCGTTTTTGCCGGATCGTCCGCTTATCGTGTCGGGATCTGAAGACGGTATGGTGCTGCTTTGGCACTCTAATACATACCGCATGGAACAAACTTTGAACTACGGCATGGATCGCTGCTGGTCTATTTCCTATCTAAAGGGATCAAACAAGGTCGCTCTTGGCTTTGATGAGGGTACCGTTCTGTTGCAAATGGGAAAAGATACGCCGGTGGCTTCCATGGATGCATCAGGAAAGGTTATTTTGGCAAAGCACAACGAGGTATCTACCGTGAACGTCAGGACGGTTCAGGGCACTCCTGCAGATGGCGAGAGACTCTCGGTAGGCACCAAAGAGCTGGGATCGTGTGAAATCTATCCCCAAACTCTAGCACATAGCCCGAACGGTCGATTCGTAGCAGTGTGTGGCGATGGTGAGTACATCATTTACACCGCGCTGAATCTGAGAAACAAGTCCTTCGGCTCAGCGGAGCAGGTAGTATGGGACAACAGCGTAGGAGAATATGCGACTCGCCTTGGATCGAACGACATTCGCGTGCACAACAAATTGTTCAAGGAGCGCAAGTCTATGCGATGTACGTATGCTGCGGAGTCGATTTACGGCGGTGCTCTACTTGGTGTTTGTGGGAAGGATTTCGTTTGCTTCTATGACTGGGAAGATTTGCATTTGGTACGCCGTATAGACGTGGAAGCAAAGGGCGTGTACTGGTCTGATCAAGCGCATTTGTTAGCGATCGTGGGGGAATCTTCGTTCTACGTCTTGCAATACTCTGCGGATGCCGTGCAAAAGGCACTTGAGGATGGTGCCGGTCGTCTACCCGAGGACGGTGTTGAAGATGCTTTCGAGCTCATACACGAAGTACAAGAATCAGTTCAAACCGGAAGATGGGTTGGCGACTGTTTTGTTTACACCAACTCGAACTCAAGATTGAACTACTCTGTGGGTGCCGAAGTGACAACTTTGGTCCACATGGACAGACCAATGTATCTGCTTGGATACTTGCCAAAAGAAAATCGCTTGTACTGCATTGACAAAGAGCAGAACATCGTAAGCTACACTCTTCTTCTTGCAGTGCTTGAGTTCAAGACGGCCGTCGTACGCGGGGGGATTCACATTGCCAAACAAAGAGTTTTGCCTCGCATCCCTGCTTCCGAACACAACAAGTTGGCCCGCTTTTTGGAATCTCAGGGTTTGAAGGAAGACGCCTTGGAGCTAGCCACCGATCCGGATTATCGATGTGATCTGGCTATTGGCCTTGGTCGTCTAGATCTGGCAACCGAAATTGCCAGAGAACATCCAAGTGAGCTCAAATGGGGACAGCTTGCTGATCTTGCTACAGTCAAGGGCGATTTTGTGCTCGCCGAAGAAGCGCTTCGGGAATCGGAAGATTACAGCGGGCTATTGACTCTGTACTCGGCACGATCCGACAAGAAGTCAATGATTGGGCTGGCCGATAAAGCATCTGGTGCGCACAAGATGAATGTCGCATTTCTCGCCGCGTTCATGTGCGGAGAACTTGAGAAATGTTTAGACATTCTTCTTGGGAGCGGACGAATTCCAGAGGCTGCCATTTTTGCCCGAACCTACCTGCCGAGCCGCATGTCTCATATTGTTGATATGTGGCGGACTGAACTGCGCAAGTCAGGCAGTGTAAGAATAGCTGATGCCCTTGCTGATCCCACAGCTCATCCACACATGTTCCCTGGGATAGAAGACAGCTTTGAAGGCGAAAAAGCAGCGAAGATGATGGCTTCGAAACGCGAAGGTAAGCCAGGGACAGCGTTTTCAGAACATCGACATGAAGCCGCGATGGAACTGGCCGAACTCTTGCAAGCAATGAACATGAACGGGAACGGCGTAGCAGTCGATGAACTAGAGGACAACAAGGCAGATGTAGAGGAGGAGGAAGCCAACGGAGAAGATATGGCGGTCGACGGTTCCATGCCTGCCACATCTCCCACTCCTATAGAAGCATAGTCACAAAGAGAGAGACTAGCGTTTGGCACTTTGAAGAACCCAAATTAAGAGCCAAGTTATTCTAAAGAAAGCGAGGGCAGATTCTAATATTGTAAACCATAGAGAATGGGCACGCGTTTTCATGCACAAAGGCAGTTCTGATAGTCGCACGCGAGAAACTCGTGCACAGTTGTGCATCTCGATTGTACATAGACGAGGTTTGTTTTCGTTGGTGCCGCTTTAAGGAGGACTTTCGTCTCTAACTTTACTCTTGACTCGGAAGAGGTCTTTGCAAAAGAATTCTAGCTCAACAGTTGTGTCTATCATTAAAGTAACCATGTCGTCGAAGAACTTCCGTTTGTCCTCGAAATCCAATTCAGCACGACTATCTTCAGAACGAGAACCTAGTGAAAGCTGGTTCCTGTCATTGGAATACTGTGGAGGTTCGCGCCCGGAAATTTCAATCCTTTCGTTCTGCGCCGCTGGTACTGCTGGTTCGATGTCATCAGGACACTGGTCATTGCCTGAGTTGTTGTTTAGTAATGCCGTTCGTGCTTCCTTGACAAACAGACGTTCAGGCTCACCACCCTTTTCTTCCGCTTTATCTCTTGGTTGTATCTCTTTCGGAACTTCCAAACCTGAATCAACTTCTTCCTCATACTGGGCAGGTACCTCTTCGTCCACCTCAATAACAGGCGGAGATATTTCGATGACTGCTGATCTCTCGAGATCAACTTCTTCGCCTCCTTTCGATAAAGAGCCGTCAATGACGCGCTGGACATCCTTTCCGTGGCTGCCATGATCTTCATTCAAGAGATTTCCCGCCTCATCCTGTCTAATATGAGACACACCATGAATAACATTCTGGGCTCTATTCTCCTTGGTCGTACATGTAGCCAAGCATGGATCCCGCATTTCGACAGTGTCTTCTAGTAAGGACGGCGGTGGTAGCATGAAATCATCGTTAAATGCATCTTCTGTTCGTATGCCTGAGTCTCCTGCTTCATTTCGAAACCCAACAAAGAAACTTTCATTGTATTGCTCCTCATTCATCATCTGCTTTGCGTCTAATGGCTGGCCCGTTTTCCTCTTTTTCTTCTTTCGTTTTCTGGGCTTTGGATTCAAACAAAGGAGCTCTTGAGTGGGCACATCCTTCTCGGACGCATTGGGCTTCACTTCACCACCTTCCTGAAGCATTTTCTGCTTACGTGCGAAGCGAAGAGCGGCCGAGACAGATGACGCACTACGCATTCGCTTCCCGGTGCTGTGTTCTTTGCCGCGCTCGTTGGTTGCTAAGGGGTTCCGGGACTTCTCCAACACGTTCGATGTAATTCTTAGCTCTTTCTCCATCTCTTCCTCTCCATGTGTTGTACTTTGGACAACCATCTTCGACACGTCATTCACTGCCGAATTCTTGATTCTTATCAAGTTTTCATCCTCCTGCGGGTAACATACCTGGTTCGCCCCTCTCTCATTGACCGCTGCTTCATTTACAATGTTCTTTGCAGTTCTTTGTTCCGCTTCGTGCCCCGAGATGGATTTCTCCTCATTTTCTCCATCTATTTGCATAGGATATACGACCATGGGGCCCTTTTCTTCACCGACACCAATAATATTAGATTTACCCATATCCGGAAGCCTAAACTCAACTCCCTTTTCTAAGTCAAGAATATCATCAAGAAACTTTGACTTCACCACATTCCCAATCTGATTATCGGCGTCTGCATCCATGCTCTTTTTGCCTTCGCTTAGCACCTCCCTCGACCGTTGAATGCTGGGTTGGCAGTCTTGAAGTATAGATACATTCGGCACAGGTGCGGTTTGTGATTCGGCGAAAGTATAATCAAAGTCTAGCCGTCTCCTCTTCGACGTAGTTGTGCTCAATTTGCTATTGCCGCTCAATGGGAGAAGAGAGTGTCCCAGAGCCGTATCTGCCTTAGACGAGCTCGGCTCCTCAGCACAAAGTGTGCGTGGGGCTTTCCCTGGGTCAATGATTTTAAGAGGACAATTCGCAGCTCGTCGCGGTACGTTCTGACCGTCACAAAGCTTCCCTTCAACACGATCCTCTGTAGATTGTAAAATGTCAGAACCTTTGCGACTCGTCTGCATTCTCGAGCTTCGAGGTGACTCAGCAGTATCAGATGGTTTGAGACGCAAATGCACAGTCGTTTGAAACTCTGGCACAGACTGTTGCTCGACAGGCGCTCGTTGGGAAACATCGCAATTGCTCTTCTGCTTAGTGGTTTGGACATTGTCACTGTCTTCTAATACCGTCTTAACAACTGCCGTTGGAGAAGAATTAATCCTTTTGTCATTGTCAAGAACCTCCAGTATATTTTCAATGGCATCCATAATGTCCCCAGACACATTCTGCTGCTCTTCTTCGACAGCAGGATTTAGTTGTTTTGCTTGGATGATTTCAGATGGCGCTATCGATAAAGAAATGGTTGAAGGAGTACGCGGTTCGCTTGAGCTGCTATCCTTCCCTTTCAAACCTTTCCTTTTGCGCTTTTGTCTTTGGCGGTTGCGCGCATTGCGCCAACGCCTTCCATCGGCTGAGAGCACCCTATGACCCTTCGGTAGACCACCATCGGAAAGCGAGTTGGTGGAACTAAGACGTGAAGGCATTGTGCAAAGGTCATATCTTCACTTCGAGCCCACTGAGCGCCTTGACTCGGCGGATGGAAGAGAAGCTTGATGCCGGTAGAGCACAGAACTGTTGAAGAAAGGCGAACCGATGCCAATATGTTCGAAGCCTGTAGCGCACATACTCTGCCCAATGGTCATTTGTCAGTACCCTTGTACTTCCAATGAACACGAAGGCATGCAGCGGCGCTTCGCAGATGTCTCGTTCAAACTACTACCGCTTGTTACCAGCTCATGAAATTCTACAATTTGTTTGAATGATGCATCATTTGATTCGTTCCTGACGTTTTTCTGCTTGTCCCAGGAAGGTGCAATGCAGCTTGTAGCAACAACGCCCTCGGAACGGAAAACTAAAAGGTTTTAAAATATTCGACACAAAATGGACAAATAAAGTTATTCTTGGACAACATTCCTGCAGTCGATGATCGCAAGTTCACAAGAATCTGAACAAGTCTTGAAGGGACCAAAGTTCTAGTATCACGGAAGTCACACCAAGCTGCTCTCTTCAAGTCTTAACTCTGTTCCCACAGATTTCTCTGGCGCCTCAGTTCATCAGAATGGCTTCGCGCAGGCTTTTTAATTCTATAGCAGTATTTCGTCGGAACTTGTGCCAAACAACAGATTCACACACGGATTTTGCTCGAGTGATGAAGAAGAAGCCCGTACTAGATGTGAAAGAGCGCATAAAAGATCAGCTCCAAGAATCGAAAGTTGTTCTATACATGAAAGGCCTCCCGTCCTATCCTCAATGCGGGTTCTCCTTTAAGGTGGTGCAGATTTTGAACGCGATCGGCGTCGAATACAAAGCACATAACGTTCTGGTAGACGAAGATCTGCGTAGTGGCATAAAGACGTACAGCTCGTGGCCTACAATCCCGCAGCTATATGTGGGTGGCGAATTCGTTGGTGGCTCAGACATTGTTGAAGATATGGCTAGAAAAGGCGAGTTGCAGGAGATGTTTACCAAGACAGGCGCTGTAATGGGTGAACAGCCTCCGTCGTAAAGTTATCCATGTGCTTACTGCAAGAGAAACATTTGCTGTGCTATTCTTTCAGTATGATTAGTTATGAATCATCACGGGTATGCTTCATCACTCCGTGATCGGATAAAGCAGCTTTTGGTCCACGCCTGTGAACCTGAGCCCCTTCAACTCATGGGTGAAGACATTTCCCATACTTGCGCAGCGTGAAACACAGATAGTGAGTTCAGCATGGCCTGCATTTTCTTCTTGTTGCAAACCGAAGCTGAGCGACCTGGTCTTAAGCCCCTTGCCCCAGTGTTAACTAATTATCGAGGGTTCACGATAGTGAAGGTATGAATTTGTTTTGTGGTTTTGACGTTGCGTCATGCCCTCCAGATTTATCAGTTCTAGGTCAACGACTGCTTTGCTCGTGTACCCTCCACACTTGTTCTCCCAGAAGCTCAGCAATGGACAACACAGTTAATTGCTCAAATCGCTTCTCCTCCGGCACTTGAATGCTATTCGTCACGATAACTTCCTCAAATACACCAGAGGATAACCGCTCTACTGCAGGTCCAGAGAACACCGGATGAGTAGAGCAGGCGAACACTTGACGTGCTCCACGCTCACGGAGCATTTTCGCCGCCTCGCAGATAGTACCTGCAGTATCGATCATATCATCAACCAGAATCGCAGTCTGACCGTTGACGTCTCCGACGAGGTTCAAAACTTTAGCCACATTATGCCCGTCTCTTCTCTTATCAATGATTGCCAGTGGAGCATCGTTGACTCCTTTCGCAAACGCCCTAGCCCTTGCTACGCCGCCAACATCCGGTGCCACAACAACGATGTCATCGAGTTGTTTGGCACGAATGTATTTTTCCAGAACACTCGACGCGTATACGTGATCTACTGGGATATCAAAGAAACCACAAGTTTGTGGAGAATGAATATCCACTAGAACAATTCTGTCCACACCAGCAGATGAAAGCATGTTTGCCACAAGCTTACTTGTGAGAGCTTCTCTTCGTCGACGATCGGGGTCTATGAGTCGATCTGCCCGAGCATATCCATAGTACGGGATGACAGCAGTGATTTGATGGGCTGAAGCTCGTCTGCATGCATCTATCATTAATAGAAGCTCTATCAAGTTGTCGTTGGTTGGATGCGATGTGCCTTGAATTAGGAACACATTGCAGCCGCGAACAGATTCTTCAATACGCACGTAGGTTTCGCCGTCGGAGAAGGTCTTGCGTAACATGGCCGACGGGCCTTGTTTTCCGACGTATCGTGAAATGTCATCAGCCAATGGAAGGTTTGATGATCCAGCAAATATACGCATGCGGTGCGAGCCAAAGTTAAGATGTGCTTGCGGTGTCTCCACAGAAGGAATAATTAAAGGCGGTTCTCGCGAAGTAGAAGAGAGTTGCAAGCTCGGGGACTTCTCCTCATCGGCGGAGATCGTACTTCTTGGCTCCAGACGGAATGGAGTTGATGAGCGTGAAGGCAGGACTATGAAAGATGTACGACGAGATGAACCCGTTGCGAAAAGCGAGCGGCGCAGACTGATACCTGATGCTGAAAAGGTACTCTTTCTGAGACACTGTTGCGGCGCACTGCGGTCTGATGGGAGCAAATGTGAAGTGCTGCGCACACACCCATGGCTAGCGAATGAGACAAAAGCCATTATATCTGGGAAGCGATTGGACCAGAGCGAAATGGAAGAAGCATGCAGCAGCTGACTGCGAGAGACGGCTGACGTAGAGCAGTTGAAAGCTGAGGTTCGAAGGTGGGGAGCAACGGCTGCGGCGGCTGCGGCGGCTTGCGAGCTCCGGCCCGTGATGCAGTTGCACGCCCCGCCGCATCCGGTCCATTGCCATTTGATCCGCGCGGGCGGGGCATTTGATTGGGTCGTGCTTTTTGAAAGCTGGCCATCCACGACACCGCCAACCAAACAAAATCTCAAAAGACGATCTAAATCGAGCTGTAAGGCTCGCACTGCTGGCCCAAGCACCGGCGTCCGCCTCCCCAGGCATCTCAAGCGGGCGTGGGTGCTCGCATGATCTGTGATCTCCTCCACTCCACCAGCATCCATCATACCAGACGGTGCATTTCGGCATCCTCGTCCGGGCGTCGTCTGACCTCCACCATAAGCGTTCGTGATGCCGCGTATACGCCCTGTCTTCGTATCCAGCATTGCATTTGAGACCCATCGTCTGTTCTGCCGACCACGGTTAGCTCTGCCACTGCGTCGACGCCCTCTACTTCCGCGACGGTCTATCTCCACACTTCGCGCCACCGCCTCTCTTCCTTCGGCCACCCAATATGGAGCCAGTGATATCACCGTGTTGGAAGGCTTGGAGCCAGTTCGCATGCGACCCGGTATGTACATTGGCTCCACAGGCTCAAAAGGATTGCATCACCTCGTCTTTGAAGTTGTTGACAACGCGGTCGACGAATCTTTAGCGGGCTACTGCTCCACAATTACCGTCATTCTGCATAGCGATGGTTCGGTCAGTGTTCGGGACGATGGGCGGGGCATTCCAACTGACAAGCATCCCACAACCGGTAAGAGCGCGTTGGAGACCGTTATGACCGTCTTGCATTCCGGTGGAAAGTTCGGCGGTGCAGGATACTCCGTGTCTGGCGGATTGCATGGTGTAGGCGTGAGCGTTGTTAATGCGCTCAGCGAATGGCTCTCTGTCAATGTGTGGCGAGAAGGACGGCGGCACACCATGAAATTCGGCAGAGGAAATGTTCTAGAACCCTTGGAGGACCACGGTGATGCCCAGGAACAGTCTGGAACCCTTGTTAGGTTCCTTCCTGATCGGCAGATATTCACAACTACTACTCAATTTGATCTAGATGTTCTCACACAGCGCCTAGAAGAGCTTGCCTTTTTGAATGCGGGTTTGGAGATAGTGCTCATGAAAGAGGTTGACGGTGAGACTCGCCGTTTCCAGCACAACGGCGGTATCGAAGAATATGTAGCGGCTCTCAGTTCCACGTACCAACCGTTGCATAAGGATCCTGAAACCATATTTTTCACTGGGGAAAAGAATGACATTGTCGTAGAAGTTGCAATGCGCTGGAATGCCGACAGCTACTCGGACAAGTTGATAGGTTTCGCAAACAATATTCGAACCGGTGATGGTGGCACTCACTTGGAAGGCTTGCGAGCTGCGTTGACTCGTACAATTAATCAGCTCGCGAGGCGTGCAGGAAAGCTGAAAGATAATTCTAGCAACATCGGTGGGGAATACATTCGTGAAGGTCTAACTGCAATCGTGTCCGTTAAAGTTCCAAACCCAGAATTTGAAGGCCAAACTAAGTCACGGCTAGGAAATCCAGAAGTTAGATCGACAGTCGACGGTATTGTTGCACGGTCTCTGATAGATTTCTTTGATTTTAAGCCCAACGTTCTAACCTTCATTGTGGAGAAAGCAATGTCGGCACTCTCTGCGGCAGAAGCGGCTCGACGTGCTCGGGATATTGTTCGCCGAAAGACTGTGCTTGAAAATTCTACGCTGCCTGGGAAGCTCGCTGATTGTACTTCAAGGGATCCTAGCGCTTCCGAGATATTCATTGTCGAGGGCGAAAGTGCTGGTGGTAGCGCGAAGCAAGCTCGGGACCGTCGATTTCAGGCTATCTTGCCTTTGAGGGGTAAGATTCTCAACATCGAGAAGACTGACGATGCCAAAATTTATCAGAACGCAGAGATCCAAGCTTTAATAACTGCCCTTGGTCTTGGAATTCGGGGAGAAGAGTTCAATGCAGATCAGCTTCGGTACAATCGTATCATTATTATGACAGATGCAGACATTGATGGGGCACATATTCGTACCCTACTCTTAACTTTCTTTTTCCGTTACCAACGTGCTTTAATTGAGAAAGGCTTTGTCTACATCGCATGCCCTCCTCTGTACAAAATCGAGCGCCGACAAAAGAGTGTGTTCTTGTATTCCGATGAGGAGCTTCAACAATACGTGGAAAGCAAGCTACCTCCCAAAGCGAGATATACCTTGCAACGTTTTAAGGGTCTCGGTGAGATGATGCCAGGACAATTGTGGAACACGACCATGAACCCCCATCAAAGGCAGTTGAAACGAGTTGAAATAGAAGATGCAATGCTCGCCGATCAAGTATTCACTGTTTTGATGGGAGACCGGGTGGCACCGCGACGCGCGTTTATTGAATCTCATGCTGCATCTCTTTCACTAGAGGATATTGACTACTGACAAACGCTTGAATTCTAACTGATGTTGAATAAAATGTAAACATCGCTCATCGCACGTTCTTTAGTTTACTGGGAACCTTCAAAGAATGTGATCCGCTTAAGGAGAGTTACTATACGGCTGGCTGGCAACATTGACAGAGTATATCGGGGATGGGAAACATAGCGGCCTGAATGCGTTTGTACGCAAGCCTAACTCTCTCACGTATCTTTTCATCTTTGCATTCAACTTCTCCAGTTAGCATATCGACTCCCACTTTGTTCAGGTCTATCTGCAGACGGACCTTGTGGGGTGATCCCTTAAGCTTTCGAACAGGTCCAAATCTTGCCATGAGAAGCTTTCGGCCTATTCTGAGAATTGCGCTTATTGGGGCATCTCCATCATGAGGAGATTTTGACAAAGTTATGGCTGCCACCGCTTCAGTCAACATATCTGACGCATAGCCACTTGCCCATGACATCCTAACCGACGTCCGTTCCTTCAGTTCTAACACGACGGCGCCTTGTGCCATTCTAATCACCTCGTGCTCATGATCGTAATCGACGTCTCGGAAAGCAGTTTTTAGCTGCGTCGCCAAGGTGATGAAAGGTTTCGAAAGCGGAAGGATCTGATGTTGATCAATATGCGTGAGTTTCAACGTAGTGTACTGTGGGAGGTCTGAAGGTCTTACCAAGGTGTACGCAAAGTCCTGTTGAATCAAGAGTCCAGAAACCCTGGTTCCCGCCTCAACCGATTCCTGAGCGTCGTCCTGAGATATAACATTTATCGCTCGTGCCGTTAACTCACTCCGGAACTTCAATCTAACTGTGCTGCAATTTAAGGGAGAATGAAGATCTAGCTTTCTGCCTCCTTCTCCTTTGTTGTGAATGGTTTCAAGAGCTCCTCGAAGCCGAGCCATGTTGTTCTTTTCTCCATGTACCAGAACACAATGGGTTGGCTTTGTGTCGTCTATGAACATTCTTGTCTCCTTGAAATCAGCATGGGCAGCAAAGGTGATGTAATCGACACTGCATGCTAGCTTCACATGTCTTCCATCTAATCGTTGAATTGTTTCTGGTTCCGTAAGAACTTGCTTAGCCAAGGTCCCTTCAACAGAATAGCCGCTCAGAACTAACCCGTTTTGCTTACTTGTGCACCAGCGCTCAAATAGTTCACGAGAAAGACCATTTTGCAGCATTCCTGGAGAGGCCATAAACACGCAAGGACCGTCATCTTCGAAGTGGTTGATCCCCCTAATGTTCTTTACGTACTTGAAATCAAAAGGGTTACTTATTTCGAATCTTCTTCTTACGTTGTCATTCATCATATTTATGTATGTTTGATACACAGGCATGCACCTTTGAGCAATAGCGCTGGCGTAGTATATTGGTACATTCTGCAAATCTGGATTGGCCTCCCAGTACTCATCTAGAATTAGAAGCAACTCTTGCGCTCGCCCAAGAGCAAAAACAGGGAGCAATACACGGCCACCCTGACGAACAACCCGTGCCACTCTATCAGTAAATCTCCTCTCCCTGAGACGCCTTCCTTCATGTTCCTGGACACCATAGGTAGACTCGACAATTAGTACATCGGGTCGGAACGGAGGAATTTCAGCGGCTTTTAGATGCCTATCTTCCTCCCTCGAATAGTCACCTGTGTAAAGCACTCGGACTCCCGCAATTTCGACTAAGAACATCGCTCCTCCGAGCACATGTGCGGCATAGAATGGTCTAAACTTTATGCCATTTACGTTAACCTCAGCATGGTAATCGACAACTTCAATTCGAGACATTGTCTTGTCAACATCCTCTTCTGTATACAATGACTCTTCCCCAGGCGCATTCCGAGAAACCCGAACAAAATCAGAAAGGAGAGCTTTGTAAATGGCCCTGGTGGGTTGAGTCATGAAAACTCTTGCTTTGGGATTGAAATTAGTGCGTTCCATCAAGAAAGGGAGACCAGCGGCGTGATCGAGATGGTAGTGAGTAACAAGAACAAGGTCAATTTCCTCCGGTTCAATGGAATCAAAGAACGGAAGAGATGATTCTCCTGAGTATGCTGGGTGAACGCCGCAATCAAACATAACTGTCTTCCCCATGAACTTCAAAATACAGCAAGACCTTCCCACTTCATTGCCCGCCCCGATGGGCATAATTTGCATCTCATTTTCTGCGCTCACATTCATGAAGAAGTCTTGAAGCTAGGAGTTTGAATCGCGATTGATAAAGCTTCGGGAGACGTAACCATCGAGAGAATTACGAATGGGGAAACACGGATTTAGCGTCGTTTTAATCCCACGTTCACAAATCTGGAATTGGGCCGTATTTTGCTTTTTTTTAAGCAAGAAGAGAATCGTATGTTACAAGAACAGGCGCATGGAGGTGTAGCCTACTTGTAGACTGTCCAATGGTAGTCTGCAAGCTAGCCTATCCTTTTGCTCAGTAGAAGGATAGGGAAAGAAGCATACCCTTGCAGTCTACAAGGTAAGACTACAACGTAGACTTTGCGTTGTAGAGAGACCCTCAACTCAGGTAAAGCAAAAGAGTCCTTGTTACTATTTGACACCACACGTAGTGTTTTAAACACGAATTTCATGAAACCGGTAGAGCACTCTTCGCCAGACGCTTGATGTACAAAGGTAGCTTTCTGATGGACGAGAGAGACCGCTTTTTAATCTTGTGCTTTCAACATCAGATACCCTTTGCATTCCTCCTAAGCTGATATCAGAGTTGGGGTTTGCTCCTCTTCAAGACGTGTCAGGATCTGGAGTGCCTTTGAAGCCTTCTCCGTCTCTCTTCTCTGAAAAGCACACACGCACATGGGGGCGCTCAGGAATGCACATTCATTTATTGAGTCAAGGTTTCTAAGGGTCATTACACAAACCTGCCCATCACTTAGCACATGTCTTGGTCAGAATGTTAGATCAGTGGTCAGTGAGTCGCGAAGATGAGACGTTAACGTTTCTGCTCGACGGCGGACCATGCTTTTCAAGCTCGGGACCATGTTAGAGATTCTATTCAGTGGTCGATTAAAAAAATAACCCTTTTGCTTCGTCTTTAGCATGGGATTCATCCATGAAGAACGTCTTTCATGCTTCAAAATATCTCCTCAAAACTAAGAGATTCGAAGCGTTGGAGGACCGGAACGAAAGAAAGAAAGGCTTTCTTGACAATAAGCATTGTGCATTTCATCGGATATACTATACAAAATCTGCAACTTCATGTTCAAGTTCGTGTTTCTTCACAATGGTGGCTGCCCTTTTCGTGGACATTAAAAGCCACCTAAGATAGAGTTCGTTGACCAGCTTATCATCAAGATCTGGAACTATAGCACCACATTGGCGTACATGAAACAAAAACATTGCGCAACTGACGGAAATGTTAAAACTCTGTGAGAAACCTGCCATTGGAATGTATACTTTCACATCAGCCACATCTCTCAAAGCAAAGCTCAATCCTCTTTCTTCGTTTCCAAACATTAGACATATTCTATCCATTTCCTCGAAATTAACCTCACTTATGGGGATTGCATCATCATCGAGACAGGTAGCAACTAGCGTGAACCCACGTTTCTTAAGAGCAGTGGTTGCGTCCAGGCAATGTCTGTACTTGTTAACAATCATCCACTGTCGTGTTACATTCAAAGTGAATGTCATAACAACAAAGAATCCCGCCAGACAAAAAAATAAGCCAGTCACACAGTCAGCTCCTGAATGCAAGTGCAAATTAAGCTTGAAGTAGTCTTACCTTGTCAGCGTTCATGGTAATCCCTCCGGGTACCTTGAACGGTTCATAAGACTCTACTGCATGCGCTTCAAGAAGACCGAATCCTTCCATGGTTCTTAAGCATGCAGCACCATTGGCAGGATCATGCAGATTCTCAAAGAGGCACTGCACTCGCTGACATCGATTGGACAAGACTTCTTCGACTCTCTTTAATCGGCTCGGTTTAACTGAATCTCTGAGCATGGTTATAAGTTTAGTCTCCTTGACTCGGCTCCCATAGAGGCCTGTCGGACCCCAGCTTCCATCTTCGTTCTTTCCAACAGGTGGTTTCGGTTGTTTGGGCAATACAGGATGGTCCGCCTTGTTGAAACGGGGCTTTTTCCCTTTTGCTTTGGGTTCCTTGTTTGATTCTCCCAAGAGAATGTCCATGGCCTTAATTCCAACTTGAGCGCGGAGTTGAACAGAGATACACGAAGGGATTTGGCGACGGGGTAGCACGTATCTATGAAACGGAAGCATTCTGGCGGCTTTCCACAACAACCTGTGCACGTCGTCGCAAACCAAACCAAAAACAGCAAGGATGCCTTCGCATTCTGTCCAAAAAAAAGCAAACTGGGGAATTATGAGAGACACTTTCGGAACCGTATATCCAGATTTGGGATCTTACACAGACCTAGTACCAGGCTGGTATCTCTATCCAGGGGTAACAACGAAGATGACCGAGCGGGGAATTCTTGTAGTTCCACTGCGAGGTTGTACGAGAGCGTCGCGATCATTCCCGGCCAAGACTATCAAGTCGAAGTATGTGAGCACGATGTCCATTCGAGTGCACAATCTTTTTGCGCAATAGCTCTCGGAGAGTAAGATGACTTCAAGGAACAAAAGCTTATCCTTGAGAGCAACACCCGTCTTTCTCAGGGTGTTGCAATTCAAACTTCATCAAATACCCATCAAGGAATGCTGCTCAAGTCCACCAAGAAGTCGTGATCTCTCTGTCTGCAAATCTTCACTTCAAAAGGCATTGAAATTCATTGGATTTGTCTGTTCGGTTATTGTCGACGGAATTATTGATGAACCCCTCCTTGAAGCCTGTAAATCTTCATACAGTATTGTAAAGCGTTGTCAACGGCTGCTGTAGTCCACATGAATGCTTCTCTTTTCAGTCAAGAGACTCTAGAAGTAATTAGTGCCACCCGAGTAAGAGACACTCGAAAAGTAACGTAGGTATCACTACACATGCCGATACAGTCAGGCCTCGCTGCTTTGCAATAAGGGGTGATGGACCACACTAAAGAGGAAGAGGTCACCCAGGGCTGGTCCAATACGGATTTTTTATCGAATAGAGTCCATGTGTGTTGGCGATATCCATTTTAGAGATCAGCTGGAGCATACAAGATGCAGATTCAGACAGCAATGGGCATTCCCTTATTTTCACCTTACCATGTTCTTCTCATACTGGAGCCTCCAAGAACTCGTCAAAATGTATCGTGACCCGTGAAGAAGCGGTGCCTGAGGGATTTGCCTCACGCTCTGACTAATCTGCTGCAAACTATCTCTATATACCAGTTTTTGTTTCTTGAAAGCGTATCGCCTAGGTCCTGGCCTCTTTTGTGAGAGAGCGCTATTTTGACCAGAAGCGCCCTGCACTGCTCCATAATTAGGCTAAGACACTCATAGGTCGAGAGAGAGGCAGTTCTGGCCCTTTCCGGTTTACCGGTCTATCTTTTTGTATCTGTGAATTCGTCTTTCCCTCACTATCTGACCTCGCATAGGTCCTTAGGCGAAAGCTCTTTCTACACAGCCCGGTACCAAAGGTAGCCCCTGAGCACTTAAGGCCCTCAGAATATACTTTGTTAAGAAATGTTAAGAACGCCCCAGACAACAAATTCTTTTCTATATAATATGTTGCAAGAATGTCTATTTCAACCGATTCGCACGAATGTCTCTCTTTCTCCAATACGGAGGCAGAAATTTTAATTCTGAGAACAACATCACTCCAAGTCCGAAGAAGACATCAATTGGCACATTCATGTACGCCCAATGAAAAAAATCGACATAAGTATGCATTGAAAACTGTGGGAGCATAGATAGGCAGAGAACAAAGGGCTAGGTTTATTGGAAAAAGCTTTAGACCAGGGCCGTATCCATGACTTCATGACTACGCCAAAAACGACAGTGACTTTTGACTACCTGACTACTGTTGTGTCGCAGTAGTCAACAAAAGTAGTCAAAGTAGTCAAAGGTATTTTTACAGGCCATTTAAAGCCGTTGTAGAAACATTTTGAGCCATCATTTGATACTTTGGCTCTCTATCGATACTAGGCATTCAAAACATTGACGTTCGATCGAACACTTTTGCTCTTTCTGTCTTCTCGCACAGTTTGTGACAGAAAGACATACCAGGGGTAGACATTCTTTCTCTTTTGCTACTCAAGAAATATGCCAAAAAAAGGGTACCATCTATTTCAAGTAATTGCACATCCGAGATTCAAGCCCAAGATTGACATGTGCAATCAAACAAAGCCCCCTCCCTGCAAGATAATGCACGAACATTAATGAACAAACAATGCGAGCAGCAATTACGTAGACGCCAAAAGCAGAAGGGAAACAGGATCAAGGCAATCTTTGATGTCCGGAACTCTAGAAATGACCGAAGTTATACGCTCTTTCGTTCAGTCCGGGGTGCAAACTACATCAGGTTTACAGGGGACATTGCTGCATCCCACGGCGTTCGCATTTCGTAGGACGGTAAAGAAGGTAGCAAGAACCATTGTTGAGCGATGTACCATTTAAAAGAAGTAAAGATGGCACTTCAATTGCTCTATGAGCTTTTGACTACTTTATTGACTACTTTTGGTATGACTTCGGGAAATCGGGGTGACTGTTTGACTTCGAACTCTCAAAAAAAAGTAGTCAGAAATACGCCCCTGCTTTAGACTGTCGATTCAACTTTCATCACCATCTTACCAAAGTTACAGCAAAATATAAGGCACTGTGCCGTACACTAGAATGACTGACTGGAACAAAGTGGTAGCGAACGATTGTCGACTGCGTCAATACAGTGTTTAATCGAATCTCCACGGTTCTAACACGGGCGTCTTAAGCAAGCCTAACGGTCGTTGCGAACGTTTTCCGGGCCCCGTGGCACAAAAGAAACGTTAGCTAGGACCATTTGCAACACCTGTGTCAGTCACGGTCAACTCTGTGCCACGGTCGTATGAGCTCCTTAAAGAAAGATGAAAAAGTTCTATCAACAAAAGATGATGGAATGGAATGCAAAAAAATTCTGATCTGAAAGGTTTCTTGCCAAGCAGAATCCGTGCGTTGCTGCAGCCAACGGCAAATCGTATCTCAGGAGAAAACTATTTCTCCGCTTATCGACGAAAAGCCCCGTCTTTCTCACCACACATCCTGGCTGAAAATTTGATGACTCTGTTCTTCAGCACGGCTCCTCGGAGCACTACATGTATACTCAACACCGACAGTTCACTTGCTTAGTCACGAACAGAGAACGTTCGTGAACGTGTTCGTCGAAGCACCCTCGTTAGAAACACCCCCAAAACCGCCACATCACCGTTTTTCGTAGTGATTCTGGGTCGCAGTGTTTCACAATGGCCTCGACAGTAATTGTTGCACCTTCTATCTTGTCATCTGACTTTGCTCGACTGGCTGAGGAGTCTGCCCGCATGAAAAGCGTTGGAGCCGATTGGCTCCATGTCGACTGCATGGACGGTCATTTTGTTCCCAATCTAACAATAGGCCCACCAGTTGTGAAGGCGCTTCGAAAGCATACTGATATGTTTCTGGATTGCCACTTGATGGTTTCAAACCCAGGCCAGTGGATTGAGCAGCTCGCAGCGGGAGGTGCAAATGGAGTTACATTTCATTTGGAGAGCTTTTGCAAAGCTCCTTATGATATTCACGATCCCAGACCTTATGAAGGCCCGAAAGCAGAAGAAATGCTTTTGGCCATAGATTTGGCTAAGAAAATCAGAGCACTTGACATGAAAGTAGGACTAGCTCTCAGGCCTCGGACACCGCTTGAGGTAGCGCAGAGACTTATTGACGAAGGACTCGTGGATATGTTGTTGGTAATGACTGTGGAACCAGGTTTTGGTGGACAGAAGTTTATGGAACATGTGATGGAAAAAGTGAGGCAAGCGAGAAAGTTCTACCCAAGTTTACCGATAGAGGTGGATGGGGGTATTGCACCAAAGACGGTGCAGAAAGCAGTGGATGCTGGAGCAAACGTGTTGGTTGCGGGTTCTGCCATTTTTGGTGCTCCAGATGCAAAAGAAGTGGTTGATTGCTTCAGAAAAGCTGCTGCGGTGGCATCCTCTTCGTGATAACCGCCCCCTTCGTGCTAGTGTATTCTTGCAGCGCACTACCTCCTCTTACAAGACTTAAGTTAGTACTGTTAATTTAAGATATCGATGCGAATACCCAGGGGTAAATATTACATGTATGACTCGATAATTTGTCGCAACTTTTTCGGTGACGGTGAAATCTCGCTCTGTAACAGGGTTTCATCACGATAGAAGTAGATTGATGGAATGCTTGTTACTCGAAGATCTGAAGCCAAATCCAGGGAGATATCCACATCGATGGTGACAAAGATAGCGTCCTTGAAGTGTTCAGCGAGCTTCGAAAATTCGGGTGCCATTGCGCGACACGGTGCACACCAGGCTGCTGAGCAGTCGAGAACAACAAGGGCTCCCTTCTTGGCGGACTTGAGAACTTGCTGAAACTGTTCGCGTCCTTCGACAATCTTTACCGCTGACTGAGGCGTGTGCTTAAAGATGGGGGAGGCTCCAAAGGGTCGCTCCAGATCGGGATGGGCAGTTTCGCGCCACAGGTAGATTCTGTAAAGCGGGTGATAAAAGAGGCGATACACAAAGAAGGCAGTGTACAAAGGGAAAAAGGCGGTGTAGTTGGTCCAGAACACAAACCAAAGGGAGGCAATTGCAAACATGGGTAGCTGCGAAGCCAGCTGTGTGGCGACTTTGTTGTCATGATCAAACACCGTGAACACGGGCTGCTCCGTGACGGAGCCGTCCTCATTGTACACGTTGGATAACGGAATGGGGGTGTGGTCCTTTCGCTTGAGCATTTCGTAGAACACGAAGAACAGAGAGAGAATCATGGCGAGCACGGAGATCACAAAGACGGTGACTGCAACGGTAGAATTGCGGAACGAGGCGGCGGCGACCACGCCTCCCACCACGGGTCCCACGACCTGCGCGGCGTCCAGAAGCAGAGCTTTGAGCCTGGGGTTGACGGCGGCGGCGTTGCCGCCGGCAGCGACGTCGGGAGCGGAGGCCGCGTTTCTGGCGGCGGAGGAGGCCTTCCGGCGGCGGCGCAGGCTGTTGGTCGGCATGGTCCGAGACGGGCAGAGGTGCGGTGCACGCAGCGCGCCCGAGGTCGAGGCCCTGAGCAGCGAGCGCGGCGCTCTTGTGCAGCTGGGAGCGCGCTCCGCGCCCGCCCGCGGCCGAAGCGCTTGCGTAACCGCCGGCACGCCAGGCCGGCGTGGCACGGCGCCGCGAGTGCCAGCGGCAGCCGCAACTGCGAACGACAACAAAAGGAAGTCACTGTAAGGCCGCCGCGCTTACAGGCCGCCGCGCCTGCTCGCGCGAGTGGGAGTGGAACGCGGAGATGCGCCTGCGCCAGCGCCGCCGCGCGGGCGCAACAGGCGGCCGCCCGCGCGCAGCATTACAGGTGTATCTTACGCTTGGAAGCCGCCCTTTGATAGCGCTGTACTACAGCGGCTGTAGATGCGCCGCACGCCCGCGCTGCCTCGCGCGCCCCGCGTGGCGCATCCTGAGCACAACAGCCGGGCGCATCGACGTGTGCGCGAGCCGAAGCTGCCCGTCTCCTGCGAGCGCTCCTTTGTTCGGCCGCGCGCAAGCCGTCGCGCCCTTTCGAAACGCCCTCCTGCGAGAGCTCGCCCCGTTGCAGCCGCCCTTTTCAAAGCTCGCCGCTTTCCGCCGCCGTCATGTCCGGCGCCTCCAGCAGCGGAGACGCCACCTCCCGTCTCATGCGTCCCTTCTCGTCCGTCACCCCGTCCGCGTCGCGTCCCCCCAACTCCGGGGTGCTTCGCATCCAACATGAGCTCAACACGCTTCTCAGAGAGCCCGTGCCGTTTATCTACGTCAATGCCGACGAGGCGAACGTCACAAGGATCACCGCGCTCGTCATCGGACCCTTGGAGACGCCCTATGCCGGAGGTTTCTTTCGTTTTGATATCAGGGTCGGGCCCGAATACCCTATGAATCCCCCCAAGGTTATCTTTCAAACCACCGACGGCGGCCGCGTTCGCTTCAACCCCAACCTCTACAGCGACGGCAAGGTTTGCCTCTCCATTTTGGGCACCTGGACCGGTCCAGCCTGGTCTAGCGCAGAGAGCTTGTCGTCCGTCTTGCTCTCTATCCAGTCTCTCATGTGCCCCGAGCCGTACCACAATGAACCGGGCTACGAAGGTCGCGACGATAAACCCGTCAAGGCTGCGTACAACGACTATCTGCGTTACGAAACTTTGCGTGTCGCCGTAGTTGGAACCCTCAATCACACCAGTCACGCCAAGCAGTTCCCAGATGTCTGTGATAGATTGTTCTTGATGTGGTATGAGATGTACATGGCAACTGCCAAGGACTTGCAGCGCCGATTGGATGGCAAGACCTACAAAGATGCTTTCTCCAGTACAAAAGGTAGCTACAATCTAAATGTCATCATTGAAGGCCTCAAGCACCAAAAGAAGAAGATCATGGAACGAATGGATTGTATTGACAAACCTCCAGAAGAACCGACCAACACTACAGGTGACAGCACCAAGAGTGCTATCACGTACGCGATTGACAGATTGCAAGACGAATATCGTATTCTATCCAGAAATCCCCACCCGGGAGGTAGTGCCAGCCCCCGAGATCCTAACTTCCCCTTCGTATGGGACGCCACTATACTTGGCCCTAACAACACTCCCTGGGAAGGCGGCTTCTTTGCTTTGGAACTAAGGTTTTCATATCAACATCCATATCGGCCACCGTTTGCCAAGTTTACCTCTAAAATGCACCACCCGAACATTACTACGGATGGAATTCCTGCGTTGGATCTCATCCAAACCAGATGGAATGCTAATACTAGGGTCGGATCTATTTTGGATGCGCTACAAGATATGTTGAAGACGCCAAACGCAGTGTACCCAGTTAATCTTGCGGTTGCCAAACAACATCGAGAGAGCAGAAAGGAGTATGAGAGACGAGTTCGCCGCCTTGCTGCCGACGGTTGCTAAACATTGTTGACCTGTACTAATTGGTTGGCATCACGTTTTCATTCTTGAGCTTTCATTCTAAGCTTATTCGCTTTTCTATCGCCAACGCACTGTTATTGTGAGAATGTACACTAAGTCTTGGCCTGAAATCTTCACGACGCCATCTCCCCCATGGTCTTTTAACAGCCTGAGACTCGTGTTTGTGAAGCATGTAAATCGCAGCTTCTGCATGGAGCACATTGAGGCTTCAATGCGGGCAGTACGTCATTCCGAAAGGCAATGCGCACAAAAAACTATCGTTTTCCACGCGAGTTCCCCCGCACTTCGTTTGGATTTCTTCGGCCGTATCCAACGACTAAAGGCTTGTAGTGCGGATTGAACCTAGCCCCTGCGTTGTAGAAGTTTGAGGGATCCAACACATCGACATTCAGCCGTTCTCTTTGCTTTTCTAGTCGCCTTTGCTTAACAGGGTCTATCTGATCCTCCCGTAAAATTAGATCATTATTGTGACGTCCGCCTCTTGGCATTGGTATAGGATACTTTGTGCCGCGCAACGAAGCTTTCTTCTTTGGATTCAGGAACGCGCGAGCTAATCCGTTCTTGTCAATTTTGTAAGCAACGCGATGCATACTGGAGTTTCCGCACTTGTCGCAAAACTTACGCTCCAGCTCAGTGGTAACAACCCCACAAGCATGGCAACGCAAAGCAAAGTGCTTGATGTTCCGGATTGATCTACGCCCGTCTACAGAAAGCAGCTTCAGTCCCATCTGTAGCATAGTGTTCTGCATTGCAAAATCTGTTGTGACACATACAACTCTGCTCCGCTCCGTTACTGAATCCATTTCCTCGCCTCTATCACGTGCAAGGTGTTCTTCCAGGTTGAGCTCATTTATCCACTCAGAACCATCTTCATCACTGTCCTCCGTTTCGTCAGAACAGCTTTGAATCCAGTTCTTCTCTGCAACCACCGCTGCAGAATTAGAAGTCTTTTCAAGGCTACATGACTCATTTTCGGCCTCATGATGAGCCTGACCTTCGCCGTCCATAACTTGTACATTTCCATCTGTAGCCAACCTTTGTTCTTGTTCTACTTCGGGTACCTTTCGTCTCCTTCTACGAGGACGAGAACGACGGCGCGGACTCTTCGAACCCACTTGCTGATCACTCGTTTTTTTGTCAGAAACAAAATTTACATGTTCATCAGACTTTTGTTGCGAAACGTCTTTCGTCTCTACCTTCATCAACTTCACCTCCTTCGTCTTCGTCCCATGCTCAGTGTTCACTATCTTCTCTGTTTCCATTTCTTTCTTTGTCTTCACAATTTCTTTTGTCGGCACTTCCTCCTTCCTCTTCAAGTCCTCCTTCGTCTCCACACCTACATCCTCGAAGGCCAGTGTTTTGCGTTGACGAGAAGATTTTTCGTTTCCTTGGCCATTTCTGTGTTTGCTTTCGAAGTCCGCCCGTTTCTTTTTCGGACTTCCTCCAACAGTCTTCGAACGTGGTGTCCGCACAGTTTCCCACTCCCCTCCAGAAAGACTTTCATTCTCGTCATCGCAACTAGCCATTTTTCGAGCGATTCTTTCTTGTATCTCTTCGGCCTCTATTTGGTCCAAAACTTCAAATGGAATAGTTCTCCAATGCGAACTTCTGATACATGTCTCTGAGTTGGGGCTGTTTTCAAGAATTTGTCACCATTTTCTTCACGTTCAAGCATGCGCGTCAACGCAATTACTTTCAGATCTGTCAACGATAAGACAGAAAAATCGCCAGTGCGCTTTGCGAAGTCAATGGTTTCTGCCATAACCTCGGAAGACGGTGCACGCAGTGTAATTGAATCTTGCAGCAGGGCAAGCCGAGCCCGAGCTCTGGGGTCTCTTATCTCACGAAATACCTCCGGAACCGAAAAGAATCTGACTTTTGCTTCCGATGATGCAGAATATAGCGAATCACCTGTTTCTGTACTAACAAGTCCTCCGAGAGAAAACAGACTGTCCGTGCCGGCTATTAACGCTGCGGAGTCCAGCACGACAATGAGTCCTTCAGGCTCTTTCGGTGACATGGTGTATGGGGATGTAAATAGGTTTCCTCCGCGAGTAGGGCTGAAACAAAACTCGACGGGCAAGTCAACGGATCCCCGACTGCGACCTCAATTTACCCCTCTTTCTCTGCCCTTGTCGTCGTCGTCATAAAACGCGATTGATAAAACACGTCTATCAAACTATTCTATTTTCATATTAATTTTTCCACATGCAGAAAGCTCCCTTGGATAATACAAATTTTGCGTATCTACGAAAATGATTATAATGTCCGGATTCTTCCCGGATTAACTAGTTGTATGATACAACTTGTATCCTCACCTACGGGCGTAGAAGGTGCGAGAAAGAAAACTGTACCATGGAAGCTAAACCGTAAGTGAATTGAACGAAGAGAGACAAAGAGTTCAAGATAGTGATACAGCACTAGCTCGTTTCTGAAAGACACTATGATGAAGTACATTTTTAGATGCAACTGGTCTAAATACTAGGCCTTTGGGCAGGTTCTATCTTGGCCTGCATTTGCGAGTTAAGGATGAAAGGGTGATGGTTTTGATATGCAATGAACTACCCACCTAGTCCTTGCTTCTAAAATCAGCGAAGTGTAACAAGACGTAATAGTTTTCGCACCTTCTTTGCATTCTGGAGAACTAGTAAGTGCTGCGCAAAACACCTAGTCCAAGCCGTATGTGTCCCGAAACCCGCCAACTGATCGAACGAAAGTAGAAATAAGATATGATAGTCTCCTAACCGAGTCCGAGCGTCGAAAACCCAAGTCGGTTGGTATCGCGTCTCATCGACCAACAAGAAAGTTATGGCTCACGCAATGCTCAAACAAAGAGATCTTTTCCGAGAGGATGATCCAGTCTTTTTAGTGCTATTGTCTTCCTGCAGTTGTTTGCTGAACTAACGCCTGAAACTTTTGCTGTTCCGCAAGTAACGCAACTCGCTTCGCTTGTTGGTTCTTTTCGATGCTCTCTAGTTTTGTCTTGGCGTTAGCTAGCTCCTTTGATATATATTCGATTCGCGTTTGCACTGTACTCTTGGCTTCATCCGCATCTTGAGGAACTAGCACAGGACCCACCAGCTTAAAGACGTTTGCTCCTTCTTCAAGACCGTCCAGTTCCTTACCAAAGGCATCGATAAGAAAAATAAAAAGCAAACGCGTCAGAGGTTCTCAAGTTGTACTTCATTACGAACTGTATCACTCTTCCTTACCTCCTTGACAAGTTTATTTTCAGCTAACTGGCTTTGTAAACCCTTCATACCTTGTACCGCAGCAGTATAATCTGAAGAAAACTGTCAGTGCGTGATGGAGACACATAATCTCAAAAAGCCTTGATGATCTCCAATGACTTTGTATATAAAACATACCTCGTTGGATCTCTTGTACTTCTCCAGCCATCTTTTCAATCTTTTCCTTCATGTTTGAAAGAATCTGAAACTGCGCCATCACTCCGGGCAAAACGACCAAAAAGCTCTCTGTGTGTTTCTTAATTCGTCCGTTTTACAAGTCTTGGTTTGACGCGATTCAGCTCAAAAGTCGCTTCTGACTGCTTATTTGATCCTGGATCAACTCGTAATAACTGTAACATTCACGAACGATTTGAAGAGCGATCACATGGAGAGCACAAAAACTTTCCTGCTTGTGTGGCAACTGATTTTTTTGAGCTCTCTGATCCGGATCAAAGATCAAATCCTGGAATTGAAGTATCCGCCGTGCTCTGAATGCCCACTGGGCCCTGAAGTAGCCCCCCGTCTGACAATCAATGATATCGGCACAACAGTGGTGTACTTGAACTTTCGAACGATTGTACCCTTGGTTGCTGTCAGATCACTTGCGTTTCAAAAAGTTAGTTTTTGAAAGTGGATGGAAACATCTTCTACCAAGGGTAGATACTGTGCATACAAAGAAAACTTAAAAGAGCGCAGTTACGAAGTAGCCATACTGCCTGTAGGCCGAGTCGCACCTCTTCTGCTTTGATGATACAAGTATCATAGATCAGCTTCTTTGCCAGAGCATTTACTCGAGAGACGTTGCGTTCCAGTCCGCTAAACATCATCGTTCTTGAGAGCTCAAACTACCGATACAGCTTATAATGAGTGGTATAGCACGTGGAAGGCTGGTTGAGGAAAGGAAACAATGGCGCCTAGATCACCCTGTTGGTTTCTATGCGCGTCCGGAGAAGCTCAATGGGCAGACAAACCTTATGAAGTGGGAATGTGGTATTCCTGGGAAAGATAACGTAAGTTCTGCACATCTGATGCTCCCAGAAACTTGATTACTTTGTCGACACAACAAACGCATAGAAGAGAGTCTATGAACTCTTCTGCGCACCATAATGCTTTTAAGTGGACTACTAAACCCTCCTTTTTTCTCCAAGACCCTGTGGGCGGGCGGCATGTACAAGCTTGTCCTTGAGTTTACCGATGACTACCCAAGTCGGCCTCCAAAATGTAGGTGTTGCGTTTCTTTTGTCTCGCGGTGGCATTTTAAGAAGAGCCTGCTAACCAACTCAATTGCTGATGTTTCACAGGCCGATTTACTCCGCCTTTGTTTCATCCCAACGTTTATCCATCTGGTACCGTATGCCTAAGCATTATAGACGCTGATAAGGCCTGGAGACCCTCCATCACTGTCAAACAAGTACGTCGAACAGTATAATCCAAAGCCCAGAAAGCAATTGCTAACTCCTAGTATTTGAGCGGACATCTCCGTAACACAGATTCTTCTTGGTATTCAAGACTTGTTGGACAACCCGAACGCAAGTGACCCAGCAAACGCAGAAGCTTACGACCTCTTCATAAAATCCAAGAATGCTTATAACAATCGAGTGAAGCAAGTTGCCGCACAGAATGCGCCGTAACGTATCACTGTTTCAGCATTACAGACAGTCGTAAGATTCCACACAGGAGGGTCCAGCCAATCATTATAGCTCGAGCTACTGACCAAACCTTGGACCATTGACTAGATATCTTTCCTCTTCAGGAGTTGATGGTCGGGAAAGTGCCTTGTTTCGATGCGGAAATCTTCCGAACTGTTCAATGATATCTCGATGCATTTGTGCGAAATAAAGTGATTCGTGTAGAATCTTTGTGGTGTCTACGGCTTGCTTTCCTGCCGATTTGCATTCTTCTATCATGCTCTCTATGAGTTCAATACATTCGTTCTGGTCTTCAAGAGATTCTTGGTGCATTAACGAAAGAAGAAAAGACAATCGACCAACCGGAGAAAGGTTGTGTTTTAGGTCATCCCAACCGCCGGTGTCCAGCAAACGTTTAACCACAGCCCTCGATTTTGTATCTCCAGAGAATGCTTTCTCAGAGCCCCGGTATATATTTCTTGGAAACTGATCGAGCATAACGACCAAGGCAAGATCTGACTTGAACCCATGGTTTGTGTTCCCAATCCAGTGATCAAGTCTGCCGGAAATTGCTTCATCGGTTTCTCGGCCAAAGCGTTTCCGTATGTCGGCATCTATATTTTCCGAAGATCCGTACCACAGGTCCTTTTGGCTTTTATAGATCTCAAAAGGGGGGAATGTATCACTACCGAACCAAAACTTAAGAACATTTGTCATCAATTCCTTATCAGTGGGCTTCGCAGGCGAGCGGTCGATATTCATCATTCTAGGCCTTTGGAAGTTTGGACTATATCGGGCGCTAAAGTGATATGCGACTGAGTTTGGAGACTTGAAGGCATGCTTATAATTGGCCGCCCGAGTCAGTACGTTTGAACGTACGAACCCATTCGTTAAGAGGCCCGCCATGCTTTTTGGTCGAACAAAGTTTTCGATATGGCTGGTGCCCGGACATTCCATGGAGAGGCTGCAGAATTCACTAACAGAAGGAACGAAAGTGAATGTATATTGTTCCACAAATTGGTCCCGCAATTGAATTCTACGGTGGCTGTTAGTCCAAATATAGGATATCGGACGACCGGCCGCGTCGAGGGGCCAACACTAGTAAAAGGCGACAACAGTGACCTGAAAATGCGGCCAAGATGGTTCTCGGAAAGTTGTTGTTTGTCGTGCAATGAATAAATACGAGTTTGGAGAGGTTTTATATGCTTGTTTTGAGGAAGAATGCCCAAATATCTATGAACCTTCAAATTCCGGGTGTAAAGCAGAACTTTTTCAGGAAGGAAGATGAACTTGGGCTCAAACTAGATTGGCATCATTGGAGCTGAATTGCGAGAGCTACAAGACTGATGAATCCTCTAACGAAGCACTGTAGATCTCTTCGGTAATCTACAACAGGAACCTCATGAGGCCGTTCGTAGGCGGTTGTCTCTTTCTCTCCCTTTTCCTCTACGTGTATGAGAGACAAGATCACTTCTGATGGGGCCGCAGTGACTTTGAACACGGAACATGAACAGAGCAAAAGGTTCTCATTTCAAGAACATTCGTGAAACATCCCCTGTAGAAGAAGATTGATAGCGCACAGAGCCCCCCAGGCAAACTATTAAACCCTGTTAGTAGATTACAAAAGAAGAAGGAAAAGGAAAAGAAAGAACGGAAGCAGTTGTGATTCACACAACTTGTGAAGGAACCAATGCTTAAAAAGTATACGTTACAAGAAAAATATTCGAAGACGACTTCACAAAAAGAAAGTTGTCGTTAAAAGTGTCCATGATGCGTTTAGAACCGTTCTATTCCAATAGAACAGCTTTGCGAAAGCTTACCGAGAACGGTCCCGAAGAGCACCAACTCGTCTTCTAGGAGGTCGAGTATTTTGAAGACCCTTCGCTGGTGAGTTGCGTCACGACCGTAAATTTGAGAATTCATATTACTTGGATCGGTTTCTCACTCGCCCTGGATACCTTCATTCATCTTTGCGGGCGCACAGTTTCAAGAAACGTCAATGTGTAGTTGTCGAGGCTAAACTTTGGCCATCGACAAATAGATTGTTTGAGCCCTGGGGGTCGACCATGCCCGCAGTTGTTTTGGTCACACAGTCTTCCCAGTCGTGTAGGATATGCCGTCATCGTTCCGACTTCTGCTATGGTTCCTTCTTCTCGGTCCATGTCTACAAACTGTTTCAGCATCGTGGTCGATTTGGCCGATTTCATGGAATCTCCCATGGAGTCAAACCGGGGATAATGTGAATGAACTCCACTGCCAAAGAGCTAGAAAGATATTTGTTGAATACTGCAATAAGAAGGACCCTGTTAGTAAAGAAAAAGCATCCAGTGCGTTTTTAAGTTGTTTTCTGAGCCAAGCAGGAAGAAGAATGGCGTCGGAAGTATCAAGAGACATAACCGGGCTGGAAGGAAAAGGCTCCACCAGTATCACGAGGGCGCAAGATTTTCTCAACATGCTTTGTTCCGAGGACGGAGGTATTTCCGAGGGATCATTTTCATGGTTTGATGGCAATGCTGATATCTCTAGAAGTTTGCAGAGCTTATCAAATGGAACACACAACATCTTAGAGGAGAGTAAGAGAGTTCAAAAGCTCTTTACTGCTGTTATGGGCACCGTTCGACAATTCAGCGGTTTCAACGAAGACGTCGTTAAGCTGGAAGTTGCGTACCAGAAAGCAAACTCTTCTACCTCTCGAATTCCAGATTTTGAGACCATCCATGATGAATTATGGATAATGGTTCAGGATACCGTGGACCTGTTCGACAGTCATATTCATATGATCTCATACTTTAAGGACTCAGTCAGAGATGACCTCAAGAACATGGAAAAGGCTGATAAAACTCTGGAAAACTTGAAAGATTTGTCCTTGTTTTGGAGATCTTATATACGACGAATGGAGAGACTATCTGAAGACGTACTCCGCGATAAAGAGATGCAGACAATGGTCCTATATCCTTGGCTCTTCAAGGAGAAGAGGTCTCCAGTTCCGACAAACCGAAGTTCGAGCACGACTTCACGAAAACAAAAGGTACTGGAAAAGATTAGCTGGAAACTACGTGAAAGATTCCGGTTCAAACCAAGAACCGTATTTTGGGTTATTGTTCATAACATGGAGCTTGTGTTCAGAATGTATTTCCGCTTTGCATTTGATGGGCTTCTAAAGAACGTCCTAGATTCCGCATCGTTGTCCAATCGGATGCTCTTGGCTTCGTCTTTGTTTGCCCATCTCTTGACAATCCTCTCAGTGTTCTTCAAGGTGATCTTCTGGTTGGCAAATTTTGGAATTTCTTCCTTTCTGTTTCTTGCGCAACTTAAAATCCCCCGGTTCTCGTTCATCACAGGAAGGAAGCGACAGAGACAGCCCGGACATCTCGAGAATGTTGTCAGAAAGTGTGTGAAAGAAAACCAAGAACATGAATCAGAGAGAGCAAACGTTCAGACTATGCTTCAGTCGGTGTGCCAACGTGAGCTTGACATATCCGTCTCAAAACTGCGCTCAGTTGAAAGGCGGATGATAGCACTGAGTAGGAAAATGAATACACTTCGAGACAGGGCCAAATCTGTCCAGCGTAGCGCTAGAGAAACAGAACAGTAGAAGCTGCCACCCGCGTTGGTAAGCATGCGGCAAAGGACAATATCGTCGGGTATCCTGAAGATGGAAGCTAGCTCACTTGCCCTTCTTGCGCATCAAACACGTGACTTCAATTGTAAAGGGTCGCCACAAGATACGCTGATGATAGACGCTTCTTGGCACAAGCAGTCAAGACTCGCCTCAGCAACTTGGCCATAATCTTTTGAGGCTTTCAGCACAGAGGGTTTTGCCGCCCGTAAGGAACTGTTTGGAATGTTCGTGAAGGCAAAGGAGTACCACAGGACTGGGGCACTCATTGACAGAAAGTCGTTCCCGCGGCCGGATTAGTGTATCCCAGACCAAATCCCGGGAAGTGTACAGGATGATAGGCGCACTCTACATTTGACTATGATCAGCCATTACTAACGACCAAGGCAGCATATCCAACAAGCACCATATCGCTCTTTAGTTGTCCTACTTGGGCCCAAGCCGAGAGCGTGAACCGCACCTAAGAGCCACAAATCAAACGAGATCTCCAACTCGCTACGAACAAGACCTATGAACATGACATACCCATACCTACAACGTCACATGCAAAAGAACCTGAGTACAGCACAATGTCGTGATGCGGTGCGGGAGGCACCAACTTGCAAACGTTCATCACGAGTTTGGTAGCACATCTCAATGTGTGTGTGCATAGCAGAATAATTAGGCAAACTTGTCCAGACGGCAGTCAACGACGCGGCCGTCAACCTCTTTGCCAGTCATCTCTCGGATGGCACGGTCGGCCTCCATCTCTGTCTCGAACAGCACAGTACCCATTCCCTTCGACTTACCATCATGAGTCTGGGGGATATCTGCGCGAATGACATTTCCGTAGTCACGAAACAGGTCCTTCAAGTCTTGCCACCGGATGTGATACGGCAAGTTCCACACCACAATCTTACGGCCGCGATCAGACTCGCGGCGTCCCCTATAGCCATGGTCGCCATCGTAGCGACGCGGCTTACCTTCCTCGCGATCGGCACGCACAAAGATGGAGCGACCGTCGAGCATGGAGTCGTTGAGGGTGTTGATAGCGTTTTGCGCGCCCTCGGGGGTCTCAAACTCGACGATTCCGCAGCCAGCGGAGCGGCCGGAGGACTCGGTGAAGACCTCGGCGTGCACGACGTCTCCGGCCTCGCGCATGTGATCCTTCAATCCTTGCCACCTAGTGTCCCAAGAAAGATTACCAACATAGACGCGTCTGCCGCCGGTGGGGGCCGAAGGCGCCGCGCCATTGGATTGCGGGGGCGTTGAGCCCTGCTGGTCGTCGTGGTACGAATCCATGTGGACGTCCTGAACGGGGCGGGCGCAAAAGGCAAGCGACGCGGCGCGAAAAAAGAGAGGAAGGCTGTTAAACACATTGGCGCTTTAGAGACACAGCGGGTGGCGCGCGGGCGGGCAGCGCACACGTACACGAGAGAAGGGCGAAGCTTACCTCCATGGCAATGGCAGCGCGCGGCGCGTGGAAGACGCGAGAGAGCCGACGGTCGTGCGAAGCGCGCAGCCGCGGGCAGATATGTAGCGAAGACGAGCTTCGCTAAGATACAAGCCGCTGCGACCGCGCCCGTCAAGGCGCGCGCGCCGCCGCGCCCCACAAACACGCATCGCGTCGCCGCCACGGCCCCCCGCGCAGATGGCATGCTGTCATGCTGACACTGACGTCTACGGCGCCGCGCGGGCCCGCAACCGCGCTGCGCATCGCGCCCGCGCCTCGATCTCAGCCGCGCTGCACGCGCGCGGCGCTGCGCGGCGCCGCGCGTGCGCATCGCGTCATCGCGCCCATCGCCGCGCACGCGCTCCCAACGCATCAGCCCCATCGCCGCCGTCAGCGCGCCCCTCCTCGCCCGCAGCCGCCTCCCCATCCAATGCGCCCATCGCACCCGGCGGCACTCGCCACCACCCTGTGCTCCGCTCTCGCCCCGCCGCCGCCCGCCAGCGTCTAGCGCACATGGCGCCCATCGACCCGTCCCCCAACCGCCGCCGCTCGCAGAACAAGGCCGTCAAGTTTCTCAGCGGCGCCACCTCCGGCTGTCTTTCCACCGTCACGCTGCAGCCGCTCGATGTGCTCAAGACTCGCATGCAGATGTCCGCCGCGTACAGTCGCACCATCCATCTCAAGACCAAGCTCAAGGTTCGACCCAATGCCGGAGCCATCGAGACCATTTCCGCTATCGCCACGCAGGATGGTGCACACGGCCTTTGGCGAGGCGTCGTCCCCTCCGTGCTGCGCAACGCTATGAGTGTCGGTTGCTACATGATGCTTTTGGACGTCACCACCTCTCGCCTAGCCGCGCCGGACGGCACTTTGTCGGATCGTGCCTCTTTCCTTGCCGGCGGCAGCTCCCGTCTCATGACCGTCCTTTTGTTGTCCCCAATGTCCGTCGTCAAGACCCGTATGGAGACAGTCGAGTACTCCGCCAAGTATAATGGAACCATAGACGCTCTCACAAAAATTGCCAAGCAAGAGGGTCGCCAAGGTTTGTACAGAGGTCTCATCCCCTCCATTATGAGGGATGTGCCTTATTCGGCTACTTACATGTTTTTGTATCTGCGTTCTAGAGAATTCATCGGATCGGCTGTCGGTCTCGCCGACAACAGGTCCGTTATAGTGCGCAAGGTTTCCCAGACCCATAAAGTCAACCAAACGTCCCCCGGCGCTGCACCGCGTCAAAAAGTCGATTCTCAGCAAATGCTCTCGCGCGTTGTCACTTTTGCCAGCGGTGGTTTCAGCGGTGGCCTTGCCACACTACTCACTCAACCACTCGATGTTGCTAAGACTCGAATCCAACTCAGCACAGGGGCACGGGGCGCTCCGTCGCGGTATAGCGGTTTTGTCGATGCTGTCCATCGCACGTGGGCCGAAGAAGGAGCATTCGGGTTTTTCCGCGGCTCAGTACCTCGCTTCGTGAAGCGCATCATGGGAGCTGCCATTACTTGGATGGTGTTTGAGGAATGTAACACCTTTTACGCTACACTTTTAACAGATAAGGAGAAGGACCGGTAACGGTTGAAAGACTCGTTCTCCTCTGTACCGAATCATCACCGTCACCAACCTTATGTTGTACAATAATAATGTGTAACAATCATATGGAAAACTGAACACCTGTAACTCGTTGGCTCATTATTGAGTTGATAAAATACATCAAACCTACTTCGTAGCACTTTTTCTTAACTGCTCGCAGCGTACTCTGTGCCAAGACGTGGATCATGCCACCAAAATGCTTTCGGCAAAAGGAACAATGCCTGCTGATGGAGGTCAAGTCTTATACTTGTTCCTTCTCGTCTTCGTCATCGTCGTATACCTCCGCCATTGTTAGGGGAATTTCTGTTGTTCTAATGGTAGTGGTCACTTCAGTTTCGTTCTCTGGTTTAGACCGAATGTAAACGTACGCGAAGATACCAAGCTGACAAGTAATGAAACCAATGATGTTCAACAAACTCATAGCTTCTTTGAAGAAAACAACGCCGCCGATGATTGTCAGCAACTCCTTGAATACACCGGCTACACTGAGAGCCAATGACGACGTTGCGTTCACAAGCCAGTATTCGCTGATGAGTAGTATGAACACAAGAGTGCCAATCACAGTCATTATGCCAAGTACGGTCCATACTTGGCCGTTCTCTGCTTCTTCTATTCTGTGCAGAACTTTAGAGCCTTCAAGCAAAAGTGCGAAAGGAAGAACGCACGCAGCAGTAGTAGGTGATGTGTAAAGAGTAGCAGTCAAAGGTGACATTGGTGGCTCTTCATCCCCGTGTGACTCATGGGATTTCCCTCTAAGCAGTACATGAGTCATCGCCCATCTCAAACCTCCCAGTGCTGTGGCCAATAATTGCAGAATGAAACCGAGTAGAGCAAATGAATGACCCTCCCCAAACGACGCGAGCGCTATACCGGAAGCAATAGTCACAAGCGATAGACAAAGGTTTGTGGAAAACATCTCTACACCGAAAAGAAGTCCCCACATCATCGTAAAAATAGGAGAGCCACCTTTCAGAATGGTGCCGAACGAAACGGTAAGAAGTTTGAGGGCTATATTGGAAAAACCAATCTCCAAAGCAGTAGTTATGCCTATTGGTAAAACATATTCCCTGAATTTCTTTCGAGTTAAAGGTTCTGGTCGATAACTAGGCCTTCTAGAGAATAAAAAAGCCCACACAGATGTCAAGGTGTTTGAGAATGTAGTTACGGTAAGCGGGTATTCGAAAAGGCCGTTGAAGAGCCATTTGGAAGAAAGGATTATGCTGGTGGACACGAGGTACCAAAATAGTAACGTGCAGACGGTACGAAGATTCCCTCGAAATCGAGACCAATCTATATTCAGTCCGGTTGCACCCAAGGCTCTAACTGAGCTCCAGCCGGCACTTCCCATGATGCCATCCCACATACTGGAGGTGAAGACAAGACAGCAAATGGGCAAGGCTGATGGTAAAGGATTAAATGTATAAGACCACAGCCGTTATACCACTTCATGCACCCGCTCAAGTCGATTGAAACAGAGAGAACGGGGTTAAGCTTAGTTCACCCGTGGTTTGGAACGACAGTAGGGCAAACCGCGAACCAATGCTTGCTGCTCCTTTCGCGACTGTTGCTATACTGAGCAAAAGGGGATGAACCGAGCGCTTCAGATGGACGGAAAGTACTGTACCGGTTCTGGGACGAGAATCAGCACCACGGAACGATAATTTCTGTCGTTAAGGCCTTCACACCTAGGATAGCTGATAGCGAGGCTACGATGGAGACAGACAAAACGATGAAACTAGTTGAGGTCGGCGCACGGACTCCGACTGTAATTCAGAATTAGAAGCACTGCTTCATTTCTCATGGAGGATCGGCATTTCAGAATCCGAAAGCAATCTCTTGCCACGTGTGTGACATCGCAGGGCTCTGAAGATGGCATCACATCATAGTTTGATCCGACAAGCGCTACGGACCACCACCGCCGTCGTCGTAGCTGCTACCCAGGGGATCAAGGAAGGTTGGCTCTTTCATTCGCCAAAGAGAAAGATGCAAGCCTGAGCGGACAATTTTCGACTCCAAACGGATTTCTTGTCCAGAGAGCCACTTGATTGAAGCCGTTTAAATTTCTTTGCAACTAATTGTTGAGCATTACTTCTGTACAGCTTCATAACCGCCCTCTCTTCACCGCCACGGTGCCGACGACGACTTTATTCCATGAACTTACTGGGGAAAGAGTTACCTTTATTTCAACCGTAAGCTTTTCGTGGTAGACAAGAGCGTTTTTTCCTATTCTTTCTCAGCTATAGAACTGGTCTCCAGCTTCAAATCAGGTATCCATCTTCAGGTAAAAGGATGGCTACGTCTGCCTTGCAGCGAACGCACTCCGGAAAACGAACGAGATCGAAACATGCCAGGAGAAGTGGGACAAAACATTCAAATGTTAATGAAGATCAAGCTCTTATGTCGTTAAGGGTACACGAGTGTCGATTTCTACCTCTGAAACTTTCTGGAGTAACGGCTGTAGCCACCAGCCCTTCAGGTAGATACATCGTTCTTGCTCGGAATGATTGCAGTATTGAGCTCAAGGATCGTGGGGCAATGTGGACCACAACCTGTATGATTTCAGCTGTCTTGAACGAACGAAGACAAGCTTACACGGGTATGGAGTTCAGCAACTGTGGCTCGTATGTTTTTGCTTGCCGAGCAAGTGACATAGTTGAAGTATTTAGGATCACCGAGAATGGTCTGATTCATCACGTATCGCTCAGCCCTGGTGGCGGCAAAATATTCGACTTAGCTGTGTGCAGGGATAAGTCTACTGTCGGATTTCGGTTAGCTGTAGCTTGTGCGGATGGCCGAGTTCGAATCATTGCCCCGGATCCTTCATTCTTTGCCATGGATGAGGACCAGGAGCTCCCGACGAACACAGCCTTTTATAAGACTCTACTATCAGAGAAAACGAGAGCCCCAGTGACTTGTCTGGCGTGGTATACAGATGCAGTTCTAGAGCCGGAAGAATGCATCGTAGCTGGAGATGCAGATGGAGGGGTGAGATGGATAAACCCGTCGACGGGATCTTGCTACGGAACAGGAAAGATTCCCTCTCATAATCAAGAGCCAGTCGTCATGAGCACTATCCAGTTCTCGATGAGTGGTAAACAAGTCCTTTGCGGGGATTCACGTGGGTTGATAACTGTCTGGTCGTCTACTTCGAACAGTATATCGGATGAGATTCAGATCGACGGATTCAATGGGGCTGTGCTGTCTTCAGCCTTATGCCAATATCGGGAGATGGGTAAATCAGAGGTCGTCGTGTTCGGAAGCGAGAGTGGGGAACTTGCGGCCCTCCGATCGATACCTGGTTCGGAACTGTGGTCAATTTCTCGCGCGCGACGGTTTCATGTGCATCAAGTGCGATCTATTGCGGCCCTCCCAGACGGTACATTCGTTTCCAGTTCGACAGATTCTTTTATGACTTTGTTTTCAACTGAAGCATTGTCTGGAAAGGAACCAATCACGTTCTTCTGGCCCAACTCCAGATGTGTCGGTCAACAAGATGTGCAGGTTTTCCCTCAAAAAAGAGTGGCCTTGTCCAATACATCCGAAGTTATAGAACTCTGGTCGTTTCCTCGAAGTGCCCTTTCTCCAACGCTGGCGTGTCGTATGAATTTGGATCGTCTCTCTGGCGTACGATCATGTTCTTTCAACACCAAATCTGGAGTACTAGCGCTGTCAACGACAGATTCTTTCAAGTTGTTCGAGGTAAAGACTGCTGTATCTGGTGCAATCAACCTGGAACCTGTTCGAAAGGTGGTTCCGCTGGAAGTTTCTACGAATGTGTCTTCATGTCTGAGAGGAGCAACAGACATGGTTTACTGCGCGGAGAACTTGGTGTGCCTGTCGGAAGACCATCAACAAATTCATCTGTACGATGGGGCTCGGGTTCATCCCTTGAACCTGGAGCCCTCCGGGATGAAAGCAGGAATGTTTTTCTGCAAGCTTGCTAGCCACTCAAACAAGCTCATGGCATCTGATTCTCGTGGAAATGTTTCATTTTGCACCTTCGATGATGCATGCGAGGAAAAACCTTCGTATCAATGTCGTCTTTTGCGTTGTCCACAGGCAGGGATGGGAGACACATATGTTTCAGCCATTTCGTTTTCTCCCTCGGGTACAAAAGCCGCGGTTGTTTATACAGATTTGAGTCTTTCTGTGGTGGACTTAAGTGAAGAAAGAAACGAACAATCAGTGTTTAGCAGCAATGAATATACACGAATTACCGGCTGCTTTCCGTCGATAGCTTATTCGATATCGTTTGCGTGGACAGAAGAGTCGCTTTTAGTAACTGGGTCTTCGTATTCCAAGATAATTGCTCTCTCGAAATTAGGAGACTCTGGGCGAAACCATTCGGTACCAATGGAGTATTCACTTTATGACCGAGAAATTCGACCTGCAGAGTCCATAAGTTGTTCTTCTGTTCTTGGACCTGCCGAAGTAGTAGTCGTCAGCCACCAGTGGTCCAGGCTAATGGAAAACAGACCGAAATCGCGGGTGAAGAGGAAGTTCGGAACTTGAAATACCTCTAGATTCTCAAGCAACACATTATCGGTACGTACTGCGTCCATTTTTTCAACCACACCTGAATCATGGAGCTATGATGAAAACCTCTTGATCACTCCACTCTTAACAAGCGTTATACGACTTGATGGGGAAGGAAAAAGGGTATTACTTCGTTGTCTTTCTGAGGCTCTTTGTGTGTCGGATCTAAGAAAGCATCAGTTATTCTAACTTTCCTCATTTCTACTATATCAATATTTGACAGGGATGGATGTATTGACCATCGCTGATGACGACAAACAAGGATTACCAAGGATTTGGAGACATAATGCCAAGTAGAATCGTACCAGTTTTGAGAATCTCGCCTGTCTTGGTATTGGTACCATAGCGTTGGAACAAGTTACGTAGCGCGGATACGTTTTGAAGAGCTCTGTCATTGCGTGGCGGCGTGTAGGAAGTGCAAAGAAAGCTAGCTCTTCACCAGGGCCTAACGCGAGCTCAGAAGAATTGGCCGCACTACCCTTGGGAGCCTTCAAAGTCCATAACATTGAACCCATATCATAGGCTCACGTGTCCTCCTAGGTACCCTGCATACTTCCAATCAGTGTCTGGGGAGAGCGCCCGCAATCGATATCGGGCTTGTACAATCACCTCTGTACATGCGCGTTAACACCTTTTTGACCGAATCATTTAAGCTTTCTTGTCTCGATTGGTACTATTCTTTGGTTAGTTCGACTGACTCGTGAAAATAGTCCTCTGGGCTCTTCTTCACGTGGGGTAATTGGGTATCATTGTGATACTAAAACACAGTGTTCAGGAAGTACACGAACTATGAAATCTAACCATGCTTGTGATATCGTGCAGTGGCCTGTTTCACCGTGTGCAGGCAATGGACCAAGAACCTGTCGTTGCCCTGTGTTTGTAAGAAGTTGATTCTGTGGAGTGTGGAAAGACGACTCGGACGAGGCAGTTGTTCATTAGTATCTCACCCGACCTTATTATCGCCACCATATTCAAAATCGTTTTGCTCGCGCGAACGGTTGAGCAACAGAAAATTAGCACTGGAACCTTTTACGAAGGTAGAACAGTTACTACACAGAAATGCGAAAGTTCGAACGCATACAACAGCACTGTTCTCATCGTTGCCGTCTTGAAGTTTACATGTCCATATGGCTACTACACCCTGTATGTACGACGGTACATGCAATCGCGTGTTGGCGGAAAATATCGGGCCCATTCTCTGTGGTACGCAGTATGAATGAATCGAAACTTCCTCGCTCTTAATCTTGCACTGAAAGAGGGCTGATCAAGACGATCGTATAACATCTGAGCAGCGTGACAATCGCAGTGCGTTCCCTCAGTAAATGGCTGTGAATATACAGGCCGAGTGTGGGATTCATTCCTTGTCTTTCAGAGAAGAGTAAGAAGACGCCCCTGACTCTAGTTGCGATTGTTTGAATATGCCAAACAAAGAAGATAGAACAAGAAAACCCAGTAGTGCAGGTGAAAAATAGTCCTGAATAAGTGTTGCGAATGAATCTAATGACTCCGGAATCGGTTTTCCCGAGGACTTGAAGAATGCTTCGCTCGATATAACCAGCCCCGTCGTAAGGAGGAACATGAGGAGTCCCCCAAGCAGCACGTATAGGCCCTGCTCAATTGCATTTAGAGCCGGGATACCTACGGCGGCTTCGACTGATTGGTACAAAGTCTTCTGTTCTTCAGGTTGCTTCTCTGTGTATTTTCGATCTAGCTGATCACCGGGCTTTGGTGGCGTAATACCGTATGCTTCTGCAATTCTATCCAGATTGGCTTTTTCCTCCTTTGAAAGCCGAGATATAGCATTTGGCTTCTTTCTCTTTTGAGAATCTTTTCGTTTCATGCATATTGCCGAACGCCGGCGAATATTGCGTATCGGCAGAAGCGTCGGTTGCGGCAAGAATGCCGGAAGCGATGCCAATTGCATTGCGGGGTGGTTGATGACTGAAACCATGCGTTCCACTCTTGACTTCAGATAGCGTAAAGGTCGTCTTGGAATTCGCTGAAGTCGAGTGAGCGCCTACTACGTCGTTCTGATCTTCGAACTTCTTGGCCTGAATCACGTACCGAAACTTAGTTTATTACGTACAATATGTCAGGCCCTGTCTTAACAAGCGTTGACGACGCGTTGTCGAGCTGATCAAGAAGGACAGATGGTTCGTCGGAAAGTTCTTCAATTGGACCGACCAAGAATTTTTCACTGGACGGGACCTGATTCTGGGGCTGACGAGCCCTTGTTAGAATTAAAAAGCATCCAACGATTTCATCATTTTGATTTACGATTTTTCGATTGTTTGCGCTCAGCGGAACTAACGGAATGGTTTTAATGCACCTCTCGTAAACACCGATCTCGCGCTTCGAAACTTCTCAAACGCTTCTTTCCAGATGAATAGTTCGAAGACTTTTGCATCGATTCTTGCCGCCCTGGCTAGTGGGTTTGTCGCCGGCGTCTGCTTTACAAAACTGAGATGGCGGCTGTCACCAGGGAACACTGAATGCGTAACATTGCTTGTGAAGGCAATGGATTATAGTACGGAAAAGCATAAGGATCAGAAAAGAAAGAATAGCAAGGGACATCCCTATATATGTCACCCAGTCCGAGTCGCTCGAAGATTATTGGTTGATGGAGGTGTCGATGATGTTTCTACTTTAGTGGCAGCTTTGCTGCATGATACGGTTGAAGACACTGATGCCACTCTGGAAGAAATCGAGCAACTTTTCGGATCAGAAATAGCACATCTTGTTGATGAAGTTTCGGATGACAAATCTCTACCAAAGAAGGTTCGAAAACAGAAACAGATACAAAATGCACCTTTCATTTCTTGTGAAGCGAAGGTCATAAAGCTGGCAGATAAGTTAGATAACCTGACAGAGTTGGTGGAAATCGCGCCAATCGGCTGGGATCAAGAACGGGTGAAAAATTACTTTGACTGGGCGGAAGCTGTGGTGAAGGGGTTGCGAGGGGTCAATTCTGTCTTAGAAGAACAACTTGACGATGTGTTCTTGAGGAAGGATGTCGCTGCGAAGGCAGCGGGTGATGCCTCGGTAAGTTAGAGATTTATTGACGCAGTATAGAGCACAATCGCCAGTCCGCGTACTCTTATCATGGATATAGAGATCAGCTTTCTTGATTCACCTTTACTAATAGACAACAGACTACCAGTTTTAATCAAAGAGATCGAACTCAATATCTTCCTCCTCCTCCTCCTCCTCTTCTTCCTCTGGTTCTTCAGCAGCAGCAGCATCCCCACCCGCGGCTGGCGCCGCAGCAGCAGCGGCCATGGCTGCCAAAGCCTCAGGATCGTCCAATATGGCCTTAATCTTCTCGGCAGCCTTAATCGTGTACTCAGTAGCGAGCGAAACGGCAACGAGGTTCTTGAGACCATTCATTATAGAATGTGGGACAGAGGCTCTGGTCGGGTATCCAATAGCCAAGGAGACAGCCGCGATGTTCGAGATTCCCTTCAAGAGGGACTCCTTCAGTCGATCGTCGGTAATGTCAAGAACGTCCGGAGAATAAAGACTCCCCTTGTCATATACTTGCTTGAACTGAAGACCATACGAGAAGGGTTTGATATTCATTTTCGTCAGTAAGGCAACCTCAGAAGATGAAACCTTTTCACCCTCTTTAAACAGCTCGACGTCGCTCATGATTTCGATCTGACCACGACTGATTTTTGTAGGGATGTTCAAAGCCTGGAAAAAGGTGGTTTGTGTCGGCTCCATACCGGTTAGACCGGCAGGAATGGTTACTCCGACTTGAGCAACGGCACCAGCGCGAGCCGGTGCCGGAACCTTGTTCGACACGATCCGATCTCTAACCTCCTTCAAATCGCCCTTCGTGAAAACAAATCCAATGTTGCCCTTGAGATGGTCCACAAGTTGCTTAAGATCCGGATTTTCCTCCGCCTTCTCTAAAATAGCCTTCCTCATTTGCGTATTCTTTCCGAAAACAAGGAGACTAGTGACGCAAGCAGAGGAACAAACCGAAATTGGAATCATTTTGTGTTAGAAGCCTGCTTGAGCGGACGTCGATCGCATGGGGAAGAGGGACCGGACATGCTTAAACCACTGTTCGAAGTAAAGCAATTGTGACGAATAGCGAAACACAAGCAACCTACCTGTCTTCCCGAGTGCTAGTGCGGATTTCCTGCATTTGCTTGGAACCAACATTATCAGCGTTAACAAGGAAGGCCTGATCGTACTCATCGAATGCCGACTGAAGATGAGCTACGTAAGCCATCTTCTTAAGCAACTTGGGTTTGATCGTAACTTCCTCATCGGTAGACGCCGCGTTTTCAACTAAAGCCGGCATTTTGCTGATCTTTGGTGTTCAGACTTCTTTCTTCAGTTATTCACCTCTCTTCGAGAGCGTTACGGCAACAGATTAAGGACTAAGCCGGTAGACCGTATTATACTCCTTTAGAGACGGCGCTTGTATCACAGTGTGCGAACGACGTCCACTTCTTCCGGTGTACTGCGATGCTCCTCGTGTCGACGTCGAGCAAACATGCCGTCGTCGACCCGACGTCGGCTCAACTTCCCCATTTTTTTCGGGATTTCGACAAATGGGAGGTTGCCACGTTTTTCTCTCTATGTCAAACAAATTTCCACTATTTCCTATCGAAAAAGAAACAGAATCATTCCCAGCAGAAGTTTGTCGTCAGCTCAAACCATTTGGGTCCGGTTCCTCTCCTCACTAAAACGGTTCATTCGTTCAAACCAGAACGAGTTTTCTGATCCTAAAGGCTCTAGAAGGTTATGTTCAAGAATTATAGAGGCTTAGGAACTTGCACAACGACCAGGTTTTTCTTCCGATGAAATGTGAATCTTCGATTGATACTCTGTGAGCGTTTATCGAGCACAAAGAAGGAATTCTTATTCTTCCAAGATGGTCAAATTTGCCCAGGTTGTTCTAGGCCCTGCTGGAAGTGGTAAGAGTACATACTGCGCCGAGCTACAGCGATATTGTAACGACAAGCGACGTGCTATTCACGTCATCAATCTCGATCCGGTAAGTGCTGGTTGTAATTGACTTCATTCTTTCACTCTAGTGAAAAGCAGGTGAAGAAAATGTATTTTTATGCTTCATTGCTAACTCAAGATTACGCATTTCGTTACGAAAGGCTGCTGAAGAATTTAAATACGCCGTTTCCGTAGACATACGAGATTTGATTTCTGTGGACGAGGTCGGGGAGGAGCTTTCGTTGGGGCCAAATGGGGCTCTTGTGTATTGTATGGAGTTCATGCTGCACAACATGGAATGGTTGGAGGAGAAGCTGGATGCCTTCATTGATAATGATTACCTGGTATTTGACCTGCCAGGACAAATAGAGCTTTATACCCACTTTCCGTTTATGAGAGAACTTATTCTCAAGTTGATTCGATGGGATTTCAGGATACAAGCGCTTTATTTCTTGGATTCACAGTTTATGGCAGATTCATCCAAGTTTTTTGGAGGGTGTATCACAGCACTTTCGGCTATGCTTCAACTCGAAGTTTCTCATTTAAACGTGATGTCAAAGATGGATTTGACGCGTAACATGGCTAAACGAAGAGTTGAAGACTTTATGGACGCTGATGTCGATACACTTGTGGGTGAGATATCAAAGTCAACGGCTCCAAGGTTTCAAAGGCTCAACAACGCAATGGGTTCATTACTTGATGATTTTGGAATGGTCAGTTTCGTGCCCTTAGACTTAACTGACGATGAGTCGATTGCAGCTCTTCTTCTAATGGTTGATCTTGCACTGCAATACGAAGATGAACTTGATCAAAATGTGCAAGTCCCTGACGAAAGGGATGAAGATTCAGAATGACGAGGGAGAGGAACGCTTGTTTATTTTGTGCTTGGCGCCCTTATGGTGAAGGGCTTTGGCTCTGGTGCACTTGGTACGTCGCTGACGAAAGAGCATTGAAATATCGAAGTTGTCTAGAAGATGCATCTAGTCTTTGCATGCGTCTTGTCTCCTAAGGTGAAGCCTAAGCGAAAGCTCATAGTAGAAGGGCATGCGGTAAATGCTTTCTGTTGTCCATAACCTCCCCCACTTCGCCCACTACTGAAACGCGAGAGTCGCCGCAAGCTGCTTGCACAGTACACTTTACTGAGTACAGAGGCAAATAGCATCATTTCAACACGGCACAAATTCGCCGGAATGTGAAGGTGCCGTACTGGTCAAAACTTTTGACTCAAAAGACTAGCCTAAATAGTATTTAAATAGTATTTAGATTGGGATGATTTCTGCTGCGGATACGCGTCCGCAGGGCCGCACTAGCTAGAGATTGCAATTGATTTCTTGTGGCTTCCTCGCATCATGCGAGTCGCATGTAGGTTCCCTGGAACATGACATACCAAGTTTTGGCCGTACCAAACATGCGACTACGTAAATTCTTCTGTTAGCAGAGAAGTTAGCCGAGTGCTTTACAGAAGTGCCTAGTTTCTCGTCCGGCTACAGAAAGACCCATTCATAGGGGCACACTATTAGAGCGGAACTATCATTGGCATCTCACCTCCCCCAAGGATTCCGTAGAGAACCTCGCAGTCCATCACCTAGCCATTGAGAACAGTTCGAATCATGCCAACATACACAGAAGATGACTCAAAGCTTAGCTATGAGGAAAACGCATGCCACCGATACGCCTGTGCAATTCAAGACTGCCTTAAGAGGAAAAACTATGACGAGAAAAAGTGTCGCAAGGAGATCGAGCAGTGGAAACTGTGTTTGAAAACCGTCCGGGATGAGTTAGGGATGACGGAAGACTCGGGAAAGGAAAGTAAGTCATAAGTAACAAGTTATGGCATACAAAGCGTGAACTTCACGCGCGGTCTAGTTATGCTGCCTGATATTCCGAGGACTTGAGTGGAGCCGTGTCCTCGGCATCAGCCTTTCGCGAAGAATATAGCTTCCACCAATACAAGAAGGAGAATACTAAGAAGAAGGTGACAATGGTCACAACACTATCTGCCGTTCGAAGGAATCCAGAATGTTTGAAGCGTCGGGGGGCTCGACACTCCTTCAATAAACCAAACTCGACATTTCGAAACGATTTGATGGGAATCGTGATGACTATGAGAGACTGTCCACGCTTTTTGCAGATCATTCTCAGCCTTAGGCGGAGAAGATCGTTGTGAGCCAATACTCCTCCTTCCTGAATATGTGACACCGCCCCCTGTGTATCGGTTATACTCGCCAAGGCAGAAACCACGTCATGCTTCTCAACTGATACGAGTATAGGATCCATCTGAATAGAGTTGCCATCATTTGTGAGCCAGAAGTCTTTGAAACGGACTGTGGAGTTGACGCGTGGAACCATGTCTTTGACATCATTAGCAGTTAAACGCGAAGCCCTTTCCCATTCTCGTGCAGCGGTGCCATCGTTAACGACGTCGTTGCGGTTCCAAGATGTAGTTCCAATCATCAGACCTTTCACATTGCCACCGCCACAATCCTTTAACCAGGCGGCTTGCAGATTATTAAAGGGCAGCAATGGAATACTTATAGACACGTTGGATTGTCCCTTGATCTGACATTCGTAGAGGATATGGATAATAGACGTTTCTGACTGTCTCAGTACACCACCAAATATGGGTCCCTTTGGAACGACATTCATACCTGCATTGCTAGAGTTGACTGATATATGAAAGAATTCCTGGGTCGTGGCTGGTGGTTTCAGTCTGAGATACAGCTTGGTGCTCATGATATGAGGACCAACGACAAGAGGTTGGTTTGACGTTGCAAAGGGCACTGCTGGCCTCTGCCCAGGACCGATGGTCGGATCGTCGTAGTAGCCAAACTCAATAAGTTCGTGCGTGCCTTGACCACATGTCTTTCGAAAGGAAAACACCACTGACAGGCTATCCACAACAGGGAAGACGACGGTGATGGTAACATTTCGCAAGTTGGGAGCGTTTGGATCCACCTGACAATCGTGAACGATTGTAAAGGTTCCAGAATGCTCCTCATCATCATCGTAGAACTCTATGACCTTTGGACGGGCAATAGCCGAATCCGATGACGAACACTGCGGACTGAGTATTTCATAAGCAACGAAGGTGCCATAGGAGAATTCGAAAGCAGTTCTATCGGTGTACTGGTCTTGGTGGTAGAGATCAGAGGAAACTGAGGTGTTTGATGGCTCCTGAGACTGTGGAACCCACCTGGCGTGCACTGAGCCGTCTTTAAATATTATGTGATCATCTGGCGAGACTGGTCTCGGGTTGGTCTCGTAATCATCTGCAAGCAGGAGTGTAAACATGTTGAAGGCTTTGTGAGTATCGTTTCTCTGAGCATTCAGACTGTCTGTGGTTTGTTGCTCGACATTTTCCGCGGAAGTGGGCGTTGCGCGGGAGAGCAGAATGAGTAGAAAGAGAGCGGTAGAAGCGACGAACTGACTCATTGTGTGTGGTGAACGAACAAGTAGCTCGAAGAATGGCATCGGGAGGGTGTTCCAGAACTATGTTGGAGGTGCGGCAGACACAGAGGACACGACAGAGCTCAAGACTGAAAGGTGGTGGCACTGCGAACGATGTGAAGGATTTATGTGCAGAGGTTTCGCAACTGACAGTAACGATGGCGAAACTGTGTGTGGCAGATTTCGCGAGCGAAAAGAAGGCGTTTGTGGGTCATTTTTGTGGCGGTTACGGCGGAGAAGTAGAAGTGCGGCAAATGCTACTATTCTGCCCATTTCGGAGCGGAGGGGGATCGAAACGCGCCGTGCGGGCGGGAGAGGCCGTGGTACAAGGCCGAGCACAAAGGGTTTTTCGGGCGAAGACGATATGGAAAAGAGTGCTCGTCGAAGCGTGGAGGCGGCGAGGCGCGGGCGCGGCGTTTTCCGAGGGTAGGCTATCTACACGGTACTAGGAAGAGTTTATAGCGAGGGGTAAGCTGCAATCTCGCGACGGGGAAGGGCATCGAAGAGCGGGAGAGGTGGGACACGCCCCACGCGGCGGATCAGCCGGGCGAGCAGTGGCCAATCGGCCGCCACTCGCAGCACTGCATTGCGCTGCGCGCTCGCGCGTGCGCGCGCGTGTGCACGCTGTAGGGCGCGCGCTGGCCGCGCCGTTTGAAACAATGCAAGCGCTGGCGGCGGTGCTGACACGCGCGGTCCAATCGGCGCGCGCGGGTGCGGCGCGTGCTTCGCCGCAGCTGTTTCCCCTGCTCGCTGCGTCGCCATTCTGATCTTGGCCCCCTCACACTGCGCTCCCGACGCGTGTCTTTACAGGTACAGCCGCTCCTTTATTTACCAAACTGCGCGCTGAGTTGCTCCCGCCTCCCACGCCGTCGTCTCACAGCCCCCTCGCCCCTGCCCCCCGCCCTCCGCGGTTCTGCGCGTCTCTGAGGCCGACCCTGTCGCGTTCATCAGCGCCCTCGTCGGTCGCGCGTCTGCCCTTCCGCTCTTTGCCTCCTCGGTTGCCGGCGCTCTGCGGCGCGAACCCCTTGCGCTTCATCCCCGCCCCCGCTCCACGTCCAGTCTCGCAGAGCTACTCTGAGTTTGAGCGACACTATCGTCATGTCTGAGATACCACGCCACTTTGAAGCCTTTTATTCCCAGTATGATCTCCCGGCCCGCTTTAACCCCGACCACATTGACCAGCGCGAGAGCAAGTATCGCTCTGTCTACACATCATTGCTCACAACTGAGCCCCCAATAGCACCAGCAGATGCTTTACTCCAATACGTTCCCTACAGCATTGAAAAGGCCGGCCCAGGAAACTATGGTACAAAGCAGTTTGATGAAGGCGCTGAGATGGTTCTCCTCAACGACGAGATCCTCGCCAGCGTTCCCAACGCAACACTTGTACTCACGGACGGCAATGAACTTGAACGAGTCTCTGTTCTATTCCAGTTCCCTCAGTTCCTTGAACACTGTCCCAACGAATGTATCAACATTATGGTACCATGCATCTGCTCAAGCGCTTTGGAATGGAGTCTTGACACTCAAAGTGCTGCCACAGAGGCGCTTTTCTTCGTCGTCAGCAGAACTGTGCCCCAGCATATTGCGAAACATATCGCCTGGGCCTCCCTAACCATTGCGTCAAAGACAGAATCTGCCCAACTGTTTGACTCCTGCGCGGAGCTAGTATCTATGGTTCTCCCACAACTGCATCGCTATGATGTTCTCCAACTTGTTGCTCCTGACACTATTGACAGGGCCCTTTCAAACAGAATTCATGATCGAAGGCTAGCAGCACGAGTCATTGGCTCTTTCAACGATGCCCTTACACGCCGAGAAGTGCAAAACATATTTGAAGATACTGCTCTATCGCTCGCCCAAGATGATGATCCTCTTGTCCGCTCCCTAGTAGCCCAAAGCACCGCTTCTATTGCCTCCTATTTGCCCATTTCCGCTGCTGAGAAACGTATCTGGCCCCTCCTCAAGATGCTGATGTCAGATGACAAAGTCGCCAGTGTTCGCGCCGCTGCCCTACGGGCATTGGCCAAATCTGCCCAGGCTCATAGTGGTACAGAGAACACTTCGCCCTTGTACGAGGCTCTACTCAAGCCCATTTTTCTCGATGAGTGTAGGGTGGCGATTCGGGTTGCCGCCACAGATCTGAGAGATGTTGATGACGACACATATCTCATGCTCGAAATCTTCGCAGAAGTTTATGGTCACTTCCTTTGCTCTGTCTCCCATCTTTTGAACACCGAAAAGGAGTCATGGGTCATGATTCTGAATACTTTACGACAAATGGTTACTTGTAATGGACCTACAGTTCGACATTGGTGTGCTTTCAACATGCCTGCTGTTGTTACGGTTTGTGCAGTAGAAAAGATTGAACACCTCAATGGCATTATTCCTGCCCTTGCCGCTGACTCCGATGTCGAAACTCGAGTAACACTCGCAGCTGGTATTCACGAAATCGCAATGGCTCATGGAGCTCTACGTCAAGACGTGATTAGGGCCATCAACGCTCTCTTTATGGACGAAAACGCAGAGGTCCGTATGAAAGTACTTGCCCATTTCTCGGAGTTGCTCATCCTCCTCTCACCTGGTGAAAAAGCCAATCACGCCTTGGCTAAAGCTCAAATCAGAGCTTCAGAAGCAGGAAACGTTTCTAGGAGGGCTGAGGCAACAGCAAACACACAGCCTGATTCCTCTCAAAACGAAATGCGCCGACTCAAACCGATGTTTACGTCCTTGGAGATGATGTCGTTTGACTCATGGCGCACTCAAAAGCTGTTAGCAGAAGAACTTCGGAAGTCTGCTAATCTCATTCCACAGGAGATGCTTTGTGAGCACGTAGCTCCTCTTTTGTTTCAAATGGCTCGCGAGAGTACCTTTTCAGTCCGCAAGTCGGCCATGCAGGCCTTGATCTATACCGTCAGGTACATCCCCGACGTTCGACGACGAAATCATATTCTCAAACATTTTCGAAACGAATGGGCACGCGGAAAAGTATACTGGACACGACTTGCATACATTGAAGCCGCCAAATGTGCAAGAGAAATGTTTTCATCTCGTCTATTTACTCAGTTGTTCAAGGAGGAGATTCTTTCTATGTACTCCGATCTCGTACCAAACGTGAGACTCAGACTAGTGCAGTTTTTGAGCTACGTTGCTCCTATCTGGAAAGAGTTTCCAGATTTCCTCGAGACTTTATCGAAGTTGGTGGAAGACAAAGATCTTGAGGTGTCTCGTGAAGCCGAAATGCTTTTGAAGAAGCTGCCAGGCATAGAGATGCCATCTGCGATCGAAATGGAGAAGGACAAAGCCCTTGAGGCGGCAGAATCGGGATTCTACGTTCACCGAGCCCGAAAGAAGAGAAAGGTTCAATCCAAGACTGGTCATGCCCGATTCATTTATCAACGCACCAAAAGCGGCAAGGTCAAGTTATCACCTTCCCAGGGCGAAGTGAAGAAGAATAATCCTTCTATCCGTCACAGTAATCTTGAATTGTCTACGGATAACCCACAGCATGATTCTTTGACGACATCCGCACCAAATGAGGGTAATGAAACATCACAGTCTGTTAATTCAACCCTTGAGGGGGGCGTCCATAAAGATCTTCGCGATAAGGCCGCAACCAAGCCGAATGCTCCCGGAAACAATATCAGGCAAGAAACTGAGGCGTCTCCGAGCAGCGGAGAAACGAATGTTTCACCGAAAGAGTATTCACCCAGTAGTGAAGGGAACGGGGGGGCACATCAAAGAAGAAGGGCTTTTTCGCAAGGCTTTTGTCTAGCTGCTTTGGCAGATAATCTTCTTCAGCAGATCATGATACGATGAACTATAATCGATCAGGGAAAAGTAAGCTCTTGGCATAAGAACTATTGTAAATACATGTTCCATGAACAACCTTCTCAATGAAGCAATCAAGACGTGTTTCCCTTTAAAACTGGCAGCGCTTGTGACTGATCGCACATTTTCTGCTCCTTCAGGAATTTGGGGTTCTGAGTCAGCTGAGAAGTGCTGGTATTTTCGATTTCATTCTGTTCGTTCCGAACTCCAACGAAAACATGATACATATTTAGGTTCCAGACTGCTGAATAGTACCTGCTGTACTTGCAGCAATGTCGTACCTCAGCCGAAAGCTCAGAGAGGGATATACTGATGGGTTCTATATAGTTCCCATCAAGGCAGAACGTGGACCGGGAAGCAGGACTGTACAGCGAAATCCGGCAGGTTGCTGTGTGCTTTCAGACGTAAAGGCCTAGACGAATAGTTCGAGGTTAGAGTGTAGCGTGATGACAAACAATTTTCTCTCTCTCTTTTCGTAGGCGTGAGGGACAATCTGAGCGTGCTGCTCAAAGTGAGATTCCCCGGTGATGCAGGGTTTTTTTCTTTTTCTCACTGTCTAACGGAGTTCGTCGAGCCGCGGCCGTACAAAAAACTTTTTTGTTAAGAACACGAACCCTCTAGAGATTCGCCGAAGTCTATGGCATTAATGTTATTCCAACAAGATCGTAATGGAACCCGTCATGGGCTTCCATTTATTAGAATATATTACAATGCTTCTTGTTCTAATACGGTCTGCGTCTGCCATGACGAGCAGTGCTATTCCAAAGCTATGGGTTCTCAGAACATTCTTGTCCGTGTGGGAACACAAAAACCACTAGGCCACATGTCCGGTGTGTACGGTGGGCAGTCTGCAGCTGTGTCGTATATGTACTCCCACAGTCCGCACGTAGTACGTGCAGCACGAGAGCTGAACTATCTAAAAATAACCCTCTCTCATAAAGAAAGCCAAAAACTTTTGACCGTAACAGACGTTCCTAACACTGACGATCAGGAATCAAAGAAGGTAAAGTTGTCAAATTGACGGTCTTTTGAGAGCCAGGAAAAGCAAATGGCCATTTCGTTCCATTATCTTGTCTTGATGGGCCTTGAAGAAGAAAGGCTTTCTTTACAATTGCGACGGTCAGCGCACTTGCTTGTTGCGCGAAAAGAGAGCTTTTCTCTTTGTCACAGGTGCCATGCTCGGGCAACCTGCCCCCAACCAAGGCAATTGCAGAGCGCTAGCCACGAGGAGTGGGAGGGTTGGGTTCGAAATGCGAACAGGAAAGCGGAGTGCGCTGGTGTGAAGAGCGTAGGAGCTTGGCAAGACGCCGACGATGGAAAGATTGCTCGCCAAGGCCGCTCACACCAACGTCGAGCAACCGCGGCTCGACGGATCAAGTAGCGCACTCCTCCAAATAAAAACTTCTCTTCGCTCCTTGAAATATCAATGTTCTCCATACAACGTTACATACGCAGTGTTCTCTTTATCTTTCTCTATTTCTCGTGCAGTTGTTTGATTCGTATTTTCTCTTCTTCTTTTTTTTGAGCGCGTTACGTTAATTACTCGTACCGCGAGGGGCTATAATGGAAAATAAGCAAGCCGCCCAGAAACCTATAATACGTCTCCAGGAAAGTCTAGTGACTGGCTGCAAACGTACAACCGTGTTACGCTCACTTAATGACTACATTAGTCTCCTCGAAAAGCATTAGACCTCTAAGGTTGTCTCGGCCTGCCGGATCATTTCGTCACCGTCGATTATCGCCGTTTCATTTCTTTTGCTTTATCTCTTTTTATCTTGCAATACCTTCCTTTTCTTCACGGGCTTCACTAATCAAAATACATGTTGCTACATTGGGGGGCACTCTCTTAAGTGAAAAGGTCTATTTCCCTGTCGTGTGTACTAAGCTACAGGCTATGGGGCGCCTTGTAGTGGTGTGTCACTAAGGGGACGGTCTTTAGAGATTGAACGAAGAGGAGAAGAGTACGAAGAAGGCTGTCAGCGTCTGTAGCGAAATGCTCAAGAAGAAGAAGAAGAAGAAGTAATAAATCTGCCTTGCTCTTGTCGTAGCCCAGTGAGTGTAGCACAGCTCCCGATTACAAGCTAGTGGCTGAAGAATAGAAGTGTTTTGGGTTGCTGGGTCTCTGGCAAACCCTCGCGACGATGATATCAGCATATGAGAGAGAGACAGAGAGAAAGATAGTGTGTGTGTGTGTGTGTCTATGACTAATGCTATTGATTGTAGTGGGTATCTGCGATAAGCAGGGGAAACCATACGAGTATCTTACGCGTTCACAAAGAAGAGGATGACGGAGCGGTTCGAGTATTTCCTAAGACCTGAAATGTTTTACCGATGCCAGGCACGTTGCCTATTGTGTACTGCACCACAGACATTTACTTCTCTCAATGGAAAGATTTTCATAGGACGTTCGTCCAGTATCTGTCTCACAAATGCAAGAACCATAAATGCAAAGTCATGGATTCAAAGTAATCAAACCATACAATGGGCAATGGGCAACGAAACAAGAGGGACCTTCGGGTACTTTCGAGCGAAGAGGTATGGGTCACTCGTTCTTTGCCCTGGGACTTGTCTTCAGGAATGAACCTTGCTTGGGAGACTTAATTCCTTTCAGAGCAAACCTTTTCCTCGGGGTGCTGCCAGGGGCTTGCGGGCCATCAGCACAACTTCCTGTGAGTGTCCGTGGCTTCGTTTCAGAAGGAAGCGTCTGATCAGCTGTAGCGGAAGTCAGTGCTACCCCTTTATTTCGAGGTTTCCACATGGTATGTTGGCGCTTTGGGTACGTGCGATTTGTCTTTCCGCCAACAAAACTCCTTGTTATTCTCAGAGATGGTTTTGATCCACCAACTTGATCGCTCTGCTTCAGGTACGCAGATGGTATATGCTCAACTTTTGACGATAACACTTGCGCAGAACGCTCTGTAGTGTTCGAATCCTTCAAATCGTCATTCTCAGAGCTAGACTGCAAGCTTCGAGGAGTGGCTGGCGTCGATCGACCAACCTTACCAAAGAACATAGTTCTTGCTCGATTTCTATTCCCGCTCTTACGCTGAGCATCGCGTTGCTCATTCAGGTGAATAGCATACAACTCTTGTTCCTCTTCCTCTCGCTTCATATCGTCCTCAAAATTATCAAAGCCCTCTTTCATCGAGGTCTGAATTCTTTCATAAACTGTTGTCATAACCTCATTCACGTCCCGGTCTTCATCTTCCCGAAGTCTCGAAATGGCGTTGTGAAATTCTTCCATCTGGAAGCAAGCTGGAGCGACTAACGGTAAGAATTTTGCAAGTCGCAATCTAACATTTGAGACTTTGTCTTGGGACAGACGAAGTACATCAGCACCGTATGTGTCCCGAAACAAGCACTTGCTGTACATTTCGAGAGCTGCGTTCGCGGATTCTATGAAAGATATTCTCATCCAATAAACAGGTCCATTGGCCCACTTCTCCCGAAACTCGCGCATAACTTCTTCTCTCTCTATGATGTCCGGAATATATCTCATACATGTCGCGATCGCAGCCATAGTCGCTTTCCTGACGAGATTTGAACTTTCAGCGGCCATTTGATAAAGAAGAGGAAGGGCATTGGATCGAATTATGGGCGGCGGTACTAGAGGAGCGGCGAGCTTCAGTTGCCTCGCTAAGAGCTCTTGGGTTCTCCAATTTCCTCTGGCAAGGGATTGCAGGTTGTCGAAGATTGGAGCCAGCTTGTGTTCAGAGTTGTAACCACTGTGTCTCGCTAACTCAGAGATTAGCTTTTCCAAATGACGAAGCGTATTCAGTTTTACTACGCCATTGCCATCCTCCAAAAGACGAAGGACTGTATCGAATAAGTTGTCAATAGTGTTTTTTGCCCCCAAGACCTTGATAGTTTCGTGCAGCCCGGCTGCGAGTCTCCAACGGGTTTCGGGGTCTGAATCACGGGACAAGAATTCTACTATAGCTGAAAGCTGAAACCGACCACTTTGCGCGAGACATGCAACTACACCAGGCAGGTTAAATGCACAGTTCTTCCTAACAGTAGGCCCGTTGCATGTTGCCATTGACACAAATGCCTTGAATACTTCTTTCTTTGCTGCGTCATCTTTGAGTCGATCGTAGCAACAGAATAGAAGCTCGCCGTACACTTCGGAATTAATTTCAAGTGAAAGATACTTATCATCATCGATTATTCTTTGGTCTTCTGAAGCAAAGCGTCGAATCTTAGCGCATTCCCTAAGAAGAACTGATGGGATGTACTTGTTGAAGAGCTTTGCCGATGGGTTCTTCCCCTTGTGAGATAAACCGATATGTGACAGGGCTCGCATAGTTGCTGCGCGAATGCGTGTGTCTTCATCTTGTAGCAGACTCACCAGACATGGCCATAACTCCTTCTCAACAACAGATACGTTCACAGCAGCCCCAATCGAAGACAAAGATTCGGCAATCATACCCCGGACTTCAGCATCGCGATCCTTGCACACTTTAATTGCTGTGCGCATGATCCTAGTTTTCAGATACTCGTCGCGTGATGATATTGCAAGAGACCCGAGAATCCTGGCATGGAGCTTTCTGTGTGACGCCCATCCATCGTCCAGATTGCTTACAAACTTGTTGACATCCTTTGCAGACCATGTGACGTGGGGCAAAGTTACAACCATAATATGACCCCATACTTCTCGAACAGAACTGTCTCTAGTCAACAAAACGATATCAGATGCAGTACGACTCACGATCTTCGCCAGTTCTCCACGTACTTTCTCTACAGACACAGCAATTAACGCTTCACCTGCCGAAAGCTGTAATGAGTCACTCCATTTCATAGACTTAGAACATATAATTGGTATCAATGTGTTCTCCGCATATTCACGACAAAACTGAAAAACCTGTTGCATCTCAAATAGGATCAAAGTAACAGCATCTTCATCATCGCTACGAAGTGTATTTGCTATAGTGCTTATGTTTATGGTAACGTTTTCGATGTCATCCTTAAACCCATCCATCATTATCGAGAAGAATTTTCCGGGAACTTTTTCGCCTCGAAATCTAGGGGACAGAGGAGCAGTTGGACTTGCAGGCGTGTTATTCCCCTTTAGGGATTTGGACGAACCTTCGCCGTTCATTGCCACCCACCTTGAATAGAAGAAATAGATAGACTTCTTATCCAACACCTTAATGCCAGAGCCTCCCTTTCAGGGGTGCCAGAAACTGTTCCCCAATACCCTGAGAAGATACCAGATTTTCGGTTTGCAACGACTGCCGTATTAACTTGTTGATGCGGCAGTGTCACCAAGGAGCACAACAAGGGCTTCAATCAACCTTGTGCAAAGAAGAGACGTATGAAATCTTTGAACTTCTTCGACGGAAGCTGTTTGCAAGCAACCATGAAATATCATTCTCTTGGCTCTTGAGAGGGTGATTCAATCATACCAAGACTTCTTCACACCTTGGAAGTCACTTTCAAGTTTCCATAAAAGTGCTTAACTTGCAGTTCGGATGCTGCGTGAACCAATCTGCTGGGGAAAAGGCGCATTGAAAAGAGTATACCGCATTGGGTACAATGTTCTCGTAGTCCACGATGAGCATGAAGAACATTTGGGGAGGATATTGCGTGTCAGGAATTTGACGGACGCAAGAAGCCAACATCCCAACGAACTGCACCACCAAAATTTAAACCAGATAAAGCTGACGTCAAACAAGCCTCAAAATTTTATAGTGCAACAGGAAAGAGTACGATGAGACTCACAACATGTTAACCAACTACGTTAGGATGATATGGGTCACTCCCTTTCCAGTACTGGGAATAGTATAAAAACAGTGGTAGGGACGACTGCGATAATTCCTTAGATTTCAATTGGTAAACGATTCTGTGCCGATGAGACCAGAACCTATTCGCACAAATATGTTCACCAATATGATCCTAAACATAAGCACTTGGACGATTCATTCAAGGAAGACATCGTGTTCTGAGGCTGTGAGAAGCTTGGATTCCGATAAATTAGAATGGATACGTTGTGATCTTAATGAACGTCTAGGTGCTTGTAGTTCATACACTTGGTTTCCCACTTGCAACGTGATGCTGTACATGTTCGACAACATACGATAGATAGATAGAATCTTCAAGACTTGAAAGACATAGCAGGCCCATGCCTCTCGTATCTTTGCTTCATGCATGATGTTCATAGCAAAAAACTGGTATTCCAACGGTAATTCTGGCAGGAGGAAGTTGTGAGGAATCTTCAAAGAATGTCTCGGAAGCTGTTCATATCGTCGCCTACTGGTTTCGGTTTGAAGTCATAGTTCAACATGACGATATATAAGACTTTCTTCAACTCTTCGAAGTGGCAAGAGTGCGACCCAGTCACTCTCTGAAGTTGGAAGGAAGCCGAGTTGCTCAGCTTTCCAAATGCCAACAGCAATACCAACAGATGAAAGTGTGATGCGCCAGATCATTTGTGGCACAAGTTGGCGCAGGGTGAGTTGCTTTCGCACTGAGGCGAAAGCTTCATACGAACTAAGAACAGTGCGAACATGCATGAAGAGCATCGTCAGAGTTGAGGCTACGGAAAAAAACTGAACTGAGGATCCGGCCATGAATAGTGCGAATGCGGAAGTAACAAGCGTACGGATGGGTTGGTTTGCAATTTGCCATGAAGTCGAGTAAGCCAGTTTCATTGCATTCGGGGCAACTCCGACATTTCGGTCAGGTACTTCGATCGTCTTAAACGCATTTGGATCTCGAGCAGATAGATTATTGGGAAATCCAGGAGGGTGTCTATTTTGTTCGATGGCGGTTCGCGCAGAAGATGGCCGAATTGGTTGGGCACCTAGTGACACATTGATCTGCTTTGTGAAGTCAAAATTCCAGCGACGGGTCTGTTCAGTGTTCCCTGTCATGACGTAGAAGACAACTAATACGCTTGCGGGTATCGTCTTGAATTGACAAGAACTGCAGTGAAGCGCCTGGCTGATCGGTAGTATTACGCCCGTTGCATTAATAATCCTTCTCGCCTTCAATCCTTCGAGACGCAACTGGTCAGCCAATACACTGTTCTCGATTCAGGCCTCAAGAGAGGGCTGATTCGGCGGTACCTACAAGGCACTTGTTGGGAACCTGCAGATTGCAGGCTGTTGTCACTCTCTTCAAGAAAGTATAGTCTTTAGCAAGTACACGGTACCGCGCCGGTGCGACAAAAGGTTGTATCGACGGTGAAGGCTTTAAGGGTATAACGATATGGATTCCTAAGTTCAGATAGAAGGCCACCCTTTGAAGCTCACAACCTTCTCTGAAGAAGACCAATTCCCCACATTTCATCACGCTTTCATCCACATTCGCACAAAGCTTTCTAAAAAACATGCTTCCCAGAAAGTTTAGATACATTTCTGCGACACGTATACATACGTCTCTACGTAGAAGTGGCTGGTACTTTGTTCTAATTTTGGTTAGAAGTTCCTTGATTTTCAAAATCTTCAAAAGACAAGCCCGCCGTCCATGTCCATGTGATTCCCGTAAACAAGATGGAAAACACCTTCGAAAGTGTCTTCACGGTGTTTTCCAGGATTCGTGAACAGGGTGCAACGAGGTCTGGATTGATGCTTTAGCCCGGAAACGGCTTTTGCAAGCATTAACCTACCTTCAGTTCCTTTCTTATTTTCGCTGAAACCGTGTGGAGAAACTGTTCGTCACGAAGACAGACTTTCTTGTTCGGAGCATCATCATTTTGCGTGGTTTAAAAGCTTTAGCGATTCTGAACAGTAGCTGTTCAGTACAAGATAACTATTCGCAAAGCAGTGATCACGGGTGCGAAGACGTCAACAGTTAATTAAGAAGAAGAAGACTACCGTCTTTGGGAGCTGCTATCACGAGTCTTTGTTTAACAATGGAGGTTGAAAACCAGTTTCCTGGGGTTGTGATGCCGAAAGAAGACGATGTTTTCCAAGTTCTGTATCGCAAAACGAAACGTCAAAAGTTTAGTGAACAACAGCAACCAGAAGATAACGATGTTCGGAGTAAAACCATGAGGAAGTCAAAACCACGGCAGGGGTCATATGAAGCGATTGGACTATGTCTCCCTGTGTGTAAAGCACTCGCGCAAGCTGGATACAGCTTTCCAACACCTATTCAGCGGAAGGTAACTCCACATATTCTTGACGGTCACGACGTGGTTGCAATGGCTAGAACTGGATCCGGAAAGACTGCTGCATTCCTTGCTCCGCTTCTTCACCGCCTTGATGCAAACCCCCTGTTGGCGTCCACAGCTGCGAAGAGAAATGGTCCGCGAGCATTAGTTGTAGCACCGACTCGTGAACTTGTTTTGCAAGAACTTCGGTTTTGTCGCATGTATGCGAAACATTTGAAATCCATTCGAACTGCAGTTGTTGTTGGAGGAACGCCCCTCGATGCTCAGTTTGCAGCATTGGCGATTTGTCCGGATATCGTGTTTGCTACTCCGGGAAGGCTGTTGCAGCTCTTGGCCGAAATGGGTGCGCGCGGAGGTCTTACGATTTCTACGGCTGAGATCATCGTTTTTGACGAAGCGGATCGCCTGTTTGAAGGGACTTTAGCAGTCGAGACTGCAGCCCTTATATCCCAGTTGAAGGACAAAACGACGGAAAGCATGAACTCCCGGCAAACTATACTTGTATCTGCAACAATGCCCCATGCCCTGGCTGAGTTCTCGAAGACTGGCCTTCGTAGTAATTTGAAAGTTGTTCGTCTTGACGCAGATAGATCGTTATCTCCCACTCTGGCAACTGCGTTTCTGGCCACAAGAGGGGACTTAGAAAAGGATGCTGCCTTGCAAGTAGTTCTGCGAAAGATAAGACAAGAGGGACGCAGTGGAATCGTGTTTGCTGCAACACATCGACGTGTAGAGTATCTCACCAGTCTACTGAAGTTCTGTTTGTGTGACAAGGTGTTTTGCATTCACGGAAACATGGACCAAATTGCTCGACAGGAGTCCGTCAAAGAATTTCGGAAGAAAAAGGGAATACTCATAGTCACAGACGTAGCTGCCCGCGGTATAGACTTGCCAGAACTTGATGTCGTGGTCAACTATGATGTGCCAGCCACTCCAAAGCTGTTCATTCACAGAATTGGTCGAGCCGGAAGAGCTGGAAGATTCGGTTCTGCGATAAGTTTAGTGGCCCCAGATGAGATTCCCTACATGCTTGACGTCTTTCTTTTTGTCGGACGAAATTTCACATATGCAGATGTCACAGATAGCAACCATTCGGGCTGTGATACATCCCAAGCCATTATGATAGATTCGAGTTTTGTATACGGATCAATTCCGAAAGGTGTAGTGGATGAAGAAGTGGAGATCACCCGGAATGCTCTTCAAGATATTGATATCGAAAAGGCACACACTTCGGCACAGAACGCCCACAAATTGTATACGAAGACTAGAGGAAATGCTAGTGGAGAAAGCGTTAGGCGAGCAAAGACGTTGAACACGGAAGGTAGTGGAAGAAAGTATCTACCCTCGCATCCATGGTATAATTTCTTGGAGTCCGCTGAGGAGCGTGAGGCTGCCGAACAAGCGGAGCTTATTTCAATCTGGCGTCCCGCAGAAAGTACTATAGAACCGCCTTCCGGAATATTGTTGAGGAAAAGAAGGAAGAGGCGTCAAAGAACCGAAGAATATGACAGAGTTAATGCAGACGGCGAAAGTCCCTCGAGCTTTCACAATTCACGAGAAGCTGACGACAGTTTCCGCACTAAAACCCTAGAGAGTATTACAACAACGGAACCAGGTTTAATTAGAAGTGGAAGAGCAACTCCCCGCCAGAGGGCCTTGGAAGAAGAAAGAAAGCAGTTCTTTCTTCCTACTCGTCAGCATTATAGCTTGCAGCAGAACCGCGCGCTAAAGGCATCGACTGGTGGCAGCATGGGAGATAACTTGCGGGCCTACAAAGAACTGCAAGAAGCAGCAATGGACATAAATGCGGATGAAAACGCTGATTTGCTTCGCAGCAAGCACACTGGGGCGAATTCGGGAAAGTATTGGGATAGAGTTACCAAGCGTTTTGTCAAGGGCGGTGTCACTGACTCAACTTCCAAGCGGAATCTTCACGTTGCTACAAGGGAAGCACGGGCAAGAACGAATGCAGGCAATTCATATGGAACTGAAGACGGAGAACGGTTTAAGAGGTGGTTGTCTAAAAACAAGAAAACTGTCGAGCAGTTTTCTGAACAGCTTAACTCCGGCGTTGACACAACTAAGATGGCTATCAATCACGGGTTGGGAATGAACGATTTCCGAAGGGGCGCGTTCGGGCGGAAAGCGCGACTCGCTGTCTTTGCCAAGCAGAATCAGAATGCCGGAGAGAAAAACATGGGGTCGGAATTAAAGAACAAGGACCAGATCAAGAAGACTAGGAAGCAGAAAGCCAACGCTGAGGCACGTAGAGTGGCTCAAGCTAACAAAAGGAAAGGTAAAGTACATGGCAAAAGACACGAACGGCTGTCAGTCAGCAATCGAGGAATATCAAAGACGAGAATTATCACAAGATACAAGAAGTAACTTGTTGAGGGGTTAAAATATGCTTCAATAGACAATGGAGATGCTGCTTGTGCTTTTGTACGGGGTTTTATCAGTAAAAGCATCTCATCTTTGGATGCATTGGATGTACGAAGATGCTTTGATTCTTCCCACTTCCGTAGGTTGCTTCGTACGACCCCTCTGCAGCAACGGAGAGCTAGAATTCCGTCGGACTCTGAATTCACCATCTTCCTCTTTCACGTGATTCGCAAGTGTTTTGAATTTGTTTCGTAAAACTAATTTTTGAGGAAAAGAATTGAGCAATCCACCTCGCGAAGGCAACTGCCCGAGTTTACAGAGGGTTTGCTGCTGAAATTGTCCAGAACAACATATGTGTTGAACACAAGATACGACGGTAGCCCCCTTAGTAAGAGTTATGCTTAGGGAACTCTGCCTGCAACTGCAACGGATCTGATGCCATCTGCAGTTCACTGAAAGCATACATCCGCAACTACGAAGGCAGTTCAACCAGCGTACAAAGTAGCGTTCTCACCACCGTCATCCTGTGTAGCACGTGACATTATCTTCCGAATTCTAAGGGCGCCCAGATCCCCCGCGCAAGGTTTACATCCGATTCTCAAGTTGCTTACCTCAAAACCATCTGAAGTTCTGTAATCCTGCGCGGTACGCTTCCGGCCCCGGAGCCGCCTTCAAAGACGAAGATATTGCGGAACACGGCCGAGAGCCGCTCACGCACCATATCGAATGCGTACACCGGTGAGCTGTGAAAGATTCTTCTTCAACCTACCCCCAATCTGAACGATTCTTCATCTGAGACCAAGACGCTGCATCGCCCACTGCTCGAAGATTCATTGATGGATGAACGCATGGACGATGCTGAGCCAGAGACGATCGGGCCGCTATGGATTCGTCGTCAGGTCTTTGAGCACTCGGTCGCTGTTCCAATCCTGACTATATCGAAAGCTTCGCAAATAGATTTCACCCGTCTTGCGGATGAACTCTTAGCCGCTAATGTCGTCACCGACCACTCAGCGCCACCAGCTGTGACTTATGATGCGTGGGTGGCGGCGGCAGGACTGCATGCTCGGTTAGACTCATCAGAAGACGCCGGCATTATCATCGAGGCTTTGGAAACCAACGCGCCAGATGCGTTCGTGAGGTGCAACGATCCTGAAAAGCTTGCGCCAGGTCGCCAGTTGAACTATCGGTGCCTTTTGATTCCAGTTCCTGAGTTGCTTGCGTTCTTACGGTTACATGCGCTCGCAACTATTGCAAGTCGCTTCAGAGAACAAGCTGATGCTGTTTGGCCGGACGCTGATCAAGCAATCGCACCTTCAACATCTGCACCTACTTCTCCTCTGCCTCTTGGAGCTGACGTTGGATCAAAAGCACAACCTCCTGGCATGCAACCAGTCCCTATGACACAGACATCATCGCCTCGCGCATCCCAAGCTCCTGCACCGCTTTCACCTCGCATGTTGCAGTCGCTTCCCTCCTCTCAAGGATCGCCACATCCACAGTCGCCTGCGCCACCAAGCAGTCCAAGCATTGACAGTTTAACAAGGAAGAAAACCCCAACGCGCCTTGGATCCATGATTCAGACGCAGTCCGCGATCATTGCATCTGTGCAACACGCATTTCAAAGAGAGACAAGGCTCGTGGTATCTAACTTGAAGACCATATTGCTTACCATTGCCTCCGCCTATGGTGCTATTCCGACATCAAGTGTTGCTATGGAAGTACTGCAACATGAAAGTGGGATTGTAATGGGAGGAGGGACTGTGGCCGTAGAAAGCGGTACCTTGGATCGACAAAATCTTCATGGATCGCTGAGAAGAACCAACTCTCTTGGCTCTGGTCAGCGAGGTACGTCTAAGGAAGACAATGCAAAGGCTTCAACAAAGAATGTTCCGATTACTCGACAGATGTTTGAGCACATGTCTTTTCTGCTTACTACTACTTGTGACCCTTCGTGCTCGTATCGACCAGTGTCATGGGTTGTGCCGCAATGGAGAGAAGGCTTGAGTGCGTCTGCAATTCCTCTGGAAGAACTTGTTAAGATCATTACCGATGCAATCACACGAATCCCGTTATTGAGAGAGATAGATGGGTCTACAGATGTTGTGGAGATACGTGATATTGATCGAAGGACAATCCTCAGGTCGTCAATACCCGCAACGAATGCGAGCGTGACGGATTATCCTCACGCAAGAGAGGTTCGCATTTCAAATTGTTCAGACTGTCACTTTTACCTCCTGTGCTCTCTAGGACGAGTGTCTTTTATCGCTTGTCGTGATTGTACATTGTTTATTGGAGCATGTGTGTCCACTTCACTCATTAATTGCGTTAATGTGCGCCTTCACGCAATTGCACGCGTTTGTCGGGTTACCAATTGTCTCGACACCCATCTATATATATGTACGAATAGAAACCCGCAAATTGTGGGCGAGAACCGGGGTTTGGTGTTTGCTCCGTATAATGCAGCTTACGGCAAAACAGAGCTTGAAAAACACATCGCCGCTGTTGGTGTCGATCCGGACACGAATGTGTGGGACAAATTCTACAGACCAGCTTACCGTTCTACGTTCATGACGGATAGAAAAGACCCAGATCTTACACCTTCAGTTGCCACAGTCTTACCTCCTGAAAGGTTTCTGCCTTTCGCCGTACCCGTTCGATCGTCTAAGCCTTTGCAGAAACAAGACAGCGATCGCATGCAGACAGAGAGCGACAACGAGCAAGAAAGGGATGCTACCACGAGACTTCTTTTCTCAATACCGCTTCCACTTCCGGACGTCTACCAGGAACAACTTGACCGCAAGAGATCAGAGATGTTCACTTTCCGAACAGAGATACGTAAGATGGAGAAGAAGCATGCAGCTCTTAATCATACCCAACCAGAGACTCGAAGTGATAGATCGGAAGTGAAACAGGATGTGTCTATGAGTGACAGTGTAGGCCCTTCATCAGGGTCTCAGACCGATGAACAGTATGGTCCTCAACACCCGACGAAGAAGACTGTTTTTCAGTTCATGGTGAACCAGCGGTTCCGTGAATGGCTCACTAACTCTGGTAGAATAAGACAGCTCAATGACTTGGTGAGATTGGAAGAGGTTCAAAGATGAGCTGAATCGGACTGCTTTCACAATGTATCGGGGGTACGTCGATAGACGGTTCAGGTACAACGTGCTTCATCACTTTGGCAAATACGGAGCTCTCGAATTTAATTCGTTTGTTTATTGAAGGGAGCGTTGGCATCATTTACGTTTTGCTGTTCGTTTGCGGACCTAGGGCTTCTGCACCGGAACAGACTCGATTTTCTCGCCAGATTAATGGAAAAAGCCTTTCGATCCAGAGATTATGCAGAAGAACCCTCACGGATACCTTCACCGTTGTTTTGTTCTATCGAGTGCTGTTTCGGAAGTATTAAAATCCTTTCAGTGCATATCTGGAATTATAAAGCTGTCATTGGTATACCGAGCATCCAAAGCGAGACCTGATCGGAAATCGGTAAGAATTCGCATGCATGTATGAGTCTGCACACTGAATCACGACTTGAACAAGCAACATTTCCACGTCCAAAGAGGTGGGGGACGACCTAAAAGATTGACGCTGTGCAAATTATCGGTTGCTTCAAGGTACCGAAGGTAGAATCATGATCGAGTAACACCCAAATAGCTATCAATGATAGCTTATGTGCTTCTGCGGCGTTTTTCGGCCAGATACAGGGTAACAGCACAAAAGCAGGGCTCAGAAAACGTCCGCAAACCCATACATTCGTCTGAAGTTATGTCGTGAATGTATAGACTCTGATGGGTTGTTTGCTCAAAAGTGCAAACTGTTTAACATATGATGTCATTTGCAGCTGCTTTCCGATAGCAGTTGCCGTCCTAGCCAGTAAGTCGGCATCATCAAGAAAGCCATGACCTTCCATGTGACCACAATATTCCATTTGACCCAAAACATTACGAGTGCCACAATGTGACAGAGAACACATGCCTCGAAGCCAATAATGATGCCCGCATTATCCGTCCCGCTTATGTTTAAAGGAAAGACTCCCATTTGTACCCATACGTAGAGCAGTACCAAAACAGGAACAGTAACACCTAGCAATCCAAAGAGAATGACAACTGGATGAGCTCTCTTCTCAGGAGCCGGAATGGGTGAAATGAACTCCGGCAATGGCGACTTCTTGACACTGATATCAAAATCGAACACTCCTCTTTCCGCTTGATTGAAAAGTTCTCTGGCTTCGTCTGAGAACGTCATACTATCAGTGATCGTCCATGTTTCACTTGGGTCGAGTTCAAAATCTCCCATTACAAGTTGGACTCTATACGAACTATCTTTTCGCCAAAAGTCTAGATCGGCCTTGATCTCTTTTGGCAGTTTGACATCAACCTTGAAGTCGCGACCCTTCTTCCGTAATAGATAGAAATTATCCTTCCCGGTATCCTTGTTTACAAACCGAAAGAACACTTGATTTGGAGCCGCTGGTTCTAGTTGGTCGTCCAGAAAGGAAGCTTGGCAGACGATTGAATCCGTAGGTGCGACTTGTACGTTGGGACTAGAAACTTGCTTCAAGGATTCGCGATCGGTTGTTACTCTCAGCCTTTGAACTCGCTCTCCCCCTTGCACATATGACGCTTTGAAGAATGCTTTTTCGAAGTGCATGGGTTCTGTGCTGACCAAGACGAAGGCTGCCATGGACAACAGGACGAATCGAGGAGCAATCATGTTCAACAAAATTGCATCCAGTGAAGCTGTTCAAGCAGCTCAGATATGTGAAATAATATTTGTCCCTCTTATACGACGGTAGTACTTCAGACAACGAAGTGGAATGTTGAGGACTGCACGCGAGAAACCTAGCTGGATTGCTAAGGTCGATCAAAGCAGACGGTCGTGGATCACGTCACGATCATGATTCATGATTCATGAATGAATAAATGAATGATCACGGCGAAGAATGGATCAAGCAAATTCCTAATTTCAAGTTGATTGCATCGCAGCTGATATTTGATACAAGCGAGAGTGGACTTTTGCCGCCAGAGTCTTGCTTGGCACCACATCCTGTATGTACACGTATACCTCTGTATGAAGAATTTACAAGCTCTATCTGTCGTTACAGAATTATATCCAAAAATTTAGTGTTCTTTTCCGAACCCGCGATACAACCTGACCATCATACAAAATATCAAGGATATCTCCCCTGTTTTCCAAGGGCTGCCTCATCAATTGTGATCATATCTTTACAATCATATCATGATGATCAAATTTTCTTCTCTTTGCTGATTGCTGCAAAGAATAGTTTCCCCTCCCGGATGGGCAAGATCAAGGATGCTTAAATCCCGCTCATGGTCATACATACGGAGTAGACTTGATCGATGAGCACGTTGTTCCCACAGCAAAGCATTCAGTCGGATTGAAAACAGGTGCAAACTGAGGTGCGAATCAAAGTAAAACAAAGAACTGGTCATGGGCGTTGGTGGCGAGGAGAAAAGAGGTAATCAAACTGTGCTGTCATCTTGTGGAACTGAGCACATGAAAGCGACATTGGGAGCAAAGCACTATCTAAATGCTACGCTTGTATTGAGTATCGCGCGAGGAAAGCTGCACAGTCGAATGCTGAATTGTTAGTTCCACTATTGGAACGATGCGATCGAAGAAAATTGTAATGCCACAGACTGCCCATTTAGGCCTTACCTCTATTCGCTCACTGACAACATGAAGCTTAGGGGTGGTGCCTTTGTAGAAGAGAACGGAGATGAAGCTGTATTCACACATTGAGTGCGAAACGCGAGCACTACTGAACCGAAGGTTGTCTGCAGCAACGGATTGCAGAGATTGTTAATGCTCGCATCCAGCCAGAACTGCAAAAGTGAGAGAGTCCAAGCCTATATGCAATCACATATGTTACAGTTTAACATGCCCAGTGCTAATGGAGTGGAATGCATGCGTACTACGTACTTCTGAACTCCCATTACTACGTATTACGTAGTTATGGGAGTTCAGATACCAAGAGTTTCGATAACGCCCATAGGCTGTCCAACAGGCGAATGTCGACTGTCTGAATCGACGCGAATCACGAATCGTGTCTACAGTCCCAGAGTCTGGGACCCAGACAGTATTCTTAGCAAGGCTTTCCTCAAAGAAATGGCATGAAGTCATTCTACTGTATAGGCCTATTGCATAATGCATTGCTTACAAGAGGGACTGGTGTTAAACACTGTTTACTAAACACAGGTGCGCCATTTGTAATTTTAAGCACCCAGAGACCCGCTTGTCCCCGAAGAATTGATGTTGCTGCAACTATCGCTGCCACGACAGCTGCTCAGGCCTGACCGTCTCCCCGCATCATGGAAGGCGTCGACCATTCCGCCGCGCGCGGCGCGCTGTTGTGGCGACTGCTCTCCAATCCGTACTGCGTATCGGCCGCCGCGTGCGGGTTACTGGCAGTGGCGGTATCGTTTTACCTTTCGCGCCCGCGCGCTCCGCGCTTGCCACCTCGCCTTCGCCGAGTGCGCCAAGCCCTGCGACGGTTGTCTCACTCCTCATTCTTGTTTCGCACTGCTCCAGGAAACCCTTCGCTCGTGCTTTGCACACAGAGGCGGGCATTGTTCGTGCTGAATGCGGCGCGAGACACCGATGAGGGTGGTGTCGAAGTTGATGGCGTGCAGCACACCGAACATTTAGTTGCGCATATTAATGATGTACGGGTTATGAAGCATGGCTTGTTCTTTGAAATGGGACGCGCTATCGTGCTGTCGGACGGACAGGATAGACATGGCTTTACATTTCTCACACGCCACGCTGCAGATACCTTTCTGCAATTGCTGGCGCATGTACAAGACCAACGTCCACCCGATACTCTTGATTTGTTTCTCACTACGTTCAACGTGGGTAATAGTCAGCCGCCTGATGATCTATCGCCCTGGTTCCAACACTCTCTCAAAGCTCACATCGTCGCTATTGGAGTGCAAGAATGCTCATATACCCCCTCTGCAACCAGCCCACCGGCCGTTCAGCCATCGGATGGCCATGTCTCTCAAGCTCTGGCCTCAGACGATTCCTCTACCTCCAACAGCGACGATCTGCGCGCCAATCTCGCCACTCTCACCGAAAATTCTGCATCGTCGGAGCAACGTCCTCTCCTTCAATCTGAATTAAATCCATCCCTTACATCAGCAACTGCACCTTATCAAGCGCAATCCTCGATATCATCCGCTAAGGAGCACTGGCAGTCGTTACTCAATGCTCATTTTCCGGAGTCGGAATACGCTTGCATTGTCCATCACACGGCTTGGGATCGCTGTCTTACTATTTTCGTGAAGAAATCCTTGTTTCCCCAGGTCTCAAACGTACGGATCGACACTGCGAATGTCGGTGTGGCTGGGGTCATGGGCAACAAAGGCGCCATAGGTGCGCGTTTCAGCGTCTTCGACACGGAGTTTCTGATTATAAACTCCCATCTAGCTGCTCATCATGGTGAAGTAATTCGTCGCAATGAGGACTTTTCCTCCATTGCCTCTGGACTGAGTGATCTTCGTGACGGAGATGAGGCACATTTGCTTGCTGATCCTATACACTATACTTTTTCGATGGGTGACCTTAACTATCGCATCAATCTTGACAGGGATGAGGTGTTGAAGCATGTACAAGACGGTGCGTGGAAGCCCTTACAAGATGCTGATCAGCTGCTACAAGAGATGGACGCTGGACGCGCTTTCCAAGGTTTTGTGGAAGGAAAGACGGATTTTGCCCCGACGTACAGGTATGAACGAGGCTCTCGAAGGTATTCGTCTGTTAAGATGCGCATACCATCATATTGCGACCGCATACTATACCGCTCTCTTCCTGGGTGCAAAATTGAACTTGATCAATACCGCTCTGCTGATGAGATCATGACTTCGGACCATTCGCCTGTATATGCAAGTTTTCGTGCTTCAATGTCGCATGCTAAGAATGTCCGACACTTCCCAGATATCGTTTCAGAGTTTAGCAAAGACTCCGAAACAGAAGAATCCCCGCTTTTATCGAAGTCACGCTCTTTGACCCTACTTTCACGCAATAGTGTTCCTGATGAGGAACACCGCAGTCACTTACAGTTGGTATTTATTACTCTAGGCGCAACGGATCTCCCGGATATGGACAATGGGGGTCGTCGCATTGCGGTGGCAAAAGCCCTGCGCATTGATAATCATCTGATTTGGAAGAAGCACGATGAGCTGGGCGAAGGACACTACGCTGATCCGTACTGTATATTCCACGGTCCCGCCGTCGCTGAGCTCGATGAAGGCGCGTTTCGAACTGATACGATTGCTGCGACCCAAGATCCAGTATGGAACGCAGAACAGATTCCGAAAGTGGACTTGGTGGCAAGTGACTTCAAGGCATTATCTTCGAAGTATGTTATTATCACTGTAAAAGATGAGAATCCAGCACGTAGGGACGGTACTATCGGCTCCACGATCCTTTGGCTAGGGGCGTTTGACGGCACGGATCCCGTGCAATTTTCAGCACCAATCATGCACGGCGGTCTGAAGAGGGGATTAATCGTTGGACGGTTTGTGATACGATGAAGCTTTTGCCTTGTTGGGGTTGCTGAGACGTTTGTCTATTACCCTCACTACATGTTAATATCATCTGAACATATTGCAAACGAAGCGCACAGCGAAGGTGAACCTCCGTCGTCTTTCAATCGCGGGGCTTGAGCCTAGATGCGGAAACAGATGCTCTTCTAGTCCGAATGAATGATTCTTGCCATGTCCATCTAGGATCGTTGCTCTTGACTATTTTTGCATTTGGAGTAAACAGGAGCAGCAGCTGCTGCATGCTTTTGCACTCACATTTACCCTTGGTACTAGCCATCTTTTACCAATTAGATTCTCCAACGAAGGATAACTCATTTCGCTGACGGTCCCCGTTGGTACATAGCTTTCTAGAAATGTTGCCCTTTTACAAAAGGTTTGTTTAGGATATTTCTTAGTTCTTTGCTTCCTTGAATTCCCAGTCAGTGCTACAGCATTGCGGATAAACAACGACGGTTCAAAGCCTTCTTCTGAAACTATTGAGCAAAGAAGCCCATATGCCATTAACAATCTCGCAACTTGCAACGCATTTCAAGAATCGGAAATGCTTGTGAAAGATGGAGTCATGACTGTGATGCCAAAGGTAGGGGGAGAATTCTTGGTGGTGATGGAAGTCTACGGCATAGACGATATCCATAGCATGCAAATTACACGGGACTCGTTTTAGTGAGAAAACACGACGCGTCAGCACGACAGGAGCACTCTTGCTTACCGCAAACAGCTTACCGCTTACACATTTTGCAAGCGTGTACGTGTACGTGCGCAAACAGGGGGTGTAAACAAGGAAGATGTCGGGCATACAGGATTCGCATAGTTGATGTGTATGCCAGACAACGTGGTCGGCGTTGTTCAAAAATCAAAAAAAAAATAAATGATCTACAACCACTGTGTGTTGGTCCGAACGGGGCGCCTTCTGACGTGCACTCCAGCGAGGCCACGCGTGACTCGCCGCCGCCTGAGTCGTGGCCTTTTCCAAAAACATTTCGTATAAATATGTCGCACCACCCACTCCGCTAAAGCCCTCTCCGTCGTCCAACAATCTACTGTCCCGTCGCTCCCACACCCCTCATCGACGCGAACCACTTTTCATCCTTCTCCTCATTCAACCCGCACCTCGCCATCGCTATGGCGCGTACGAAGCAGACCGCGCGCAAGTCAACGGGAGGAAAAGCCCCGCGCAAGCAGCTCGCCACCAAGGCGGCGCGCAAGTCTGCGCCGATCACTGGCGGTGTCAAGAAACCGCATCGCTACAGGCCTGGTAAGTTGCAAAACCACTCCAACCCAACCGTTCATGGACGTGTGTGCGCTGTTTGATTGCATCTTCGCGAGCGAAGCAAGGTACGGCTCAAGTTGTATCGAGGCCGTCGTTCGCATATTATCAGGCTGAAGGTAGCAACGGGCTCATACGACGCGCTTCGTGCAAAGCCTTCCACAGCCATACTGAAGAGCGGCGCGTACATTATGGTGCACTTTCTCCATGACTGCTTCGACAATGTGGTTACTCCTCAAACGAGCGACACAGCCACCCCATGAACACAACCACGCCTTGTACGACACTTCTCATGAGTGCGCTAACTCTTTCCATCCATTTCGCACCTGATTTTTTCGAATGTGAACAGGAACCGTCGCCTTACGTGAAATTCGCAAGTTCCAGAAGAGTACGGACTTGCTTATCCGGAAACTTCCGTTTCAGCGTTTGGTGCGAGAAATCGCCCAGGACTACAAATCCGACCTTCGCTTCCAGAGCTCCGCTGTTCTCGCGTTACAAGAAGCCGCCGAAGCTTACCTAGTGGGTCTTTTCGAAGACACTAATCTTTGCGCTATTCACGCCAAGCGTGTTACGATCATGCCCAAAGACATTCAACTCGCTCGTCGCATCAGAGGCGAAAGGGCGTAACATTGTTACCGAGTTCGACTGTTTAGCTTTCTTTTCTGAATTCGAGCTTCTTGCGATCCGCTGTTTGTAAATCTTTGCTTTTTCACGCTTGCAGCATTTGGTTTCAACAAGACCGACGTATTTCTTCCTTAGATTGTAGTCCGAAAGTCACAGAAACTGCCGAAGAACTTCGTTGTCTGCGGCAAGCTCGACAAGTAATGGGTCATCGAAGTATTTCGTAATCGACACGTCGTCCGGCATTCCTTTCCTTCTCCTGGTCTTCACCATGCATTCACGTGCCAGCTCTGCTCTACCAGCGACATGAAGCGTGGGAAGCGGGATCGACTTATCCAGTGGGTCCCCAGGAACCACGCTCCAGTGATCAAACAGTTGTAAGCAGAAAGCAGACCCGTACGTTAAGCTTCTCAACTCAGTTTCAAACCCGAAAGACTCCAGAACAGGCATGTGCAAGATCATGCGTTTCAGTGGTGTCCCAGGAACATCCGCTTCCGCAATTACGGTTCCTCTCCGTTTCCCTGCAATCGCATGCAACACATTTGCTGATTCGGGGGCACATATGACTTCTGATACATACACTGGTTCCATTAAGCGCGGAGTTGCAGTTAGTATCGACGAATAAACGACTCTCCTGCAAGTGGGAATAACTTGCGCGGCTGAACGTCCTGTTTGTGTATCCGAAATGGTTGTGTTCAACAATCGAACCTTTACGCCACGGACTGGTTCGTCAGCTAGAGGACCCTCGCGCACAGCCCAGCAGAAGCCTTGGACAATGGAATTTCGTATGAGATCAGCTTTCAATCGATAATCTTCGATCAGAACATCGTTGAGCAGTGCGTTTGGTCCCTTGGATTTGTCCGGGCCAAACGTCCACAGAGACTTCGAGGCTAGCGCATCCCAACCGCATTCCCTTAGAGCCTCAGGTGAATTATGATTCTTTGCTAATATACCGTTGTCCAACGCCTTCATGATACTTTCTTCAAGAGGCTCAGCAATCATAGTGATCTTGTTCTTCTTGTTTTGAGTCTCAGCATAGCACTTTAAAGCTGATGTTTCCAAAACGGTTTCAGCAAAAGGGACGACCGGGTCGGAGACCTTGACCTCGATGCTGGCAAAAGCTTCTCGAAGATCTCGCAGTACACAGTCCATGTAAAGCTCACCAGACCCGAGGAGCGTGTGCTCACCTGTTTCCTCTACTTTGGTCACCAGGCCAGGGTAAGAGTTTACGCATTGTCGCAGAGATGAAATCATTTTTGGAAGCTCCGACGGTCGTACTGGTTCTACTGAGACCTTTACGACAGCAGTCGGAATGTGCTCCTGTAAGGGCCTGAAGATGAACGCGTCCGAACTGGCTGGGTGTGTGGCAGACACAAGTGTTGCTGACTTGAAGACCGTGCTGTCGATGCCCCTGATTAGGACGATCTGACCTGCTTTGGCCACGTCCAAGCTTATCTTGAACCGCCCACATGGAACGAATATGTCGGCAACCTTTCCTAGAGATTGATCCTCTTCGTTACTGTCCTTGTCAAATGAATTTCCAAGAATACGGACACTTCCTCCTTTTCTAATACTTGAATTCAATATACGCACAAGGCAATCGAAGTGCAGACCTTTCTCGTCTGGAATCAACTTTCCAACAAATGCAGACAGCGGGGACTTCGCATCAGTGCTGCAAGTACATGTAGAAGAGAACCAAGACTCACGACTCTCATCTGAGTCCATGCTCTCATACCCATACATTGTCCTTAACTTTCTCTGAGCGGCATCCTCAGGGGACTTAACGTGCCGAACCAGCATATCCACAAAACCAGTCATGCTTCCCATTCCGAAAACATTTTTGCCAACGTGCTTCAACTGGGCTTTCAAATCTCCATCTAGGGCACTTCGACGGATCCCACCGCCAAACAGAACGGAATTACGACCGAGAGGAACAGCAACTCTCTTCGAGGCTAGCAGTTTGTTTCTCTGAAGGTACTCCGTTAGATCTTCCACGTCATGTGACAGGACCGCGGTATGGAGCTTGTATAACGGCTCAAGTACAAATGACACGAATGTCCTTACATCCGCCCCAGGGCCTGGCTTCTTTGAGAACTTTCTACTCTGCTGATCGAAATACACATCCCCCCATAGCCTAATGGACAACTGGGATGCTGATAAAGGAAACTCCGCGACACCTCCCGCTTCATCGATGTAGACCTGTGCAAACTGTTTCAAAGTGAAACACACTCCTTCAGTCGCAGAGGAGAACGCGACATTTCCGCGGCTCGGAGATAAAGGAGGGACATCGTAGGGTTCTAAAATATCGTTAACTGTGTCAATGATATCACGGATCTTGTGGTAAGCATCCATCGGAGGCACCCGCAGCTCCAGACACAAGCGGTCAATCTTGGAAATGAGAAGGATAATGTCCAAGCGCATCAACGCGGCTCTTCTCAAGAGAACATCAGTGCCCATCATAACACCCTCTGCGACATCGACAAGAACGACAACTCCATCCACGAGATTCATGGCCGCAATTGCTTCGTCAAGAAAATTAATGTGTCCTGGAGTATCAAGCACTGTGATTCCATAAGACTTATCCGTAGAATTTTGCATTAGGAACGTCGCTGCGGTAGACTTAATAGAAACTTTGAGTTGCTGTTCATCGCGTCTAGTATCCATGTACCTCACTGGAACATCTCTATCATCTAAACTTTTCCACGGCATATCGTGAGTGGCTTCAAAAAGCATATCCACAAACGAAGTTTTCCCGTGATGTAAATGACCGACGAGAGCAACATTCCTTATAAGCGGTGGATAAGGCAAAACAGCATCGGTTAAGAATTTACGACTATGTTTGGCGGGAGGTATTGTGTCCTGACTTTCATGCAGACCTGAAGACGGTTCAACGATAGGAGCGATTAAAGGTTCTGAAATCCCTTGGGCATCCTCCTCCTCAATAAGAACTTCCGTATCAGGCCCAAACACTTCCTCGGCACTAGGATAGTATTGCTTGTCTTCTGCTAGAACAATGGCTTGTGAGTCAACTTCAATCTCTTGCGGCTTACGTGATGCAGCATCCAGATTGAACAATACATTAGACGAGGTCTGACCGTTAGCAGAAGCATCGACATGGTCCTCGCCGTTCTCTTGTGGAGTTGTTTGCTCCGGTTTCGGATTGTCGTCATGCAATGATGCATCGGATTCTGAGTCGGAAAGCTCTGGCCCTATATAGTTTCCAAACTCATCATACAACTCCTCCACATCCATTGCGGCAAGAGAACGAATTCGAAGCAGCTCCAAGAGCTGTGCTGGTTAGAACTGCAAAGTATGCTCCACGTCCTTCACGAAGAAACAGAGAATGTCATATTCTGCGAACTGAGGCAGCTGTGAATGAACTACTGAAAGGCAAAAAGTCCCATTGAGAAAGAGTTAATCATAACACAATCATGAGTATCTCTCTTGCCAGGACGCGGTTGCTCTTAGTGTGTACCAGAGCTTCAAAGTGGACAGTAGATCGGGTCGCGGGCAATGTCCGCGAGGGTTTGGCAGCACTGTAGCCTTACACAGCCGAACTCCTACACTGTGTAGGACTTGTAACACAGTGTGTAAGAGTTCGGCTTCTTTTTAGTGTTCGTTTTCACCAGCTAAAACGTCAAAAAACGAAATCTTGCGTTTTTGAACCCTGTAACGGTTCGACAAACCTAGCTAAAGAACTTTAAAGAACTTTAGCTAGGTTTGTCGAACCGTTACAGGGTTGGCAATACTAGAGCTATCCTTGCCTTATGAAGCATCCTCATGATGATAGTCCTCATGATGAGCATCCTCTTCTCTGTGCCGCAAGCCGAACTTCGAATTTCTGTATCATCATCATCATCAAATGTAGAAAATGGCCAATCGTGGAACGCATTTGAACACAGAAAGAGACGTTTTTTTATTGTGGCTTGGCTCCCTTAGGATGTGGGGCCTGGATTCGTGGGGGGACTTAACACTGTTAAGTTAACAGCTGTCGGCGTATGAACACTAGCAGACTACTATCCTCATACTAGTTCTACGGAACTATTAACCTCGAACCTGCGTGAGACGCGTTCTTCAATGCGGTTATGAACATGAAAACAATATATATAGTAGTAATACCTATCACTGAAGATCATCATTGTCTCTTGGAGCTTTACTTATAAGCTGTTCTTGGTCTTTTCTCTGGGAGAGAAGTACGTACTATTTTCTTTTCAAGGTTAAGCAAAATGAGGCAAGTTAATAATTATTATTACTTCAACCCGTTAGAACAAGCTGGCTAGAAAGAAGAACGGGGCTTTCTGATTTTGACATTCCATCTATGTTCAAATCGGGAATGGTAGAGAGACATACTAAGCTTGAACAACAAATCTATCACAGCAAATACGTGACCACATCCTAACGCTCGAGGTTAACACGTTCCAGCCACATCAAGAGAACTCTTCGGATGCCATCCACACTGAAATTGCCAGAGTTGTTTTCAAGCTGAGCTAAGGCCGACAGAGCGCAGTGAATCCCTGGTCGTAATTCCTCCCTTTTCTCAAATGGGAAGGCAGGGAAACACGAACTCATGTTGACAGTTTCGAGGCTGTGGCATTTTTCTTGCAAAACACATAGCAGTGTTGGTAGATGTTCCAAAAACACTTTGTCGGTGACGGGACCCGAAGCCGGTGCTGCGCTGAGTGTTCTTATCGGTTCAGAAAAGTGTATTCTCTTAAGAGTCTTGAATCTTGTCATCAAGTGAAGAACCTCTGGGATATGCGAGAAGAAGAATATCTCACGAGATATCTGTAGGTTAATTACTTCGTTTTGCTCGTCGAACAGTTCCAACAAACACTTCAGCAGCTTGTCACAAGAACTCCTGTCTCTGATGGCTAATCTGACATCCACCAAATGTACTCCTTTGACTTCTCTTTGTATGGCTTCCTTGCGAGGAAGATTAGAGCGTAGAAACAAATCCACCTCTCGATAGGACCGTATGTAAAGTGTTCTTAACTCAATGTCTTCGGTCTCCGACACGTCATCTGCTGGTGCAACTTTTTCTAGCAGGAGGATTCCGAGATCACTCGCATCAGATGTTGTTACTATCAGACGTGGTTCGTGTTCAGTTTCTAACTTCTCGATAAATCTCACCAAAGATAGTTGGGGAACAAGAATGGGATGGACAATTTTCAGAACTCCTTGAACTGAGCTGGAGTCTCTGAGCTTGATAACCAACTTTCGTTTGTGACGCCTGCATGTAAGCGCCTCATGCTTCTTGATATTTTCAAAGACCTGACTGTCAAATGCACTGCCCGATATGTTGCAATGCCAAATCGGATTCTTCTCAAACGAAGATAATGATGCCAGTGTAGCAACTGAAGGAAAATATATTCTAAGGTGGTCGATTGGAGACTTCGACAAAAGTTCGCTTGACTTAGACAATAGTGTACCTGCATCGGCCAAGTACAGCGCCTCTAGATGGAAACATACTGAAAAAAGCAACTGTATCAATGTAGAAGTATGGACTGCCGGAAGAAATGGGATGGATAGTCTCCGCAGCGCAGTACCGGAATCTTCCAATAAGTTTCGAAAGAACCGTATGTCACAGATTGGAGGATAGCGGATCTGACCTTGAGGGGATGGGTCAATCGCAATTTGGTTAAAAAGGCCAAACACTTCGACTGGCGTTGTGCGAACCATTCTAAATAAGCTAAGAAGACGGGGACAAGTAAAGGCCAGGTTCGCAACATCACGATACGCGGCCAGATCCCGACCACGAAGGGTCTCCTTGTCAGGCAACAAACGACGCATAACAACCATAAGAACGTCATCGCTGAGATCAAGGAACTGGTACCGGTTGTAGGAACCTTGCCGTACTGTTGTAACCCACTCACAACGGCGCCGTTTAAATTCTGGGATTGGAGGAAGGTCGGTGTAGAGAATGGGCCGCATGCTGGTTTTGCAGGCAAGCAGACCGATAGGGTTGGAAGAACGGTGATAGTCTCGTTCCTGGGCTTCTATGCTGGTCACTCAATTCGTTCAAACTCGTGCTGTGCAGACTGTTAGATTCGGAAGAAAAGTGACGTTCTTCCTCGGCTTTTATGCTGATCGCTTAGCGCGCTCAATCGCGTGCTGTGCTACTTTCGTAGCTTGCTCTTGACATTTAGCCCTCAGACAGGCTTTCGATCCCTCAAGATTCATCATGATGAAATGGGAAGGGCTCAAAATTTAATCATTGGTTCCGTGAAAGAAGACAAAAGACCGACAGCGAAGCACTGTACCGACGGTACACTTCATCATCAGATTTGAATCTATTGAAGCCGATAGGATTTCAAACCAAGAAGATTATGCCTACTATCTACTGCTATGACAAGAAGTGGTAGATTACGCGCGCTTCTTCAAATGCCAGGGACGAATGCCATGATACTCGTCACTCCGTGACGTCAACCTTCAATTTAAGTTGGTCTGTATAAATCTAGTATTTGGCACTGTCTGCTCCCGTAAATTTAAACGGGCGCGGAGAGTGCTACTCAAGAAAACGTGATTATGATCTACTCGCCGTTCCCTAGAAGGAACACTAAGCAAAAGTTTGCCTCCTCTCAAATATTATCTTTACGTGCTTTGTTGCCTGAGTTACATTGATAGATAGAAACTTGCACAGCTCGGCAGGAATTCTTGGCCTCTCTTTCTCAGGCAATCGAGTAATTTCGGTGGGCTGTCCTCCGTGACGTAATTCGTAAGTAAGATACCCCAACCAGTGTATCGAGGTGGAGGAGACGTTTGATCGTAGTGGATTGTTCGCATGTAATCCCTTCGCATTGTATCATATCAAGGATTTGGAAACAGAAGAATTCAAGAGCTGCGAGGCCCCTGCTGTATACTATACACACCCATATAAACCTCAAAGAGGTCTTACACTGTGAATAGAACATCTTTGAGTTTTCTTCTTCTTCTTCTTTAGTATGGTCTGCAGGTCCTCATTGCGAAGAAGCAGGAAAACTACGCTAAGTTCTAAACGTAATTCTCTCTCCTTAAGAAGACGAAAAATTTCGACGGGTATTTCTTAATCAAGATCTTCGAGTTTTGTTGGGTATTCTTCTTCCCCATGAGCAGTATGGAAAGAAAAGAAAAGAAACTTGGCAATTGCTTTGGAAGAACATACGGGCGCCCGATACTAAACATTTGGTCAAGCGCAAATGTTTATCGTGTCCAGTGTTTTCTTTTGCTGTTTTGCTTCATACCATTGAGAAGGATCCCTGGTAAAAATCGGGTAGCACACAGTCCAATACCTCTGAATTTCAGTGTCGGATTCAAGAGATTCATAAACGTAGTAACGCTACGAAGACTTTTGTGGCAAAAGTTTCGCCTGCTTCTGTTCTAAGAGACCAGTACAGTGGGCTTGTTTTCTCGTACCGGATGCGGTTCGCTTAGGGCCGCCCAAAACATCTAACCCTTGAAAACGTAGGCTCTAACCACAGGCTTTGTCGTTGTACGGTCATTGAGCTAACACATCGAAATAATACGAAAGCATTACGAGGTGTGCCCAGTTTCATGAGCATTTCACGACCGGCGATTATTGCCTGATCACCCGTCTGTAGTCTCAAATGATACAAAGTAAGGCGTCATGAGCCAGAATTCTGTGGCGTCTTGAAATATGATACAAGGGTGTACTATATCGAACACGCTCTCTGTACCGAATATAATTCCATTCGCTTTAAGTTGGTCGGAAACTCTCTAACGTCGATCAAGCATACAACAGTATCAGTTTTACTATTGCTTGGGAGCCATAAAATTTCCTTACTATCTCGTTGCAGAGGAAAAGAGCATGGCAAAACTGCCGAGAACTTAACTCAGTCAGGTGTTTGTGAGGAGAAGTAATACCTAAATATCGACGTGCTTTCCCCCTAGGCAGATCTGGAGTTCAGATAGTCATCTGCATCTATGAATCACGCGTAAACCATTTGTTGTTCGCAATATCTTCTTCGATACTCTTCTTGACTGTGGGGTACCTGTCAAGGAACTCGTCCACTGTCATGTCCGCAAAGTTATCCTTGAGGAACGTGAGTTCTTCGCACTCCTTTTCCAATTCTGCAGTTTCAGCCTCCGACTCCTTCGCCAAAGCAGTAAACTCGTCGATGATTGGTTTGAAGGTAGCCTGAATCTCCTCATCAGCCTTTCTTCTGGCATCTTCTACATCAGGCACTGGAGACGCATCGTACGCAGCTTTGAGCTCATCCACAAGGCCGGGATAGCTGATTTCAGCCTTCCATTGATCCCACTCAATAGGGGTGTCCTTCACGTCGATGGCTTGAAGCAACTCCGCTTCAATGTCACGCATCTTTGAAAGCGCGGTGCGCACTGACGAATCAGAGAATTCCTGGAAGAACTTGGAAGGGTCAAGTTGCTGGATTTCTGCATCAGAAGCGGCTGCTGCCAGAGAACGGCGAAAGTTGTGAGCGATGGGAGCTCGTGCACGCAGCACAGCGCGGGCGAGCAGTGCGGATGACATTGTCACCGAAGGTAACACGAATGAGATCGGGGGGTGATGAAGATGGATGCAACGATGGAGCTCGTAAGCTTCGAAGGTGCAGGGCGATCAACCAATGTGCGGAGTCGGGAAGCGATGGGGCGATGCGACACCCGAAGAAGAGAGCAGCCGCATTGCGGAGGGGGCAGATTGCTTGCGCGCTCCATTCTGCCTTCATGTGGTGCTCAGCGATTGCTGTTACAGCATACGTGTACATCGTCTTTAATATTAATACTTTTGACAATTAACACGTCTTTACCTCCGTGGACAGTCAATATCGATCCACCTCATCGAGACGTCCATCTAGATATTAGGGCAAAGCCACGTAGGTGTTAGTGAAGATTGACTTTCCTTGGTCAGCGTTCGTGGTTCCCTACATCTGTTTGACTCTCTCTGTTGAAGGCTCTCAGAACTGGCACCAGTCACGACGTTAGAAGCATCAGATCAAGGGTTTCTTTTTGCCACACTACATCAACGAGATGCGTGCGACCTGAATCTCAAAGAGCCGTCAGTTTCATCAACTACTGAAATCAGCAGACATTTTTTATCGTCTATTGAGCTCTGTAGATCACCTCATCTCTGCTGGAAAAAAGAAATTTGAAAGGAAGTAAGACACAATGGATGAAATTCTGGAGCTACAGCACCAGCTCCAAGCTGCGCAGCAGACTTCCTCTTCCCAAAAGCTTTCGGAGCGAAATTGCATTGAACTGGTAATGAAGCTACAATCCCTGAATCTGGTCGATCTTATTTTTACTCGATCTGGCAAGGAATATCTCACTCCAAAGCACCTGGTCATTGAAATTGAGGATGAACTCTTGGCTCGTGGCGGCCGCGTCAATATAATTGACTTACCAGACGCTTTAAATGTGTCCCTCAATCATATAGAAGCGGCCATGCCTAAAATCGTCAAAGAAGATGATTCAGTTCGTCTGGTAAGGGGTGAAGTGCTCACGGACTACTACCTAGAAGATCTAGCGGAGGAAGTAAATGACAGTCTGATAGCGTCTGAAACTGGCACAGATGAAGTCGGCGCGATTGCGACTCGCTATTCCCTGCCAGTTGACATCATTCGAGAAACTATTGCTAAACATCAAGGAGCAATTATTAGAGCAAAGTATGAGGCTAGCTCGGGGTTGATTCGATCCGCTGCGTCCTTGGCTCTTCAGGAATCTGCTGCGAGGGGTATGCTGAGGGCAGTCAGTGCCCCAACTATGCTTTCTGACCTAGCAAGCACCGGCGGATTGCCGCAATCACTTGTCCATCAGGTTGCCAACGAGATGTTGGACGACGGCAGACTGGCCGGTCGAATTGAGGGAAGATCGTCGAGGGCGCTCTTGATCCCGAAAGTTTTCATCGATGCTTCTGTCACAGCGGTCTCCTCAGCATTCACTGCGAACGGATTCGTTTCATATGGACAATTCCGTAAGCTTTATGTCCAAGATATCTCATCATTCGTTAAAGAGCATCTATCTGACGGGGTGATGCTGCAAGACTGCGTCATTAGCTCAGTCCTTCTTGAAACGATCGCTGCTTCTACTTCAGAGGCACTGCAACAAGAGAAATGGTTAGATGTTCAAAACGCTTTGCCGCTCGACTTCCCAGAGTCCGATGTTCCGGCCGTAGTAAATCAGGTGGCAGGGAATAATGGCTGTGAGCAGCCGAAAGAGGAAAAGAAAAAAGTATCAAGGACAAGAAAGAAAACGAAAGGGAGCAATTCAGCGTCAAATGAAAAGCAGAATATTATTTACGGCGAACGCTTCGTGGTTGCCCGTCACCTGACGAACATGCTGACGGACATAATCACGAACCATGCTACGAAGAAAGCTGATGACAGAGCAAAATTGATCGCTGAAAGGGGAGACGTAGTTGTTAGTCAAGGGAGCTCGAAACCACCTGAGGCCAGTGCGAACCAGTCCAACAAGAAGTCTAAGGGAAAAGGTCGCCGCCGTGGCGGCACCAAAGAAGATGCTGCTCCGAAAATTCCAGCATTAGAGGATGTTAACACACGATTTCCCATCGAAGTGCCTGCGGAGGAGGACATTATTGATCTGGCACTCCAAGATCCGTTATATCCCACCACGTTTGAAACTGACTATCTAGAGTCGTCAAACGACGGAGAAGTCCTTGTCCAGGCAATGGTGGCGACATTGTTTGGGGAAGACGGGCTGAAAAATTTGTATACATCAAAGGCGGCTGACGCGATCGTAAATTTGGAACGCGAAAGGGCGGCAGCCAAACTAAAGGCCGAAAAAGAAATTCTATCGATGATGGAGAGAATTGAGATGTATCACAAATCTGCGGATACTTTACCAGGTGAAGAAATCATAATGCAGAGCAAGGCTAGTGTGGTCAGCGATTACTGTGTCAGTTGTCTTTGTCAAATCGTCGACTCCGTTGCTCGCTCTATGGGCATCGTATTTGATTCTTTGGTCACCATTCAAGAGTTATCGACGAAAAGGGAAAAGCTCGATTTGCTTCGCGAGACAGTGACTAACCTTCCGCCAACTGTTCAAACGAATATTAGAGGCATGATTTCTGTTTTGAGTGACAAGGAGGGTGGTTCTGCGGAAGACTTTTTGAATCTGTACGATGGTAATGCTGTCATCCTTGATCTTCCTGAACGTCGCCCGCTCGACAATAAGAGAGCACGGAATGCACAGGCGAACTCTCGCGCAGAACTCGTGAGCATGCTTGATAGTGACGAAGTTAATCTATCCCCAACACGTGCATTAGAGGTTGGGATAGTGCTTACTCACTCAAAGATATCAGGGGGTGCTATTGTTGCTGTTCCGAAAGACAGCATCTTCGAATGCTCTAAAGTAATTGAGAATCAAGCCAACGCTGGAGACAAAGGCATAGCGTTGCAGAAGTTGCGGGAGGCTGTTGAGGCTGTCGATGTGGGTGAAGTGAACCTGGCAGACACTGGCACAGATCAATATCTCGAACCTTTGAAGGAGTTACGAAACGTTCTCAGATAACCACGTATTGTACAATACCCAAAGACTTGTCGTGAAACGGGTGATCGAAGAGTTGCAATCGGGAAAGAATCAAGGCATCAGTGTGACGTTCTTATTCTCTAGCAAGAAACTTATGTCATTCTTGCGTTGTCTGAGGAATTGCTATCGATATCATGGGCTTTTTGCTAGCTTTGTTGTTCTGATCAACCGGCTTTTGGTCCTCCCCAAGTTGTTCGTTTGGCTGTTTCGCGGCATTGAGACTCTGATTTAGTTTGGTCAGAATTACGGAAACATGTTAGATCAAACACAAGTGATGCACGCCAGGAGAACGGATTTGACACGCACCATATCCGGCTTCACTGTGATGTGAACCAGATGTGCTCCGCACATGAGGCTTGCGAATGAAGAAGTGTATAAAACAATGAGTCTGACAAACTTGGACATGGTGGAAGTAGACTATGATAAACAGACCTGACGCCGGAGTGGCGCTTGTAGATGCCCTTGGTACCGTCGTACTTCGAAGGTACTGTACCGTCTAACCCTGGCGAGCTACTTCGGTTAAACTGTCGTTCCGATGTCGCATCGAACAAGATCAACGCTGCTACAGCACACACACGTCAATTTTTATGGGTTGTGGGGTGTTGTGTTCGGAATCCGCACCGCGGATGTCCAGAACGGTGTATAGGGCCTAGTGGTCTCACGAAGATGACCCTGTGGGGCCCAAGAATGCCCCGCATATCATGTGGTTTCTTGATGTGAAGGATACATTGCAAATTCATTCCCGGATAAAGCTTGAGAATGTGATGATTGCGACACAGTGATGTAGAAGGGAAGAACATAGCTGTTACGTGGCTGCTAGACTGAAAAGGTTGGAAGCGTTCGGAGGTTACGTTTCCACTTGTTCTCGAAAGTAGTTTGTTTTTGTGAGGGTGGGGTACGATTGCAGTTGTGAAACGGCAAGCCGGCTGAAATGCAACAATACTGTTTCTGCTGGTACAAAGGTTAGGAGTGTTCTTCTTGTTTGACATGGGCTGGAAAGCATGCGGGTCGAGAGGCTGACTGGTCATACGTCGGCGAAGTGTTGTGAAGTTTGCTATTTTGTTCTAGAGCATAAAAGGAGGTAGTGATGAGGAAGGGACGCGCAGACTACTAAGGGGTGTTGTTTACATGCAAAGTAAGTAAGGGCGCATAGTGTTGGACCGAAACACAACTCTACACGACTGTGGTGGAAGCGGTGAGACGAACAAGACGTAAGCGGGGATGACGCGAAAGCGCGAGATGAAGGTACGGGGGAAGAATGAGGCGCTGGTCGTGGTCGAGCGCAGCGTCGCAATGGGCGGCTTCGCACTGCTGACTCGTGCGGAACGGGACGGTGCCGTCGCAGCCGCCGTGCACAAACACCTCACAGGCCTGAGTGGGGGTGGAGGGCGGCGAATGGTCAGCGCTCGGCGGGGCGCGGGGGTGTTCGCGGCGGAAGGAAGCAACTTACGTGCGTGATGTTGTTGTAGTAGTAGCGGCGGAAGAAGGCGCGACACGGGCCCGGGTCGGGCGTCCACGCGCACTGCGGCGCGGGGGTGGGGCTGCGGGCGGCGAGCGCGCGCAGCAGCGGCAGCACGAGCGCCAGCAGCAGGTGCGCGCAGACGCGGCGGCGCATTTCGGCGCAGGGGTCGGGCGGCGCGGTGCGGGCGCGCGGGCGGCGCGGGCGCGCAAAATGGGCGGTTAAAAGGCGGCGGCGGCGCGCACGTGCCGGCGCGCGGCGTGGCGCCAACGCGCCGCGCCAACGCGCCGCGAGCTGTCGTCGGCGACTCGTCGCACCCCGCAGCGCGGCTGCGCCCACTCGAGCCGACGTGCGTCACCCACAGGGGCGCTACTGCGCGTGCTTGCGGGCGCCCTCGCAGCTGCGCCGCGCCTTCGCGCTGCTGCGATGACTTCGACGCAGCCGCCCCCGCTGGCGGTCATGCCGCACGACGTCGACCACAACCACCACCCCGCCCCTCCCCCCGCAGAGTCCGACCCACCGCCCCCACCGCCCCCACCGCCCCCCCCGTGGACACCCCCGCTCCCAAGCACAAGACGCCCGGGTCCTCCCGCCGCGGTAAGCAGTACAAGTGCGGCCATTGCCACGAGCTCGGGCACAATCAGTGAGTTGCGCAGTCCCACCCCTCCCGCCCACTCCCGCGTTCACCTCCTTTCCGTTGTTCCCGTCCGAGTTGCTGACCTGCTGTGCCCATTCATTGCGCCCCCCCACCCTCCCCCAGGAAGACCTGCCCGCGACGCGCGTCCATCGCCAACGAGGCGCACTCCATCCAACCTGCGCTCGATGCCGACATCTTCGGCTCCATCGCTGGTCCCGTCGCGTCCGCCCTCGTGGGCAATGGCCATCATCCGCCCGGTCCCATCACGCGCGTGCAGCCGGCCAAAATCGACGCCGCGCTTGAGGCCGCAAACGAGCGGGTCGTCGCGGCCGATACCGCTGTGGCCAACGCCAAGTCCGAGCAGGAGTTTGAGGAGGCCACCGCCCAATTGGACTCCGCAGTGCGCTCGCTGGAGAAGGTGGCTGCGCTGGCGCATCGCTGCGCTGTTGTGGCGCACACTCTTCAGGGAAATTGGGACGCTCAACAGCATACTACTATTGTGGAGCGTGAGCCCAAGCGGATGCGTATGGATCCTGGCCCTTCTACCGTGGCCTCTGTTGCTGCGGCTGCCGCCGCCAGTTTGCCGGCCAACTCCATTGCGCTCAACGATGCAACCGCTGCTGCTGCTACGGAGGCCGTGGAGACACATCAGGTGGTCGTATCCGAAGCTTCCGAAGCTAAGGATGAGCAATATATGGAGTGATCTGCGTGCATATTTCTCATTGTCGAGAGAAGCAAAACTCCTTATTTGCACCTGCTCTTCGCTGCTTCGCATTCCGTATGTTGAGTCAACGCTTCGACCGTGCCTGCGCTAGTTGATGACCATCGCGCTCCTGCACGCCTGTCCAACTGGCATTGTCGCACCTGGGTTCCTTGTGCGCAGTCTTATTTTGTCTTGGAAGCGCTTCTTGTGCTGGTGTGCGCTCTTAACCTTGGCGTACAGCTCACTTGTGCCGTGCCCGACGTTGATCGCATAAAGGTTTCTCCTTTCTCAGAGACAGGGCGCACCCTGCCGCCCACATTATGTCACTGCAAATGTATTTGTTCTGGCAATTCACCGCAAGTACTGTTTCAATCATGACCACACGCCTTAAAGAGTAAAACCTGGCCCTGCTTCTCGGCGACAGGAAGAGAACCATTAGCTGCAGTGTAGACAGTTCATGAGCTCAGAGCCCATGAGCGAGCTACATAGTATCTAAGGCGATTAAAGGTGAAATGGTCCGACGTAGTTCGCAAGCTTGGGAATGAAATGAAGCTCCCGTTTTCCATTGCGAGCTCAATGCACGGGTAGCCTTAAGGATAGCCTCTGGAGGATCGGAGCCCGGAGGTTGGGATCAACGGAAGCTGTAAGAAAGGTCATGTGATGCAAGTCACGCTTGTAAAGGTGACATTGAAGCTATCACGAAATTTTGGAGCACGCCATGACTTTCTCAGCAACATTCACGACAATCTTTCTCGAATCCGTTTGAACACTTTTAATGTTCACAAGCATTCGACAAAAGTTGCGATTCTTCGCGAAGCTGAACCGAGTTTCTGGTGCGATCATTCAATGAAATATTGAAGCAGAAAGAGCATGATTTTCAAAAACCTTCGCCGTTGAGAAACTTTAGAAAGGCCAAGTTTCCAACTCAAAGAGCCTGAGCCCAGGGCCTGGCCCTGTCTTAACAAGCGTTGACTCTTCGGCAGAAAGCACATCACGAACAGCTGATTTGTGATCTGCGTGATATTCCAAATCGCACAAACACACATTGATCTCTGCTTATCAAGCAACTGTATCTTGACAATCTCTGACAACTTTCTTGGTCCTGGATAGGAGACACCACCGCGCGGAACTGGCGTCTCGTTTTGGGTGGAAAACAGGGGTTTTTGAGACCAATCTGTAACAGCAAAGGCTCCAGTTGTGATTGCAACTTCCGGTCTTCTCGTGGGGACTACACGCCATGTTCCCCTAGATTTTCTCAGCAACGCGTTCACGAGGGACGAGCAGAGCGGCCGTAAACGGGACATCACTGATCTGATTTATGCTTTCGCCGCAAATAACACGCCCTTCAGATTGCGGAAGAACCTGGCCTTGTCCGTGTAAGCACAGAACCTCAAGATGTAAACATTTTGTTCTTCCTGTACCTCGGTAAGTTGCATTGCTTTATTTCCAAGTCGACTCCACTGTTCTTACTCGGATGAAACAGCGGAACTGGTTTCTTCATGCTTCTGGTAGTTTCAAGGGAATCACTGTCTTTTGACTTTCGTAGAATACAAAAAGAGCCCTTCTGGACCACAGCTTTACGAGCATGGCTGTTGAGAATGGCTCCTGGACTGAAAAGGTTGGAAGGGTTCGGAGGTTACGTTTCCACTGCTCTCGAAAGTAGTTTGTTTTTGTGAGGGTGGAGTACGATTGCAGTTGTGAAACGGTAAGCCGGCTGGAATGCAACAGTAGTGTTTCGGATGGTACAAAGGTTAGGAGTGTTCTTCTTGTTTCACATGAGCTGAAAAGCATGCGGGTCGAGAGGCTGACTGGTTATACGTCGGCGAAGTGTTGTGAAGTTTGCTATTTTGTTCTAGAGCATAAAAGGAGGTAGTGATGAGGAAGGGACGCGCAGACTACTAAGGGGTGTTGTTTACATGCAAAGTAAGTAAGGGCGCATAGTGTTGGACCGAAACACAACTCTACACGACTGTGGTGGAAGCGGTGAGACGAACAAGACGTAAGCGGGGATGACGCGAAAGCGCGAGATGAAGGTACGGGGGAAGAATGAGGCGCTGGTCGTGGTCGAGCGCAGCGTCGCAATGGGCGGCTTCGCACTGCTGACTCGTGCGGAACGGGACGGTGCCGTCGCAGCCGCCGTGCACAAACACCTCACAGGCCTGAGTGGGGGTGGAGGGCGGCGAATGGTCAGCGCTCGGCGGGGCGCGGGGGTGTTCGCGGCGGAAGGAAGCAACTTACGTGCGTGATGTTGTTGTAGTAGTAGCGGCGGAAGAAGGCGCGACACGGGCCCGGGTCGGGCGTCCACGCGCACTGCGGCGCGGGGGTGGGGCTGCGGGCGGCGAGCGCGCGCAGCAGCGGCAGCACGAGCGCCAGCAGCAGGTGCGCGCAGACGCGGCGGCGCATTTCGGCGCAGGGGTCGGGCGGCGCGGTGCGGGCGCGCGGGCGGCGCGGGCGCGCAAAATGGGCGGTTAAAAGGCGGCGGCGGCGCGCACGTGCCGGCGCGCGGCGTGGCGCCAACGCGCCGCGCCAACGCGCCGCGAGCTGTCGTCGGCGACTCGTCGCACCCCGCAGCGCGGCTGCGCCCACTCGAGCCGACGTGCGTCACCCACAGGGGCGCTACTGCGCGTGCTTGCGGGCGCCCTCGCAGCTGCGCCGCGCCTTCGCGCTGCTGCGATGACTTCGACGCAGCCGCCCCCGCTGGCGGTCATGCCGCACGACGTCGACCACAACCACCACCCCGCCCCTCCCCCCGCAGAGTCCGACCCACCGCCCCCACCGCCCCCACCGCCCCCCCCGTGGACACCCCCGCTCCCAAGCACAAGACGCCCGGGTCCTCCCGCCGCGGTAAGCAGTACAAGTGCGGCCATTGCCACGAGCTCGGGCACAATCAGTGAGTTGCGCAGTCCCACCCCTCCCGCCCACTCCCGCGTTCACCTCCTTTCCGTTGTTCCCGTCCGAGTTGCTGACCTGCTGTGCCCATTCATTGCGCCCCCCCACCCTCCCCCAGGAAGACCTGCCCGCGACGCGCGTCCATCGCCAACGAGGCGCACTCCATCCAACCTGCGCTCGATGCCGACATCTTCGGCTCCATCGCTGGTCCCGTCGCGTCCGCCCTCGTGGGCAATGGCCATCATCCGCCCGGTCCCATCACGCGCGTGCAGCCGGCCAAAATCGACGCCGCGCTTGAGGCCGCAAACAAGCGGGTCGTCGCGGCCGATACCGCTGTGGCCAACGCCAAGTCCGAGCAGGAGTTTGAGGAGGCCACCGCCCAATTGGACTCCGCAGTGCGCTCGCTGGAGAAGGTGGCTGCGCTGGCGCATCGCTGCGCTGTTGTGGCGCACACTCTTCAGGGAAATTGGGACGCTCAACAGCATACTACTATTGTGGAGCGTGAGCCCAAGCGGATGCGTATGGATCCTGGCCCATCTACCGTGGCCCCTGTTGCTGCGGCTGCCGCCGCCAGTTTGCCGGCCAACTCCATTGCGCTCAACGATGCAACCGCTGCTGCTGCTACGGAGGCCGTGGAGACACATCAGGTGGTCGTATCCGAAGCTAAGGATGAGCAACATATGGAGTGATCTGCGTGCATATTTCTCATTGTCGAGAGAAGTAAAACTCCTTATTTGCACCTGCTCCTCGCTGCTTCGCATTCCGTATGTTGAGTCAACGCTTCGACCGTGCCTGCGCTAGTTGATGACCATCGCGCTCCTGCACGCCTGTCCAACTGGCATTGTCGCACCTGGGTTCCTTGTGAGCAGTCTTATTTTGTCTTGGAAGCGCTTCTTGTGTTGGTGTGCGCTCTTAACCTTGGCGTACAGCTCACTTGTGCCGTGCCCGACGTTGATCGCATAAAGGTTTCTCCTTTCTCAGAGACAGGGCGCACCCTGCCGCCCACATTATGTCACTGCAAATGTATTTGTTCTGGCAATTTACCACAAGTACTGTTTCAATCATGACCACACGCCTTAAAGAGTAAAACCTGGCCCTGCTTCTCGGCGACAGGAAGAGAACCATTAGCTGCAGTGTAGACAGCTCATGAACTCAGAACCCATGAGCGAGCTACATAGTATCTAGGGCGATTAAAGGTGAAATGGTCCGACGTAGTTCGCAAGCTTGGGAATGAAATGAAGCTCCCGTTTTCCATTGCGAGCTCAATGCACGGGTAGCCTTAAGGATAGCCTCTGGAGGATCGGAGCCCGGAGGTTGGTATCAACGGAAGCTGTAAGAAAGGTCATGTGATGCAAGTCACGCTTGTGAAGGTGACATTGAAGCTATCACGAAATTTTGGAGCACGCCATGACTTTCTCAGCAACATTCACGACAATCTTTCTCGAATCCGTTTGAACACTTTTAATGTTCACAAGCATTCGACAAAAGTTGAGATTCTTCGCGAAGTTAAACCGAGTTTCTGGTGCGCTGCGCAGCGACTGCGTATTATCGCTCAGTCCTGTTATCTGTTCACGGTGCAGGAGGTGTTCCTCTCTTTGCGGTGATGTAGCAGGCACTCCCATGGACCAGAGGAGAGTAAGTCATTGCAGCAAAAGAGAGTTCGAAGAAAATTCATAGAACTGTTTTATGCTGAGGAAAATGTTGGTCAAAATGTTGTCACGCTCTACAATTCTGTCCGATTAAACATGCCTTGTAAGTTCCAGTGGAACACGCTCTACTCACCGTTAGCACACGTACCGTCGTACCTTTCACGTAAAGTTTCTCATCAAACTCTTAATCTGCCTCGCGTTGTTCTTCATTCAACCCATCCATATGCGTGGCAAACGAATCTCATGATAATGAATGCAAATCATGTGTGCTCACCCGGACGAGAACCGATCAGATACATTGCACTTTTTGTTGATGGGTGGTATTGCAAGGTTCTTGTGCATCGCAAGAACAACTCGATAATATTTCCAGTGATAGACTGCCCAGAAGTACCACACTATGCACAAGATATGAGCGACTGTTTCCAGAAGAGTCTTGCAAAGCTGTGTGGTACACTTTACGAGATGGTGTTCTTGTACACCACTATCAGTGAGTTGTATATTGATACATATCCGACCCCACATAATGCTCTGTTTCACTGCACCTCTCCCCTTGCACCCACCAAAAAGAACCCTCATACGCCCGCACCCCCCAAATTCAAAGAGTACGAATGGATGAGCATTGATCAAGTGAGGGATATATTAGATGAAGACAAATCCAAATCCCCATAGGCTCCGCAAACTTGTGTAAATTCCGCCTTTGTGACATTGTATAGAGAAGAAGCTGGCAGGGCTCGTCCGTGGGAGATACCATGCTGGCACGAGTATAATATTGAAGGTGCCAAGTTGGTGCTCCAGCAACGTGGCTATATCTTGAAGGGTGCCTTTCAACAGTATCGGTATGGTTCGCAGGTGAGTATGCTGTCGTAAAGAGTATACAGACACTACCCAGTAGGTCTCGGCCCTACTCAGTGAGTCTGCGTCTTTTATACTGCATAAGTTAGTCTGCAGAACAAACGTTCTACTGTTTTGGTATCTAACGGTCATTAGGGTGGTCGACTGTCTTCTGTGTCTAGCCGTAATCGTTTGTGTCGGTCAGAGGGCTGGCTTGAACCTTCAACACACCCCCATCAAGTCAACTACTTTAGATGTACGACACTACACCAAGGTCACACCAATCATACTTCTAAAGAGGCAGAGCTTCGTTCTGCCAAGAGCATTTGTAAGCATATCGGCAGTTAACTGCGATCCTGGACAGTGTTCAAACATTATGAAACCATCTGAAACGTACTCCCTCTGCGCCATGACACTTGTGTCGATATGCCTAGTGCGATCGGTTACGCGGTGTTCCTTTGATAGCGTAATGGCGCTCGTATTGTCCCCGAAAATAGTAAGGCATTCGTCGCGTCCAGCGATATCTTGTTCTAGTTTTCTGAGCCACAGAGCTTCTCTTGCTGCTGCGCTCTGAGAAATCAGTTCCGCCTCTGCTGTACTGAGCGCTACGACGTTCTGTTTTCTGCGACCTGCACGAAATGGCACCACCGTTGCGCGCAAATACGTAAGCGCTGGTTGATTTCCTTCCCGAATGCTTTGGCGCCCAGTCGCTGTCGATATATCCGGTCAACTGTGACTTACCTTTCGTATAAGTTATACAAAGGTTAATAGTGGCTCTCAGGTATCGTAGTATTTTCTTCGCTAGCTTCCAGTGTTCTTCGCAATAGTCGTGCATGTGTCGAGACAGGAATGATACAGCGAACTGGATATCCGGTCTTGTTCCGTTGACTACGTACATCAGATCTCCGATCAGTTCTCGGAAAGGTACATTTGCATTGGCAGTTCTGTCAGCTTCAGCGAACGAAAGGTCCGCGGATGTTGGAATCGGCACGCTCCTGGGGTTGCACTTATTCATATAAAATCTGATCAGTAGGTCTTCGATATACTGGCGTTGGGTGATACAGATTGAACCAGCCACCGGGTCTCGTATCACTTCGATGCCTAGGAAATGCTTCACCTCTCCCAGGTCACGCAGGTCGAATTGGTCTCTTAGTCCTTCTAGCAGCCAAGAGTAAGCATGGTCATTGTTGATTGCCACGATAAGATCGTCTACATATGCCAGTAGGATGATCCATCCAAAGTCGTTGTGTTTGAGAGTGAAGAGACTTGGGTCACTTTCTGCCCTGCTGAACCCAAGTTCGAGTAGAGCTTTGGAGAACACAGTGTAGAACGCGCGTGCTGTTTGCTTCAGTCCATAAAGAGATTTCTTAAGCCTCCATACTGATCCTTCCCTCAAAGGAAATTCTCGTCGTATTTCTTCGGGGAGCGATGGTGGTTTGACGAAGATTTCTTCTTCGAGTTCACCGTGTAAGAAAGCGGTCTTGATGTCGATGTGCCTTACAGAAAGGTCGTGTTGTACGGCGTGTGCGATGAGGTACCGGAACGTTGCCAGTTTTGAAACCGGTGCGAATACTTCCCCAAAGTCCACCCCCTGCTGCTGCTTGAAACCTTTGGCTACGAACCGCGCTTTGTATCGTGTGACCTCCCCCTTTTCGTTTCGCTTAATATCGAACGTCCATTTGGAGGGAATGAGGTTTCTGTCGGGTGGCATGTGGTCTTCTATGAACACATCCTTCTCATTTAGTGAGTGCAGTTCTGACCGCATCGCATGGATCCATTCTTGCTTTTCCTCTGTTTCCATAGCCTCCTCTGCGGTAAGCGGTACTCGCGCCGATGGGCTGATGTTGTTCTCAAGCGTGAGCAAAGCCAGGGCACCGAAGTTGGACATCCAGGGCAATGATTCCTTTGCGCGTTCGGTTAGTTTCGTGATTCTCGTTGATCTTCGTGGTGCAGTTCCATCTTCATTCGGGTGCTGTACCTGGCTTGTGTTTGGTTCGGTTGGCTCTGGTGCGCATGTTGTCTCTGTTTTCTCTACATTTGCGTCGCATTGGGCGGCACTGTCTTCTCCGAACTCGAGTTCGAAGGGTTCTCGAGTTGCAGATGCCGGTGGTGTGTCCTGTATTGCTCTGGTCTCGTCAAATCTGACGTCACGTGATACATAGATTTGCTGTCGGTCTGGCACGTATACACGAAACCCGGAGGTCTCGTATCCAACCAGTACGCCTTTTCACACTCGAGACGCAAACTTCTCGCCCTTGCGGAACGGCGGTGGGCGTACCATGTAGGCTGTGGAGCCATATACCCGGAGGTGGGAAAGGTCTGGTTTTTCGTCTGTCAAAGCTTCGAATGGTGTCATTCCTTTGTACTGCGCATGCATCCCACGTGCTAAGCATCGGTTACGCACGTAATTTGCCGTATAGAGGGCTTCTTCCCAGAACCGACCCGGCTTAGATAAGGCAGGTTGTATCTGGGAGAGGTCTGTAGAGCAACGCATTTTGCGTGGCTATCAGGATGATGCGCCTCATATACTCAGGGGAGTGATACGAGGATGCACTCGAAGAGTTAGGAGTTGGACCCAATTTTGGCGGTTACTTTTGGAATGGCTTTCCCACAGTTACCTGTAATCAGGGTTGCCATTGCTGGCCAATACCGCTAGGTGGACGCGTGTACTACACCACCGTGTGTGTGCATATTACGGGACAATAGGTAGTGCACCTGAGGCGCCTGACACTGGGCTAGCCACGTGTACGGACCCCTGCGGGTGTGCACCACGTGTACATAGTTAGTTTAGACCTACTTAGGTGAGCTCGACCTCGTCGTCGCGAGCACCTTTGTAAAGTCAACCCGAGCACTTCTAAGTGAACTCTTTGTCGAGTAGCGCTCTCCTGAGTGGACTCTACACGAGTGAGGCTCTGGCGCCAACCGCCTACGTGGGTTATCACTCTCGCGAGTATAGCCACGTCTGGTTACGGTGGTCCTACCCTCTCGGTACCTTTGAGGAACATCTGTCGTTGATGTCGGGACCTGAGGGTCGTACCGAGGAGGTATAGGACTAGATTACGAAGTGATCCGACTCTGTATAGAGTTTTGCCGTGTTTACGGAAACCCGTGCATTACCGTTGGAGGATCTCGCCCCGCTCCGGGCACAGTGCCGAGGAGGCCCTACCCGTCGCGTGTGGGTGTTGTTTGGTTGTTGTTTTCTGTTGCTTTCTCTCTCGGGACTACACCTGTCGTTGGTCGTGTTTCATCGTTGCCGATACCACCCCATCTCTGGAGTTTCTCATCGTTTCCTCACCACGTGGCCTATCACCTCTGTAGGTATAGCCAGTTGCCACTTCGGCCTTACAACCGAGTTACGGTGGTACAGAGGGCTCTGTCACTGGTCTGCCATCTCTCACGAGAGCGGACCTTCGGACAGTCTGGTGGGTTTCACTCTTCCGAGTTTGCCCCACAAAGTGGTCTCCCGACCTAGAACCGTTTTAGGTCACTGTCGTGGAATTGACTTGATTGTTGACGGATCACCGTTTTCTGACAACGATCAGGGGACTCTTTAGAGTTTTGGAGGTTGACAACTTTTGAACGTGAACCGCTGACGTGGTGGTTTACCGAGAAGGTTTATTGAGTTTTCTTGTTCTTTGGAGACTCGTGTACGAGTTTAACTGGATCATCTGGATCAGATTGCTTACTGGTTTCCAGTATGCCGCAACCGCCTCGAGGTTCTCGAGCTGGTTCCGCGCGGTCGTCAGCTGCGGTTCCACCCGTTGCACCGACGTCCCGGTCTATCCCAGATGAGGCGCAACCTCTTGAGGTCGTACCCCGCCCCCGGAGAACGCGTTCAGTTACGGAAGCACCTAAGGAAAATGTGGGTTCTGCTCAACCCGTCGTTGAGACACCATCCATGGTTAACCCTAACGCTGCTACCGTAGCCGAGTTGGCTAGGTTGGAATCCCGCTTGGATATTAATCACGCTGCTCACGTGGAACTCCTACAGGATGTTACCTCGTTGAGGACGCAGGTTGATAATGCCCAGGTGAGGGATGTCTCAGGAGACTTACGTCTTCTGAGAAGGGACGTGAATTCCATTATGGAAAATCTGGGTACCCCAGACGTCTTCGTCACGGAGTACCGGGCATTTGTCGAGGAAATGCGCACCGATATCGGTCGAATTCGTTCGCGCTTGGAAACGCTGGAGGATACAATCCGCATGGATGAAGCTGTGGACGCACAGGTTCCTCAAGGAAATCCATCTGCGGATGAAGACCATCGTTCGGTGAAGCAGAAACGTCGACACCCAAAACGAGTTCACTATGATTCGGATTCATCGCGCTCTGACTCGAGCGGCATGACTGAAGACAGTTCGTCAGATTCATCTGATAGTGATGACAACCGTCATAGATCACGTTCGACACGGTCGAAAGCGACGCAGTCTACTCAGGCAGTGATGAGATCACGCGTGAAAGGACGGCGCCACTTGGGACTCAAAGAGTTAAAGCCGACGGACCCGCTCTACACAAAGCTGTTGTCGTACCGCTATTATCGGTTGGAGGATGTTACTTCGAATCGCTCCTCGCGAGGAACCGGTAAGGTGAAGGACTACATTCGAAGGTTGAATGTTACCCTTGAAACAAGGAAGTTCTCGGGGACAGATCCTATCCTTATCTTGGATTTCCTTGCCAGGTTCGTCCAGGAGGCCGATACACTCGGTATGAGTGAAGCACAGGCATATGTGGCACTGCCGTACTTCCTAACAGGGACTGCGGAAGATCAGTACAACTCAGTTCGAGGAACCTTGAGAGCCTCGGAAGGAGGAGTCACGTGTTGGCCGGAAGCCGTGAACTACCTTCTCAGGTCGTACGCGACTTCCAACGCGATTTACAGCGCTACTCTTGCTGTTCGCGACACTAGACAGAAGAGTGGAGAATCTGAAACGGTTTATTCAACGCGGTTGAACAAAGCGTTTCACCGATGTGGTAATGTGTATTCCGCACAGGAGCGGTGTACCATGTTTGTTGATGGTTTGGACCCCACCATTCAGTCGTTGGTCGCTCGCCGACGCGAGGAAAAACGCCGAATGACGTACCTAGAGTTGGTTAATTACGCCCAGGCGGAAGGAGAGACGTATCGAGCCCGCAACCCGGGGCAGCGCCGCTCGAAAGCGCTACTCGCGGAGAGTTCGTCACCATCGATGTCGGTTTTGCGACGTGAAACCGCTGTCGGTGATGCTGATAACGTCCACTTCATCGGAAGTAACCCCGATTCTTACGGATCTACGGACCTGCCGTCAACCTCGATTCCGAGCACGGAAGAAGACCCCGCATTGTATGCCCAAGGTGTCCGGGTGCCTGCAGCCCCGCTGCCTTACGCTAACAATTCGTCGCGTCTGAACCGTCCAGGGTGGAAGGACACAGCACCACAACGTCGAGTGGACAATCGCCCTCGCGACAAACCGGCCTCGGTCATATGTTACCAGTGCTACCTTCCAGGTCACGTATCGACGCAGTGCGTATTTCCGCCGTCGCACCGGCCGAAAATTATTGCGTATTACGACGCCCTCACGCCCGAGGAAAAGGAATCTGTTCCACGAAAGGAATATGATAAGGCCAGAGCTGAACTGGGATTACCGGTTCCGGTCTATGCTCAGCCCTCCGTTCCGGCACAGGCACCTTCGAACCAGGTTCAAGGCGAAGTACCCACGCATGGGGTTCAGTTAGGCCCCCGAACGGAGTTCAGGCACCGAATTCGGTGAGCCCCGCTCAGAAAAACTGACTTCGGGAGTTTCCCCTACGGGAGGGGCGCCTTCCGAGCCGAAGTTGAAGGCGCCCGAGGCGTCACAGCTTCGCTCCCCAGCTGTTAGAATCCTTTCAAGGATAGCGGCTACAACTGACCTGAGCTCAGAACACCTTTCGGTTCTACGTCGTCCGTGGATACGGTCCCGTAATCTCCGTATTCCGGAAAGAGTTCTTGTGATGGCCAAGAGAAACTACAAAGTTTATGCCGATCTTGGCTTGTCTAACCAGTTCATGGTTCGACAGTTGTCTGTGTTGGATACAGGAGCTGCACCGAACCTGATTCACCTTGAGTTGGTGCCACCCGCGCTACGGGATGAAATTCGTCATGGTCCAGGTTTGGACATCGCGGATGCCAACAATAACCCGTTGCGTACTCTTGGGTACATACCTCTCATGGTACGATTAGGAACCTGTATGGTTAAAGTGGATTTCATGGTTTGCAAAAGCATTGCCGCACCGGTGATACTCGGTTGTGACTTTTGTGATCGTTTTGTTGAAGCGATTCGACCTCGAGCTCGAGTTTTTACCATGGATGATGGTTCCGAAATACCGATTGTAAGGAAACCGCTAAAGAGAGCTACACGCAAGCGCGTCCCGCTCCCTGCTGCACAGGAAGTTCCAACCGTCGACCCGGTATCATCTAAGCTCCATGTGGCTCATGCCATCGCAATCCCTGCGCAATCCCAAGTTTGGGTCACCATAACTACTAAGCAGTCTGGTCTACGTGTGGTACAACCATTGCCATCATTGTATGATCAGAAGCAACTCGCTTTGGCGAACGGAGTAATCTCGGTGGAACCCGACAAACCATTCAGAGTTTTGGTCGCCAACTTTGGCACAACCCGACAGTGGTTAGCTAAAAACCAAATCCTTGGTACCACTCTCCCACACCCTGCTGCTATCGTACCGACGAAGATACCCGTTGCGGATGTTCTCGGTATAACCGATGCTAAGGAGGGGGAGGGATCAGCGGAAACCGCTTTTACCGCATCGGTTACCCCGGCGAGCGAAGTTACCGAATCGCTGGCACCCACCGAGGGTAAAGCGTTGCCACCAGGAACGGAAGATACAGACCCTGTCAAGGAACTGGAACAGTTGAATTTTAATCATGTACCTGAATCTCATAGAGGTAAGCTAAGAGAAATGTTGAGGGAGTTCACACCCATGTGGGATGGATCCCTCGGGACAATTGGAATCACGGAACACCGTATTGACCTACTTCCAGGTACTAGCCCCATTTCCCAACACCCATACCGGGCTGGTCCCAAAGCTAGGGAAGAAGAGCAATCTCAGGTTGAGAAGATGTTACGCGCTGGCGTCATAGACGCGGCTCAATCCGCTTGGGACTCACCCGTGGTGCTAGTTCCAAAAGCGGACGGATCGTGGCGATTCTGTATTGATTACCGTCGTCTAAATTCGGTCACCGTCAAAGACGTTTATCCCATACCCAGGATGGACGAATACATTGACTCGCTTGGGAGTGCTACAGTGTTCACCGCCTTGGATGCCAATTGGGGATACTGGCAAGTTCCGATCCGTGAAAAGGATAAGGACAAAACTGCTTTTGTGTGCCACCAAGGTTTGTACCGGTTTAAACGAATGCCGTTCGGATTAACCAACGCACCGGCTACGTTTCAACGTGCTATCGATATCCTCTTGGCTCGATTCAAGTGGAAGACCTGCTTGGTGTATCTTGACGATATCATCGTGTTCTCCGATAACCTTGATGACCACTTAACACACGTCCGGGACGTCATGAGAGTCCTCAGGGACGCGGGCATCACGCTGAAACTCAAGAAGTGCGAGTTCTTCACAGATTCTGTCAAATACCTAGGGCATATCATTCGACCTGGACAGCTCTCAGTTGACGCAGTTCGCGTGAAGTCGCTGAAGGAAGCGAAACACCCTACGACACAAACGGAACTCCGCAGTTTTCTGGGTCTTTGTAATGTATATCGGCGTTTTGTCCCGAACTTCGCAGATATTGCGACCCCCCTTAACCACCTTTTGAGAAAAGGTCAACCAGTTCAACTGGAACCTCTAGGCGACGCGGAAGCGTCTGCCTTTTCGGCATTAATTGACGCAGTAACGTCACCGCCAATCTTGGCTTTGCCTAAGCTAGGACTTCCATTCGAAGTAGACACTGACGCCAGTGCACACCAGGTTGGTTGCGCCCTGTTTCAGGTCACGGAAGACGGCGTGAGACATCCAATTGGATACTGGTCGCGATCCTTGAACGTACACGAACGTAACTACTCAGTTTCGGAGAAAGAGTGCTTAGCCGTTGTATGGGCTCTAACTACACTGAGGCCATATCTTATGGGCAACCATTTTACGGTACATACGGACCACTCATCTCTCCGATGGCTCATGGAAATCTCGGAACCATCAGGACGCTTGATGTGTTGGCGCTTGAGGTTATCGGAGTTCGATTTCACAGTTACGTACAAAAAAGGAACGTTGAATCTGCAGGCAGATGCACTCTCCCGCTTGGGGACAGATGCAGAAGCGGCACCAGTTGACGATCTGGACATACCATGCTTTATGGTGGAAGAACAAGCAGATTGGGTCGAATCCTTGTCGGATGACATCTGTGACGACATCCTGCTCACTTCTGAGAAGTTGGATCCCTTGACTGGATCTTTTGTACCCATCACTCCCGAGGAGATGATCCGAGAACAGCAAACGGATGAGTTTTGTACGCGAATCCGCGCTCGTCTCAATGGAGGAGATCGTATACCTTTTCAGGTTAACGATCAGGGGTACCTGGTTAGGTTGGTCGAAGCGTATACCCAAATTGTGGTCCCATACTCGCTGCAAAACCGTGTGTTGGTCATGACACACTATGTGAAGGTAGGAGCCCACCCAGGAGGTCGAAAACTATACTTGACCCTGCGTAGGGATTTTTACTGGCCGTCAATGGCATTGGACTGCTACGCAGTACGACGCTCTTGCACCGAGTGCGCTAAGAATAACGTGAAACTTCGTAAGTACTCGAAGAAGTTAACGCTGTTCCCAGCACGGTCTCCTTTGGAGTTTATCGCTATCGATATCTTAGGTGAATTGATCAGAACCGCAAGAGGTAATCGATACCTTCTGGTTATCACCGATCGGTTCTCTAAGTTGGTACGGACAGTCCCGCTGAAACGGATTACGGCCACCGTGGTTGCACAAGCTTTTGTCACCCACTGGGTCTTTGTGTACGGTCCACCGGTTCATCTATTATCAGATAACGGTTCACAGTTCACGTCGAAGTTTTTCCAGGACGTCTGTCGGATCTTGAGTGTCAAGAATTTATTTACGACCACCTACCACCCCCAAACAAATGGTCAGGTAGAACGATTTAACCGTACCATGCTGAATGCATTAAGATCTTATGTGGCAGATCATCCTAAGGATTGGGATTTGTATACGGACGCTATTACGTATGCGTACAACACCCAAATCCACCGGGTAACGAAGCTAGCACCTTTCGAGTTGGTATTGTCAAGAGTACCGCCACCGGTTGCAATCGAGGCTCAAGAAACGCTTTCTACGTACCCGTCTGTTGGGTTATACAGGAACGCTTGGAAGGATTGGTTAACCAAAATGGTACCGGTCGCTCGCACAGCGATGGATAAGGCGCAGGCCGCTTATAAGCGCAACTTCGATGCGAAGGTTAAGACCCCATTACCAAAGGTCAAACCAGACGATATGGTATTTCTCCGCAAAGAATACTATAATCCGGAGAAGGAACGCCGCCACAAGCTCTCGCCTATCGCGGAAGGACCCTACAAGGTTATTTCCGTCACGGACGATACCGTAGTATTGGATATCAATAATCTCCACGAACGGATATCGTTAGACCGTGTCGCGCTGGCACCACCACCCTACGTTCACGTTAACACCCAACTGGGTGAAGCTACAGGGGACGAACAGGTCGTATCTTCGCGCCCTGCGACTCTCCGCCCTGATCGCGGCTTATCGGATCTACCGAAGTCAGAATCACCCACGCGGGTAGCACAACCCGTTGCGGGAGACGAAGAGGAAAACTCAACTAGAGTTGACCCCCCACCGGACGTCGTGGCTCCCGTGCCACCGCCTAAAGAGGGGGAGGAAAGTACGGAACCCGTTACACCGGCGTCGCACGGTCACACTGTGTCGCAAGGTACCGCCACCAATCTCGCGGTCTCTACCGATAGCGTTGTGGTGCGCCGAGGCGCTGTATCTCGTGGTGATACTCCGTCGAGTTCGTTGAGCAATGCGCTGGAAACGACACGACCCACCCAGGGGGTACACACCGCTGTGGATAACGTAACCCCGTCGGGAACACCACAACTGAGTGAGGTCACCACCCGCAGAGCGGAGAAGACAGTATCTGTAGACCCGGGCTTCCCGGAGAACGCAGAGCCGCAAGCGGTAGATCAGCTCAATGTTACCGACCAGTGTTAACCACGCCGTGGTATGAGGAAACGAGAAGTCGTACTTACCCGCGTATTATTTGGGAAAACAACCTTGGAAAGGTGAAGTACGAAGTACGAGTTTGGAAACCGTCGATGGTGCACCCACGCCGCGTGGCAGAGGACTCATGACACACCCAAGTGGAGAGTAACACGTTGTGTGACGTGGTGACGTATGAAAAGCACCGCTGACGCGGGGAACGGCTGACAGTAAGTCGCGTGCGCGAGTACCACACGTGCACGGTGCACGATGTACGGTCGCCAACCGTAGGCGAACGGACACCTGTTAGGGTAGCTCGTGGCTCACACGTGCCATCGCCTGGCCAACCAGAAGGCCGCGATATGCACCGTGATTGGTCAATCCGCCTCCATGGCGCACGAGCGAGACCCTGCCCGTTCTCCGTCGCACGGACGATCCTTCTGGATAGCAAGAGGGAGCTCAGAATCCCGAAGCTACCGTTGGACGGTTGGAAGCTCAACCAAAACGAGCCGAAGCTCGTCAGACTCAAGAAGGAGAGTACTTCAAGAAGAACCTTTCAGGTTGAAGATTGGACGCTCCTGGCGTAAGTTGTAGTTGTCGCGCAGCGAGGAACTCCTAGTGAGTCGTGACTGGTTAAGTCCAAGAGGAACCCCTCTAGAGGTTAGCCGGCCACCACCTCGCCACCCTCGAAGGTACGAAACCACAATGGGTGAAGGAGAGCAGTCAAACACCGAGGTGTATCCGCAGGAATACGTGATCGAACGTATCGTACGTCATGTTGTAGACCCCGATGGGACGGTACTGTACCAAGTGCGATGGTATGGCTACTCCGCCGAGGAGGACACCATGGAGCCGGTCGAGCACCTACCTAGGTCGAAGATCGTTTCATACCACCGTCGCACTCGGTCAGCCTTGCCGTCCAACCTGGACCAAGCCCAGGTGGGATAAGAACCGTTCCCGGTGAGGAGCTTTCAACTATACCGCGATGCGGAAGACTTAGAATGGAGAGTTGACCCGTTCTGTGTGGGGATGAATGAAGGAAGAAGACCAATGAAGCGGTGAAGACTTAACTAGAGGAAGTGAGAAGAAAGAAAGAAGAGCATACCGAAATGCCGGTTGTACCGATTTAAAACGGTTAGAGTAGAAGAAGCACCAAAGAAGTGAAGTACACTTGAACACAGTGTGAGTGAAGAAGTAATCGAAGATCGATCAAGTTCGTGGAGAACAGGCAAAAGGGTGAAGGGAAAGTTACCACTAGATGGTTTTACTGTTTCTATCTTATACTAAGGACCAAGTCCTCCAGCCCTGCTGGTCATCTTACACCCCCGATGAGGGACCGGCACCGCCGCTACCGGAGGGACCCTGCGAAGGGTGCGGAACGGCGTAAGCCAGTATCCCTGCCATAGTGGTGAGATGATCGGGCACGATAATTCCAGCGTTCTGGAGACTGGCGCGCAACATCGCGATGTTCGCCGGAGAATCTCCCGGAGCGACCGGAGCTGTCGGAGCCGGAAGGACCGAAGGAACGGTAGCCGCTACAGGGGCCGGACCCACCACCGGAACACTCGCTTGAGTCGGAACATTCCAACCCACAGGAGCCTGGGGTACCCCGCCGCTGGCGTGCAACACCTGATTCGCCGCCGGTAGGTCGTTCACCAACTCCTGGTCCATCTCGACGAGTGCTCCCGCCGCCTCTCCACCGGTATCCATGTTCGGATCATCCAGATCTACTGGGGCGACCCAGTTGTCACTGAACATGAACCCAACGGGGTGACTGTCTGTAATCGATCGTGGCTGGTTCGCTGCCCACTCGGCATATGCGCTAGTCGTCATCGTACCCTCCCATGGGTCGTAATACACGAAATCTCCTGCGGTGGGATGTCTCCTACCGGGTGAGCGGTCGTAGTGACGACGAGGACCTTTCCCACGCTGCGAACGGGGCACCGTTTCCCAATCGACTCCATCGATAACATCCAAGATGTAATGGATCTCATCCACGTTCTCTTCGGACCCCAAGGGAGTGTGCAAATCCAGCGAGCGGATAATGCTGCGAAGCATCGGCGGAATATACCAAACACGGTAGTTGTCGTAAGCCTCCCAGAGGAGAAACGCTGCTACGCGTGCCGCCCACTCGCCGGCTACCAGACCCCACCATCCTGAACGCGGATCGCTGATCAATCGGGAGCCGATGTAACTCAAGCACGGAGGCAGTTCTGCAAAACACCCTTTGGGTACCTCCACATCACGCCACCAATCTGGTAGAGGAGGGAACCGTCCAACAAAGGCCTGCGGTCTGTACCTCTCGGTCTCGATATTCGGGTACGGAATCAGATACCCATGACGGGAACGAGCTTTCCGCTCAAACCGAATGCGGTTGACGAACCCACCCTGGGAAGCGTTCTTGCGAAGATAACGGAACTCCGCTCGGAGTATGGGCCGATTCCAGCACAACATCAACCTCGATGTGGTCGGGCCATCGCCAGCGTACCGCGCATGGTCGAACGTCGCCAAGTTGTCTCCATATCGGACTTCACCGAAAGTACGGTAGAACGGAGTATCGAACCCATATGACGGTGGAACCAGGTGCTCGAGGTGCACTCGACTGAGTCTCTTGTACGCCAACTTCGCGTGTTCCGCGCGCGCGGTGTTCAGGTTCTCACCCTCGCGGGTATCGTACCGGAGGAGCATCGGGTCGATCGCTATACGAACTTTCCATTCTGGGGATTGCACTACCGCTAACGGCAGACCGCCCGGTAGGAAGCCGTTTTCGGCATACGACTCCAGGAGAGTGTCATCGTTAACAGCTACCGGATGAAACCACGGTGCACGGCTGAACGCAAACCCATCACGGAGTGGATCGCGTACTGCGAGAGATTCCCTCGATATCCAACCAGCTTGGTTCGCCATCAGCGGCATCGCTTGCGCTGAATTCCATAACGGAACGTTCACCGGGACCATCGGTTGAGACTGAGGCAGTGGAGCCGTCGCAGAACCCGGCTGAGGGTAGTTCGACGCGCTCGCCTGACCCGTCGGGTGATGAGGAAACTGATTCGGGTTCATCGGAATGACAGATGATGTACTGTGATCGAGTTCGGATACTTGAATACTCTGTTCGCTTGAGTGTGTATCGCGCTTGCGAGGTATAGAAACCGAGGAGTTGGTACCGCTCATGATTGTGACGTATTTACGTACTTGCGTTTCGCACAAAACTTCAGCCTCGAAGTCGTTCTCGCTCTAAGGAGGGGGAGATGTAGAGCAACGCATTTTGCGTGGCTATCAGGATGATGCGCCTCATATACTCAGGGGAGTGATACGAGGATGCACTCGAAGAGTTAGGAGTTGGACCCAATTTGGCGGTTACTTTTGGAATGACTTTCACAGTTACCTGTATCAGGGTTTGCCATTGCTGGC